>CM033277.1:32206862-32679153 GCA_019343175.1 Oedothorax gibbosus
AACATTTAAAAATTCAAATATGAAGATTTTAGGTCCAATTGATGTAATAAAATTGCTTCACAATGAATTTCATTTTTACCGTGTTTTTCATATTTCCATTTAACTACAATACACACTATTTAATTCTTCAAAAGACATAATTCTTCCATCTAACGATACAAAAAGAAAATATAACTTTATAGAAAAATGTATGGATAATTTAATAAAATTTATTTGAAATAACGCGAGTTAAAAAAAAGTTTGATGACTCCTAGTGGAATCATTGGGAGTGAAAGGGTCAAAGATGGTAAAAGGTATGTTTCTCACGTATTTCATGCTTGGGTCAAGTTACCCCAACGGATTCTAACCATTAAAAAAATTGAGCTAACACCAATTTTTTGTATGCATAAAAGTTAACAAAAATGCTTACAAATTATTCCTTTTTTGGAATAATACTTAAAATAATACTTAAAATACGTATTGATTTCAAAGAGTTTAAAAATTAAGCTACAAATAGCTTTTGTGGCCTAATTTTTTCTTCTCTTGTACAAAAAAAAAATGTGAGCCAAAGTTACCCTCATTGTCTGCATAACATTATTTCCGTTAGTATTTATTAAACTAAAGTCAAATCCAACTGTCGTTTTTAAGCATTATTTATTGCAATACTTATTATGCAATTCTTTAATGAAAAGATTCTAATAATTATTATTGTCTTTTCATAATGAAGTAAAAAAAATAGCATACTTTCCTTTTTTGGTAAGTCGAAAGATTTTTTTTAAAGTGAAAAGCTGGTATTGACATGGTGGAAACGTCCGGCTATCGCCATACCCTTCTTCCGAATTCAGTCTATCTACCGGATAATTTTTTGTTTGGTTTGAAAGATATAACAGGCAGAAACCAATCTTTTATACTCTGTTGCCACATCAGGACTCGCATTATATACTATTTATTAAAATAGAATATTTGAAGGACAATTTATTTTTGTCATATTAATCAGTTTAGAATGCCATCTTATATGTAAGTACAATGTGAATTTTTTATTGTTCATTATTTGCTTACTAAAACGCGGCACACAGCGTTCCATTTTTAGCTTCCACACTACGTTTATAACGTAAAAAGTGGAAAGTTTTATAATCGTTCAGTCCGTCCGTCTGTCTGTCACCCACTTTCATAGCCCAAACAACAAATACTACAGGCAAGTGTGATACGACAAAAAAATTCAGCTCATCGAAATTAGAAGACATTGAAAATCTCAGAAAAAAATTCGAATTCGAAGTACTTTAATTATTTAAAAAACTGCAAAATTTAATGCTCATTTAAAAAGCATATTAAGCCATTTTCATTCGAATTAAATCACCATTGCCATTCGCAACAATCGCCCGAGAAACTTTAATTCTTTTAAATAATGAATTAAAAGAAATTTATTTTTGCGACATCGATCAGTTTGAAATGACGTCATATGTATTTCGCTAAGAGATTCTTTGTATGTTGATATGAAATATTTTAGTTCTATTTAAAAGAAAGGAATATTACATATTTATTCTTTGAAATATAAATATTTGCAAGCGATAATAATTATTGAAGAAATAATTGTTGAATTTTCGAAATAAAATAAATGAAACTAGTTAAATTTAGCGTGCAAATGTTTAATATAAAATAAATACTGTGTTTGGCGCGTTTTTCAATGTGTTCATCACTTAAATGTTGTGTGGAAGCGGGTTAAGTGACAGATTCTGTTACAAGCCTACTTGTTTTTTTTTTGCATAAAAGCTCGTTACTTTTAGTTTACATTTATTCGTTTATTAATGTAAAATTTTATAAGGGCGTCAAACATTAATTTTATAAAGGTATTGTGCTATTTATTTTTATGTTTTTGTTCTTATGCCAGTAACTGAAAATCACACCGTCGAGAGATTATTTAAAGATCATGGAATTTTTGCATGTTGTTGTCAACGATCTATAATAAATACTAGATGGCTTGCTCAGAAAACATGACCGACGTCAGATACCTGGAGACATCTATTTGTCTTCTTCTCATACCGTGTTATTTTTTTGGATCGTTTCCTTTCACCGATTTCCCCGATCTATAAATATACCTGTCGATGTTTCAATTGTAGCCGTTGAAAATTCATTGCCACCGGATAATTATTATTACCAGTTATATCATTCGGCAATCAATGTAAATTAGTTTTAAAAAATTACTTTGGCGATCGAATTTAAAAAGATAACCAAAGGCTACCATTTTTCTCTAATGTGGATGCACTCCGCCGCTATTTTGCTGAAGACAGACTAGGATAAAATTTTGCCTCCATTTTTAAAGTAAACAATTTTACTTAATTATGCTTCGAACTACAAATAATTTTAAGAAACGATAAAGAATATTAATTGAATATTCGAATGAAATTAATGAAAATAGTCAATTTCGGTTTTTAAAAGTAAATTCCAACTAAATGCAGTTCTTGGTTATTTTCATCAGATCTTGTGTGGAATCGGTTCTATGTGACAGTTACTGGTACAAACCTTCTAGTTTTCGATAAAACTACTTGTTTTCAGTAAGTATTAAAGTAACAGAAACGTTGGCTATTTTTGTTCCTTTAGAATTTCTTGTTTTATTTAGTTTTGAACATGCTTTTTAGATAAATTGTTTTCCAATAAAATGTTTATTTTATAATTAATATTTTAAGCACGCTAATTTCTGTTCAGATAGAAAATAAATAATCAAACGTTGAGGATACACCTATTTTCTGTTATAAATTCAACCAACAATAAACATAAAAATTTATTGCACAATTACTATTATATAAGTTTATTGATATTAAGAGCTCTGTACTTTGTAATCAATTATAACCAGAATTATTAAGTTTATCATCATTAACTTATCAAGAAATCGTGACTTTCTTGCTCCGAAATCTAATCCGAACTAGTCAAACTACAGGACTTTTACTGCCATCTATCGTACAATATAATAACTAACTTTACTCACTGGAAAATGAGTGTCAGAACGACAACGGTCCAAGTCATGATATTTTGATTTGTTAATTCTTGATTGTTGCCTGATTGATACTATATACCTAAATATTAGGAAAACTAGAAATGTAAAAAACTACCAAATTAAATGTTATTATCATTTAAATCATTAAAATCCAATTTTTTTTAAAAATGGAATTTTTATTAGTTCTAATTAAAATTGAGACCCAGTGCTGCTTGTGAGGATTCTGCATTGGTACATAGTTAGCCATTCTATAACGTATATTACTTTCACGGGCTTGTTTTTTATTTATCTCCTTTTTCTTTTAAATATTTACCCAGAAACATAATTTTTCAGAATTTTATGCTAAAGAACTCTTAGATGTAAAAAAATATACAAGAATGTAAATATTCACAAATGTTTACCTGTGAAACTTTTTACCATTGTCGCTGTTATTAAACTCTCAAAAGTTTGTAAATGTTGTGCGAATAAAAATTCCTTTCATAATCAAAACCACTCTTTTTAAAGCGGGGAAAAAATTACAAAAAAATAATTTTTTAAAAGAGCAAATTACATATTTGAAGAATAGAGCGCAATTTAGGGCATCTTTAACAAAAATTATTAAAATATTACTATTTTGTTAACATTTGGCTCACCATTTAAAATGGTGATGATGCGATGCAACTATTTTATCAAACAATCAAAAAATTGAAATCAAATATACAAATTTCAATTTTACTTCTTCTGATCAGTTATTTCAATTCTAAACTATACTAAATAAAATATCTTGCTCATAACACATACACCCTCAATATAAAATAAATCGTCCACCGATCTTACAAATAGATTGTTTTAGTTTTGCTACAAACGTATATCTCTATCTACGAGTCTATTCAATACTTTCTTTGATTCTAAAACCATCCACACACTGACCTTGTTTGCTAAAGAAAGAAAAAAAATGTCTACGCTATCTTTGAACGACGTTGCGTGACTTTGATTACAATTTATCGATTCGTGGCCAGAATAATGTGTTAGGTGCAGCTTCCTTTTTCATTTAATTTCTGCTCAAGAGAAAGTTATTTTAATTAGGTTTTTTTAGATCATCGAACCAATCTGAAGATAACTTTTTATTAGTTGGTATTTCTAGTTAATATTGATCAAGAGAAGTTCTCCAAACAATTTTAATTTGTGGTGTCCTTTGCGAAGAGCAAATTTTCTACGACAAAAAATATTTTATTTACGAATATTAGTGTTCTTAACTGCTAGTTTAGTGAACTATAAGCTCATTGTTGAGAACATTAAAAAGCACTTAATAAAAATTGCAACTAAGATTAAAAGCTAAGAAAAAAATTAGCGCCTAGCTTTAAATGCTAATTTTTGTAAAGTTAAAAATAAAAACGTTAAAATGAATTGATATATTATAAAGAAATCGATGTCTTGATTTTAAAAAACATAATACTTGTTCATATTATATTAATTATAGTTCCGATAATAAGTAATTATTCAAAATCCTGATACAAGTTCTTTTTTTATGTGGGAGTGTTTTTATATTCCTACCTAACCTCTTTCCCCAAAAATGTCGTTACTATGCTTATAGATAGTGGATAATATTAGTCTGTAAGAAATTAATTTGTGAAAAACACACCACATTAAAAAAATATCTACATTAAACCATAAAGACTAAAAAAGAGAAACATATTGATACATATTATTACATTATGAGAACAGTACTTATCAATATTGACGTGGGTGGCCTTATGATAAGTCATCCCAAAACGCCTTCCATATTCCCATTTTAGCTTATTTTCAGAGGTAAACAAACCTAAAATACCATTAAAAACTGGATTCCATCCGAAAATAATCGTTGCAGCTCTTTTTTCCATAAATCAAACTGACAAGATTCGATGGCCCAGACCCATCGAAGCGTGTGAATCTTCACATTCATAACTCTTTGTCAAGGGAAACCGACTTTGGCGATTGCTGATCTTGTATTCTTCCACTATCTTAAACTGAACAACTAAAAAAGCAATTTATTACAATCACACTTCTTAATGATTGTTAAGAGAAAAACCAGAGCACGATTTTTATGCGCCATTTTCTATCAATTGGGTACTAATAATTTAGGTTTAAGTAACCGCAGGATAATAATTAATGATGCTTTTATAATCTTATTTTATAAATTGTTTTTCTTTTATAGGTATAAAGTGTTGTGTTTTATTGGCAGGAATCTATATATATAATACTCTTATGCGGAACCCAAATTTCCTTATATTTCTATCTCTGGAGTGGCAACAATCAAAATGAACAAAAATACTACTAATTTCAAAATGGCCGACTGAAAACAACAAAAAGTGTTTCTTCAGAAATGGCTTGAAATAGGGAAAAATAACTATAAATATTATGCCGCCTAAGGTAAAGATAAGTTGATTTTGATATACTCTAAGTGTTATATAAGATTCGTTATTAGTTTTAAAAAAAAAAAAAAAAAACTTTAAGATAGAATCAGTAAGTTTAAATTTTAACATGCATAATATTAGGGACGTTTAATGTTTGAAAATTTAAATTATAATTTCGATCGACTGAACTACCAAACACTATTGTTAATAAAAAAGGAAAAATTCGAATTGTTTTTAAATATAGTTTCTAAGCGTTGATGGCTACCACAGTTTCCAATTTATTTGCAAATGGATGTTAGTCGAGCAGCGAAATATTTTCGCAATAATAACCATTAATTTATAAGCATCAATTTATAATTTTATTTTAAAAGAATATTAAAGGCAGTTAACCTAAAGGACCATGTCCGGATTTGGCGCCAGTCGAAAAATGTCGCCAAGTCAAAATGACAACAAACCGAGCGTTTGCCAAGTCTGTGAAATGACAACAAATAATTACATAAAATGCTGCTCAAAACTGAAAATGTCTGCTGAGAGAATACGAGAGATTTCCTTATTAAAAATTATCGTGGCATTTGCGATCGTAGATCGTAGCGATATTTTAAAATAAGAAAATTAAGAACTCAACAGTTTTCTGCAAGTTCAAAACAATGTGCACAAAAAAAAATTTAGGAAATGAGTTCTATTAATAATTAATGATTAATAGTATTTATTATTTTAAGTATATTAATACGATTTAAGAATTCTTTGCGATGAAAGAAATGGACAGGACCAACTTATAAAGAAAGTAACAAAATAAATTCTCTAATACAAACAGAATACATAGAAAAAAAAACTTAACTATTTGATAATATTCGTTTAAAATACGGTCCGTTGCGATTTTCGTAGCCAATGGCTGCCATAATACCAATTTGGCGGGGTTACCATATTTGGCGAAAAAATTGCTGGATATGTTCCTCAAGGTTAACCCTTTTGGCTAGACTAAAAAATTTCAATGAACGGTGAGCGAGCGAAGCGATCCAAAGGGAACTGCGCAAGCAGTTCCTGGGGGTTGTCGAGCGATAGCGAGAAGGGGGCGTGCCCCCTAGTTATAAATTAATTGCATATATTAAACTAGTGCCTAAATTAATGATAACATCATTGGTCAACTAGTGTGTTTTTAAGGAAAACTTTAGTTTTAATAATAATTTATAAATACTAAATTGTTTATTAAATAATATTGTCAGCTGGGATAAAATTGACCACGGTACAGCTCAAAACAGTGCCATTTAGAAAAAAGAAAAAGACAAAGTAAAAATTTAAAACATGTTTTATGCGTATATTCTGTATTAAAAAAAAACTTTAACTCTTAGAATTTTTTTAATGGCACTGGTCAACTGGTAACGATTATTCTGTTTTGTCACATCCTATTGGAATTCAAATAAATATCCACCAGCACTAATTTTTATTAAAAACGTATGTGCATAACTAGTAAATATTTTTTTTGCCGAAAAATTGAAATCAACATTAAAAAAAAATAGATAAAACTTTTGGTTTTAGCCACTGAAACGGAAAGAAAATCAGCCAAAGTTGTGTACTCATCTCTTCGGGTTTTTCCACGATTTGAAGAAAATGTAACAAATACCCACAATGTGCCATTACTACCCAGTAAATTCCTTAATAACGAGTAAATATAAAAAGAAACAATTAGTTTTGTAACAGAATCTGTCACTTAACCCGCTTCCACACAACAGTTA
Source organism: Oedothorax gibbosus (assembly GCA_019343175.1). Taxonomy (NCBI): domain Eukaryota; kingdom Metazoa; phylum Arthropoda; class Arachnida; order Araneae; family Linyphiidae; genus Oedothorax; species Oedothorax gibbosus. Next base: position 32,213,939 of record CM033277.1, read on the forward strand.
TGCTTAACAGGTAAAAAGGCGCCAAACACAGCATTAATTCTATATTAAACATTTACATGCTAAATGTGGATAGTTTCATTTATTTTATTTCGAAAATTCAATAATTATTACTTATCGTTTGCAAAAATTACTTTATATTTCAAAGAATAAATATGTAATATTCCTCGCTATTAAATAGAATGAAAACATTTCATATCAACATACAAAGAATCTCGCAGTGAAATATATTTGACGTCATTTGAAATTGATCAATGTCGCAAAAATAAATTTATTTTAATTTATTGTCTAAAAGAATTAAAGTTTCTCGAGCAATTGTTGCGAATGGCAATGGTGATTTGATTCTAATAAAAATTGCTTCCTATGCTTTTTAAATTAGCATTAAATTTTGCTGTTTTTTTTTAAATATTTGAAGTACTTCGAATTCTGTTCTGAAATATTCAATGTATTCTAATTTCGATGCGCTGCATTTTTTGACGTATCACACTTGTCCGTAGCATTTATAGTTTAGGCTATGAAAGTGGGTGACGGACAGACGGACACGATTATAATACCTTTCACTTTTTACGTTATAAACGTAGTGTGGAAGCTAAAATGCAGATAAAAATGAACGTAGTCATCTACTAAGTCGTTATGAATTCCATTAAAGTCGAAATGCCAATGACAATGATCCACGGAATGTCACCAAATGCACCAAGGACATTTGCCGCAGGTCATCCATTACATATGAGCAGATCATAAGCCGTTCTTTTTAATGGATACCATCTTTTTTCTGTAATCAAGTTCTTGCTCTTTTTTTTTCTTCTTAAGTGATTCGTTTATGATAATGTGGATGTTTTTCGGTAAGAGTAGATGGGGTTTATGATAACAATTTAATTCTGTTGTTGAATACAAAAAAAAATGAAAATATTGAATGCTCTTTAAATTGAAGAGCTTAGTGGAAGAACGTGCTAAGTGACATTTTTGAAAAAAAAATTGAGATTTTAGTGTCAATGGACAGGTTTTCCCTCCTTTAAAGATAACAAAATTCCCCTTTTTCATAAACTTTAGGTTAAGTACATTTCTTGTCGTTTGCAAGTACCATTTTTAATGTATTTAAGTGTAAACTAAAAACTTTAAAGCACATTTTCTATTTTTCACTTTTTTATCACTTAGAACGTTCTTCCACTAAAGCTCTTCAATTGTCAGGGTGGTCTCGGTCGGACAGACTCGAAAGTTAATTTGGGGTTAGTTGTCCAGTGATGCGTCCTTCACATAAAATTCACAAGTGTCTTCTATTACAGTTGATTCTAATAATAATTATCGCCATCAATTTTTACTTTACTCTCAATTATATTTTATTGAATGCTTATTACTGATTTATAATTGCTGCAAAATATATAAAACAATAAATAATAAAACTGAGTAAGAAAATAGCTTTAGCTTGAGGCACTTAAATTTGAACTTCAATCGTTGTTCCTTATTCCTTATTCTACTGCCAAATATTTATATTTTAAAGAAAAAATATTATTTATTTGAGTAAATGTCAGAAAAGAAAATAAATAGAAATACCGAAACAAAATAGAAAGCTCAACGAAAAAAAATAATAATTTCAACATACACCCAACTTTCCAAACAAAAGACGACTAGTTAGTTAAATCTTCAGCCGCCATCTTGATTAATCGCTGGGTTCAAACAAAGTTCGCCCTCACATTAGCAACAGATGACGTCAATTTAATTCTACCAAAAAAATAATATATCCCATTTATTATTTCCATTTCGCCACTTTATCATTCGAACAGGAGGCATGAGATGCAAATATCCTCCGGTGTCGAATTTCGAGCTGCGCTACAAGTCAGCTACTTCTCAAAAGAATAATATTTAGCTGTGCGAACTCAAGTGAAGTGATGAAATTTTTGTTTTGGGCGGGAAGGGAGAATACGTGCGAAAAGGTGGAACAAAGGACGATCAAATATCACGAGTGGGTTGGTTGGTTGGTTGTTGGTTAGATGCCACTGCCGAGGGCAGGTAAACAGCAGTAACTAGCCTAATGACTTGGAACATTGTTGTAAGCACTCAATTACTCTGACCTATAAGAAAGTATATCGAAACACTGATTATTTCAAAGCAAAAATGGTCCAGTCTATTGTTGTGGTTACTGCAGTTTACCCGCCCACTGCAGACCACTATCCAAGAGCCGAAAGAGACTGGAAGCAGTTTTAGTTGTTTTTGTTCATGGTAGTACGTGATATCTTGAAGTATCTTTAATCTTAAGAGGATCTTAAGAGCTTAAAAATGAAACGAGACTAATGTATCGTGTAATAATTAAAAAAAAACATATGATGCTTAGTGGCTAGTTTCATGCTACAAAAAAGTAGTCAGCCATTTTTCTTTTTGTACTTTAGATATTTGTTTTAAAGCAAAATAACTAGCTTAGAATGGAATGAAATGTACACTTTATGCCGAAAAGAAACTTTCTTTCTAATTGACTTAATAAATTTCAAAGTTAGCGTGTACAATGATTAAAATAGTATAAAAGAATAAAAATAGTACAATAAGTATAAAAAGAATTCTAGACATAAATAACTTTTATATTGAAACTATGAATCATATATTCCTTTTTACCTACTTCAATTTAAGTACTTATTATACAAACTAAATATAGTAGTTTCTGGATGAAATAGCTTTACCTCTGCAGTGTTACTCAAAGAGCCCCAGCTCCCTCTCAAATCAAGAATAAAAAAAATGCTGCTAAATTGTCAAGTATTATTAGAGAATACGCTGGACTCCAATATTGTAATCTTATTCGCAATAGTGCTCACAAAATTGCAAAACATTAATAGGAATTATGCAATTCTGCATAAAAGATTTCGTACAAACAGACATAGACTAACATACTAGACATAACTAAAAATCTATTTAACCCTTTAGGTAGAGACAGTTCTTATAAGTATCACTTATAAAGCCAATCTTTTACTTTTCATTGTTCATTTGGAGAAAATGGATGCAAAATTGAGCTTTTTATTGAATTGTACGGTTTTAGAACATTAAAGTGTACAAAGGCAAATTCTTCAGAAAAATTCAACTTTAGTAATGTGCGTCAAATCGTCATGCCCTGACGGTACTTATAAGTCCTATTTAAAAAAAAACGCTGCTTTTCTTTTCATTGTTCGTTTAAGGGAAAATAAATGTTAGTGTGGGTTTTATTAGTGCAGTATTCAGCTTCAAAACATTAAAGACTAAAATGGTAGGTTATATTTAATTTGTTCAACACAATTTCGTTGTTGGTCAGTGTAATTTAGTTATTTTAAATCGAAACGAAGAACAACGAAAATATATTCATTATAACGTGCATTTTACGTTCCAACTACTTTTTTTTACCTAATACATTATTATTTATTACACAGATAGGGGACGTACACAAATTACGTCACGCAAAATTTTGACTTTTTTTACCCCTCCCTCTCCCTATGTCACGCTGCGTCAAGTTTGATCGAACCCCTCCCCCTAAAATTACGTCACGTTGATGCACTCCCCCCTTTTTCAAAGAAAAAGTTAAATAGTAATATTTCCCTTTGATTCTGAAATTTGAAAAAAAGCCTATTTATATATTTTTTAAAAAAATTAACTTCGAAAGGAAAAAAAAGTTAAATTTATCTTGGTTAAATAATTTATTCATAGGAATGGACCAAAATTGTATTTACATTTCCGTTGTCCAAGGACTAACTAGCCATTAGCTAATTTCTTAAAAAGGGGGCCTGGGTGTAATAGGATTTTTTTGGGTCTTTTGGTATTCATCCAGGCCCTAACGTAGTAGGACTAGTCATCTGTAGTAAGTAGCTGCTAGTCCTCTGATTGGTCAAGATAGTGACACAATTTACAAGGTGTTACGAAGTACCGTTAGGAAAAGGTCTGTAAAATGTAGGAAGCTAATAATGCCAACGTTGGGGCATTTTATAATCCCCTATCCTCTTTCTGAAATAAAGTGTTTCTTATGATGATCTTATGATAAAAAAAAGATTTAAGATTTTTTTCTCAAAAACTTCATTTTATGCAAAACAGATTTTCAATGCAAAAGTGAAATTTTCCGACTCGTTACGTCACGCAAGCGATTACCCCTACCCCCCCTCCATGTCACGGCCCGTCACGTTGGAGCATACCCCTCCCCCTTCTGTGCGTGACGTAATTTATGTACGTCCCCATAGCTTTAAAATAGGCAATGACTAAAAATTAAAATTTGATTCAGTGCATAAAGGGTGAATGGACTAAAGGACCTTAAAAATATACAAGAATAACAATAAAGATTATTAGCTACAACGAAGAAGATTAAGCCACGCCCTAAGTCCTCCGAGGTATTATACGAAAAATAGGAACAATCACGCACTATTAGCATGTGTAGAAAACAGAATCCTTTAAAAGAATTATAACTAACCATATCACGTAACAAGCTAGGATCATAATGAACATATCAAATTTGTCTAATACAATTTAAAGCTATATGATAACATACACTGTCCTTTAGCACGTTTTATTTCAGTCGCGCGAGTCCCTAATAATCATCTAAGGGCTGACCAGACGTACTGCATTTCAGAGTACTATTTACTTTGTTATTCAACTATGTAGCTATATAAATTGTGTAAAATGGTATTTGTTTTATTTTTTATAGTTTTTTTTCCAAACAAAAACAATGAAAAAAATATGATTTTCGAAAATTTAATGATGTAGTCGAAAAGTTAATCACAAACCAATCTGGTCAGGCTATCTAAGTTGTATAGTAAAAACGAAGGAGGTATTTTATAACCCCAAGGATTTTTTTAGAACTAATATTCTTATGTTACTTATTTTTTTCAAAGTTTTCCAAACGTTTAGAATTGGTTAGAAAGTCACTCGATCAACTTATGTTCTACATTTATCTACGACAGAGATGCCCCTAAAAAATAATCACCAACAAAATGTGTCGTCAATAGCCCGCGCCTGCTGCTCCCTGGTTAAGAATAATGTTTCTTGACAAGTGTCGAGAATTGCTTTCTGTAAAATAGCCTACATTATTTAGTATTATAGAATTAGTAATAGCAACTAGTATAATCAAGTTATATCTCGCGACACCCAACAATGAAAAATCTCCGTAGCTATAACACCCACTTTAAGGCATTATGTTTACTGTGAATTTGTTTCATAAAACCTTTTTAGTTTTTATACTGTATTACAAAAATACAGTAAAACCTTTAACGTTAAAACTAAGACAGGGAAATTTAAAACGCTTACTTCAATAGAAATGCGCAGTTGCCTATTTAAATCAGTATTGTTGCTTCTTACCGGAGAACAGCTTTTTAAATTGGTAAGCATTCAAAAATGCTAACGGGTATCTAGTTCTGGCCTCTGATACCAGAGCTTTAACACTGCCAAACAAGCCTCGTAATTTGGAACACCGGGTAAAGGGACGAAATCGTTACCTAATACTAGCACACAAAGCCTCTGAACTTCGGACCATGTTTAGGTTAATTTAGTTTGAATTATCGTCGCACTAGAGCTACACGAGGGCAATTGGCGACGGGCGTCGTATTTTAGAACCACAGTCAAGTGACGAGCCGACACCTGAGTAGGCACCCAACGCAACCGTTAAGGGCGACATCGTACGCAGCGTTGGGACTTTGAAGGATATTTAACGTGCACTCCCTTCGGACCATGAACAAATATAGCGCTCCCTAGCTATGTCTTATAGCTTATACGCTCTTGACATTGAGTACATACATTTTCCCGCCTATTTTCAAATATTTAACAATTCTAAACTTCTGTTTAGTTTTTAAATGCTCTTAAGTGAAAATTAAAATAAAACTCTAGTACATCATGCAACCTGGATATAGAATGAATTAACGTCTCACTAGAGCTGCACGAGAGGTATTGGTGACCGGCATCGTATTTTCGATAAACGGTCAAGTGACGAGGCCGACACCTGAACTGGACTAACTTTCATAGCGTCATCTTACTCAGTGTCATAAATTTAACCATGATAAATTTAGCGTACACCAATCCCATATACAGGCGACAATTGGCGTATTGGGTTATTGGCGTTCTTTTTTTTGTCTAGTACGATCCGTTTATGTAAGATACGCAACCTGGAGGGATTTAGGGACTTTGTAACACTCGCTAATTAATCTGTTCAGCCTTATGCAAAAATTGCTAATTTTTAACCGATTCTATAGCTGATTTGGTTTGGTTGAATTAAACATACACTAGAGCTACACTATTGATTCTATGGGAATATTTGGTTGCCTCGTAATACGCTATGGAAATACCATTATCCAATTAAGCTGCTCATAACGTATATTAGTAAACACATATCGAAAATGTTAAACATTTGTAGCGGAATTATATTGCTGTGATGTGCGGTATAAGAATATACCTCAAAACGTAGCAAAAAGCTAAAAATGTATGAAGAGTGGATCAAAAAATAAAATTTTGCAGAAAAAAGAAATTCATAATATTTCAAAACTGTTTGACTTTATTTCAAAATATCCAATAAAAGTTATTACATACTTAGGAAATATGATCTTTATTTAAAAAAGGATATGAAAAATAGTCTTAAAAAGAGAAAATAAAAAAGCAGCTGTGATTCTTCAGCCTTCGATCCAACTCGGCAATGCAGGCTTCTTATCTTCAGGAGCGGTCACGTATAGGAAAAACATCCGGAACTCCGAATCGTTGATGAGCTTGGGATACTTGTTCATAACCATCCCAAGTTGTTCCAGGCTGAGTTTCTGGAGCCCAATCCAGCTCATGAGGCACCTTTGCTGGGCGCCATTACATACCAGCAAATGTTCCCGCACCCGCTCAAAGTCGGGCTGGCACGGGAAGAGACGGGAAGCCCAGCGTACGATGTGGGTCAGCAATTCCATCACTGGAACCTGGAGAAAAGAATTAGAAACCTATTAGATAAAGGTTAAACTACTGGGGGACAGAACTTTGATTTGGAACATTTAGTGTTGTGTTACTCTTAATTTTGCATTGAGTGTTACGAACGAATTGATGTTCGCCAGTATGGTCCTTGTGACCCTTGGTGTTCTGACTACATTATTATTTTATTTATTTTCCTTCAAGTTTGTCTGTACTATGGTTGTATGCAATAATATGGTTGTATGCAATATATATTTTGTCTGTATTATGGTTGTATGCAATAATATTATTACTATTATAAAAAAATATTTCGTATGAGTATTTTCATGGGTACTTTCTGTGATACACCGACCGCTTGTCGTCTGCGATTACAGACAGCCATGGTATTTTAGTACCTCTGTGAAGGTGAAATATTCAATTACCTTTTCACTGGGTAAGGCAATATGATACACGAGTATATGATTCGATGTATCGATGTGTAAGATTGTTGCCTCGAAGCTCAAATCTCGACCTTATAGGTTTCGGGGTTGACGCCTTATCAACGTACTCTAACGCTAACTTTGTCTTTGTTCTGTGATATCAACTCACAGCTATTGAAACCTAACATTCTCCCTGCCTTAGCAATCGACGCCAGATAACTTATTAACGACAGTTGGCAAGAAAATTTGCCACATGAAAATGAGCATTATGTTTAGATTAATTTAAGTGAACAAAGTGTAAGACAACTGAAAACAATTGTCAATTGTGAAACAAACAATCAACAATTTGTGAAAGACAAATTAAGTTACACGAAAAACGGATTTGGAAAACTTATAGTTAACATTTACAATCGAAAATGAAGATATTAATGGTGTTCACAAAGTCGTTAATGGGTGAATGCCATTGAATCCAATCATTAACTTTTGAATGACTCGATCCAGTTAGCAAATATCTAAATATAAACTTGCCCCGTTGAAATAGCCCTTCTCGAAAATCACGCCCAAGGTATCATCTCAAGCATCCAGAATGCCATCCGAAGCTCCCTGCCATACAACTGTAGATGTTTCCAGTATGATGGGTAGGATTTTTATCTCCTGAAGGTCAAATCTCGACCATTTAGGTCTCGAAGTTGACGCCTTATTATCTCAGTTACTCATAACGCTAAGTTTGTCGTGGTTCTGAGAGATCAACTCACAGCTATTGAAAGCTAGCACTATTCTTGCCTTAGCAATCAACGGCAGTTGATGCCATTGAACCACGGCCAACTTCAATAACAAGGCCAGAGAAGCTCTCCTAAACATGAGCATAGACGGAAATTTTGACGTCACTGTCCCAGTGCCGAAGATCGAGAAACTAGTTCGGACGCATTCGGAACCCTAAAAATGTGGTCAGCCGTGAACGAATAGTTCCGAACAGGTTGTCTTCATCTTCGGAAAATCGTCACTCGGAACTATGACGTCAAAATTTCCGTCCCCGAGCTTGTTTGGGAAAGCTTCTTCGGCCTTAGTAGTTGAGTAGGCCGTGATTGAACCCATTCGTTTGCCGTGGTTCTGAGAGATCAACTCATATCTATTGAAAGCTAGCATTATTCTTGCCTTAGCAATCAACGGCAGTCGGCAGTTGATGCCATTGAACCCATTCGTTAACTTAAAAAAAAACAAGTTTTAATGACTCGATTCAGTTAGCAAATATGAAGGGTACTATGGGGAAAACCCTTTCATCCACTGGGAATCTGTCTGGCTATGACTCGCTACCTTCGCCAAGCAGTCCTGATGCAGACAGATTTCTATGAAGAGGTTTTTCCCCTGTACTCTTAAAAAATTATAACTTGCCCCGTTGAAATAGCCCCTCTCGAAAATCTCGCACAAGGTATCATCCGTAGCCTCCAGAATGCCATTCGAAGCTAACACCTCCCTGGCATATAACTGCAGATGCTTCCAGCAGCGGTCAATGACGATTTGAACATCCGACATCTGCAGCACAGAGATCACTGTCTCGTGCGAAATCTCCCACTTGTCAATGATGGCTTCGCAGGCTTCGCGAAGGCCGTGCTGGCCGTAGACGCTAGCGGCACGGTGTACTTCCAGGACCAGTTCTCGGCTATTCACATCCAGATCGCCGATCTTGCTGGTGTAGATGTAGCTGAAGAATAGAAATGAAATTAGTATATCAATTTTATAAAATAGTGAACTAAATTCAAAGTGTTAGGTAGAGTAGAACTCCAACTATCCGAAGCGGTGCTGATTATCCAAATTTCAGGAAAAATTCCTCCCGGCATATCTTTCACGGTTGGATATCATCCCTAGTATTTTTATTTTTGCATTACACCCAACAGAGACGAACAGCAACAGATTGGCCGGGTATAAAAGTTTATATGTCGCATATAAACTTGTCGTATAAATTTTGTATCATTAGTTAACTTTCAACTAATGATACAAGACACAGTTTTGTGGCACAGTAATTAGTAAAATATCTATCAATCAAAAAATAATGTAGTTTGAGGTAAAATTTATCAATTATCTCCTCCTACTTGAACAGGATCTCGAAGGCCTGCTCTCCGACATCAGTGATCCTGATCTCTTCCATTGTTGCCCTGTTCCCTTCTTCCTTGTTGAACATCTTGCTGAACTTCTCACTGCGGATCTTCAGGATAAGTTTGTGGCCCTTGAATTTCTTGCTGCCCACCAGCATTGTGATATCGGACAACGCACTTGTCTGGCATATGTATGCGAGACCACCTTTGAGACTACGGACATTCTTTTGCCAACGCTCGTTGGTGAAACTTTCTGTAAGTAAAAGATAGGAAGAAGTGCCACTTTTAACTATAACGATAACTGAATTAACAAAATTAACTATAACTAACTTAACAATAGCTGACTTAACAAACTTAACTATAACTGACTTAACTAACTTAATGATAACTAACTTTAACGATAGCTGACTAAACAAACTTAACTATAACTGACTTAACTAACTTAATGATAACTAACTTTAACGATAGCTGACTTAACAAACTTAACGATAACTGACTTAACTTAACGATAACTGACTTAACTTAACGATAACTGACTTAACTAACTTAATGAAAACTGACTTAAACAAACTTAATGATAACTGACTTAACTAACTTAACGATAACTAACCTAACTTATAACTAACTTAACGACAATTGAAGCGCTTTACTATAACTGAGTTAACTAACTTAACTTATGGATAACCGAAGAGCTGTCACGACTGATTTGTTGATTGGTAGATTAACTCACCAACTAACTAATCAGTCCTCGTGAAATCTGTCTTCACGTCGACACGATTAGCGAAAAAAAGAAAAGCGTTTTTTTTCCCGAGCTAAACATCACAATGCAATATTCTAGGTATTTTAATCCGTATATTGACCAATTGGAACAAAAAAAAACTGCTTCTAACAGATTTTCTCATTCCATTTGGTCCTAAAAGAATGTACAAAATGTGTTATCCTTAATTAAAAAGTAAATCCGTGCGGGCGTAACGGTAGATTCAAGTCTTTCACTTTGAAAGATGGACAGAATGGCTTCAAGTCTTAAGTGGCAACACAAATGCTGAATGAAATCAATTCTTTCCCAAGCCTCGATTAGTGAATCAATGTCACGTGGTAATAGAGCACCAATCGGAGCACTGATCGAAGAAAATGCAGGAATGAAAGTTGGAAGGAACAACTTCACCTGAAATACGTTAATTTTTGTTATTTTCTAATACGCTAGTTAACGTTTTAACGTAGACTCTAGAAATTTTTTTTTTTTAAATATTCAATCAGTTAATATGACGTATAAAGTATAAAAGTATTGCGATGGGATTGAAAAGCCAAAATGATATTTTTGTGTGTGTAATTTCTACACGTTTCGGAGGGTGGCTATTTTGAAAAAGTGGCTTTTGAACATAGTTCTGTCTGGTCAAGCTGTCCTTCTGAAACCACTCAACAGCTAAAACTAAAAGAGCTGACCCCTTTCTACCGCCATGTTGAGGTCCGCTTGGGGAGTTGTCTAAAATAAAACAATACAATTAGTTCTACTAAAAAAAGCTTTTTATATCAAAATCTATGGCTAGTAGCTTTTTGATTTTTTTTTGTAGACGTTGATAATTCTAAAATAAAAATATACGTGATAAATACTTTTGTGGTAACTAAACCAGGATTCTATTTTTTTTGGATAGTTCAACTTTTATTTATATAATTTGTTTACTCATAAACACTTATAAATTGCCCGTTATTCAAATATATCATTGTTTTTTTTAATGCTTTTGAAAAACTAAATTATTGAGTATATAAAAAATCGCAATTCGTCTTCCTTAAATGATTGATTTAATATTAATTATAAATAGTTTTTACTAATTAATAATTAAAAAATATAGTAAAATTATGCTTTTCAAAAGAAAATTACGTATTAAAATATAATGTTAATAATTAATTTAATTATGTTTTATTATTTTAATTAGTAATACTTAATTTTGGGTCATTTAAAAGGTTTTTGTTTAGAAAAATTGAGTTTTACATTAAAAAAAATAGCAGAGGATAAATAATCATAGTTCACCCGAAAACTTATCATATTTCATGAAACCCAAAAGCATAATTAGTGCCGAAAAAAATTTCAAAAAGCTACTTGCCATAGATTCAAATATAAAAGCTTCTTAAAAAAAAATCGCTATTTTAGTACTGTTTTCTGCTACAAAATCGCTCGAGCAGGCCTCAACATGGTTGTCGTAGTTCTTCAATACGTGATCTTGAAAGTGTGCGATAGCGCACGGTTTTCCTATCTCTATGATTAAGACCCACGAGATGCATAAGACATTGTCTTTAATTTAAAAAGCATTATATTATAATAAATAATGATTAAAGAAAAGCCACAAAGCTGTACAATCTTATTGAAACAATTATAGATCAACAGTTTTTATGCATTTTAAATCATACGAGTAATTTTGAAAAAAAAATAGAAAAGTTTAACAATTAAAAAAAAAAAAACTTGAAGATTATGTAACATGCAAAAATTCAACTTAGAATGCTATAACTTCGTAAATATTTTTTATAACTCTATCCAAACAAAAAATATTCTACCAAAATTAATCACGTTCCATTAAATGTTATAACAGAGCAATCCAACGCACTAAAAGTTTTAGCCGTGATAAAGTGCTTAGTGAACAAAGCCTGCTTGTTTCAATTCAGAACTCGATAATGCCTAATACTGACAAGGTCAGTTTGGTTTTCCGGTCGACGCTGTATGGATATATATGGTTGCGCAACCCTTAGGAGAGAACTTTTTTATAGATTTTTTAGAGAAGTTGTATGTATGCATAATTGAAACTCATAATTTATTTTTTCTAACCATTTTTTTCCCCGACATAACAAATCGGTGTATTGTTTTTTTTTTACCAGATATATCCGAATCGCTTTATTTTTGATAAATACAGGATATTTAATTGAGGAGCAAACATTCAAAACGCGATTACTCCAACTTTGACTTCAGCCACTTTTGCACCAAAACATCAACACACAGGATTATGTTAACTTCGCGGAGCATATAAACTAAAGTGGATAAAATCAAATATGGAGAAATCACGTTTCGAATGTTTGCTCCTCATTTACACTGAAAGTAAAAAGTAGGTTTGTAACAGAATCTGTCACTTAACTCGCTTCCACATATTTGTGTTTAACAGGAAAAAACGCGCCAAACACATTAATTCTATATTTAACATTTACAAGCTAAATTTGGCTAGTTTCATTAATTTTATTTCGAAAATTCAATAATTATTACTTATCGTTTGCAAAAATTAATTTATATTTTAAAGAATAAATATGTCATATTCCTCGCTTTTAAATAGAATGAAAACATTTCATATCACCATACAAGGATTCCGTAGTGAAATATATTTGACGTCATTTCAAACTGATCGATGTTGCAAAAATAAATTTATTTTAATTTATTGTCTAAAAGAATTAAAGTTTCTCGAGCGATTGTTGCGAATGGCAAATGTGATTTAATTCTAATAAAAACAGGGCCTTTAGCTATTTGTAATTCAAACTTTTAAACGCCAAAATTAACTATTTTCATTAATCTTCTTTCTCAGATTTAATAATTAGACTTTATCGTTTGCTAAATTTGTTTGAAGTTCGAAGAATAATGATGTAATCTTTTTTAATAAATATTTTGTCGCCACAATTTCCCATTTACATTTCTTTCGAAAATTCACTTATTTATAATTTGTTGAATTAATTTACAGTTCAAAAAATTTATAATTGTACAAATTGATGCTTTAAAAATAAAAGCGAAACTTAGCATATTTTTTTTATGTTAAGTTAGAATTCTCTATGCATCTTTCTACATACATATATATAGAACCATTAAAAGAACTCTATTGTGATAATACAACAATCCAAACCGAATTATATCACATAAATAAATATTTTTCAAAAGTGTATTTTTATTTTAACAAAAGTTTCTCCGTACGTTTAACGAAATGGCAACAGTGAAAATATTGAATAAAAATGGAATTTGCATGTTATTTCAATGTAGATTAAATTTTTAGTTATTTAAATTTTAAATAAGCTTCTAGTTTAAATTTTTTAATGAAATTTGGCATGTAGCCTAATCTGATTTTTTGCTTCAAAATGACGTATCCCACTTGTCTGTGGGACTTGTGGTTGTTTCTGTGAAAGTGGGTGACAGACAGACAGACGGACGGACAGACAGACGGACGGACAGACAGACGGACTGAACGATTATAAAACCTTCCACTTTTTACGTTATAAACGTAGTGTGGAAGCTAAAACTAAAGCAAAATTATGTTGGTGTTGTTGGATAAGTCAGCATATTTCGAATGACATATACACAACATATTTTACATAAAAAATATAAATAATAAATAACAATTACTAATTTCGAATTAGTTTTAAAAATAAATATCAAATTCCGATCAAAACTCTACGTTACTGTGATAATTTGAATGTCCGTAGTCTAGTGAATGTTTACAATCACCACAGCATAAACAATCAATTTGCTAACAAACCATACAATAAAAACGTTTAATCTAATTTCATTCCATGAATTCATTTGTCACATTATGCATTTGACGCTTTTAAATAATGCACAAACATTAAATCTAATAAAACAATATATCAAACATAAATAATAATATACGCATTGCAAGTAAAACAAATTAGCAAAAAAACTCATTTTAATACTTAATTTTTAATTCCAGAAAGACTATTACTAATATCAAGTTTAAAATCGTACCTGGACCTTCAACGACCATTTTGGATTTTAATTATTAAGAAGTTTAATTTAAATTGTATTTATAAATTCTAATTAATAAACAGCGCAACAACTCTACTTCCGAACACCATAAATATGGCTTATCTTCTGTTTCAAACGAGCATTAGGGTTGCACTTCTGATGAAGATTCAACTAACGCCAACGTTATAAAAAAAATTAAAATTCGCCAATATAGTACATTTTTACTGAACTTTAAAAAAAAATTTACATTGTACTTTAAAAATTATTTTATTTAAGTAGTTTACTTGCGAATAAATGTGACGTAACACTGTCACACTAGTTTATCGTTCTAGTTGACTTTTTCGAGTTAAAATATGAGTTATTGAAACATAATAATTCCTTTATAAAATATTTCAAATTATTAAATAGGAAATCTTACATTACAAAACACGAAACATGATTTTAAAAATTAGTTAATAAAATATGGTTTGTTTTTAACGAGAGCTCCTCTTAAGGCAAATGAGTAGGATTTTCGAACAACAACCAAGCAACTTTCCACAGGAATTCATGAAAGATTAAAAGAAAAAATAAATAAATGTTAATTAAGAACATACTGAACATCAGAGGCTTATAGATATTAAAAATTATTAAATTAGATACTGTCTGTCTACGGTATTAAGATTAAGGTTACTAAATAGTTTGGGCAACGAAATCCTTTTTAAATGCAATCCTAAAACAATACCACATTCCTTTTCGACGAAAATATTAGTCAGAAAATATTAGATTAAGATTTTAGTCAAGAGATAGTTTGGTGAATCGGTCGCATGCTGGTAGCATATTAACTATGGCAGATTTGTGAATTTTTGTGACTGAAAAATCTTTAAATGCTAATTATATCAGTCTTTACAAGACGTAAAAACTATACGAATCTAACCAAGAAGCCTTAGTATACAATTTTTAGGTTATCCTATTACATTTTTGAACATTTTATAAAATTGACCATTTATAAAATAAAATTAATTGCATTGTAATAAAAATGTGATATTTCTTTTTACACGTTTAGCTTCTGGCTTCTCTCTGAGCACAATGCCACTAACGTGTAAAAAAGCACAATTTCGAAAAATTACTAAATTATTAATATTTTCAAAACAAATACTAATATTTTGTTTTTATTTTAATATTTAGAGCCAATCTGAGACAATTTTCAGCCTAACACGGAAACCCGGAACTTATATCAAGTGGAATGGTGATAACAGTGGCAGTGTATATGTAGTACCAGCTGAAAGTTCAGCGCCATCCTTGAAATGGCGATGTGAAAGTAGAAGTAAAGATACGATGCGTCATTCAATTCAAAAGTATTAACAGAATGATAAGATTTTTTTCTACACAATTTTGATGGTGAAATACTGTTTTATCCGTAAATATATAAGAATAAATAAAGTTAATTTATATTTGAGTATTTTTATGATGCAGTCAGGCTCGCTTTGTTTTGATTGTAAAAGCTTTGTACTAAAATGGAGCAATGAATTATTTGTTACAGTTTGAAAACAGTGATTTCTAACGTTAACCGCGCTAAGTTGAGTAAATTTAAAGTTTATATATCTTTTCGTATTATTAATTTGTAAATTATCAATTTCGTATTATTGAAAACGTATTATTAATAAGTAAAATATTTTTACACAGTACGTATAATATATTTTACATGTACTTAATATATAATAACAAGTATACAAACATAGGCTACTACAAAGATCGTAATTTTTGTAATTCGATTGTAATTATCATTGATATGAAACGTATTTATAAGTACAATTTTTTACACGTACGTAATACTATTTTTAAATTACTAAATTACTATAATCACACAATGTATACAATATCATAGGCTACGTAACAAAGGATCGTAAATTTTCTGAGTTTTCTATGAATATTGACAATCAATATCACTCTTTAAAAATGATTAATTTTTAAAAACTTTTTTTCATACTTTTTCATTTTTATTGAAAGTTTCTTAAAAAAAACTGATGACACACAAATATGTTTTGGTGAATCGCATTTTCATATAGAATAATCGTTAAATTAAAGTGGAGCTATTTATGTACAAAATTGTGTGAGTGAGTAAATTTATACCAAGTCCACTTTAAAAAAATAAAAAGAATTACATATTAGCAAAATTTATAGAAGAATACCTTATCACATTTTAGCACATTTATCATAAAATTCTAACCATGGTCAAACGCAGGCTTTATAGCGATTTAAATGAAGATATTTATTTGCTTCAATAGCATGCGTGAGATTTTGCATTGCATATTGCTGCTTACTTCCGACAATTTGTGATCATTTAATAAATAAAATAATAATCCCCTTAATAGTTATTTTAATCGGCATCAGAACGGTTAAAAAACAAAAATTGGTTGAAAATAGCTCAAAGTTAAATTAATCATAATTTTTTTCAAATAAGCAACAAAATATTATTTCCATAAAAAATTGTTAATGAAGTCTTATTTTGAAATTTATAATATTCACTTTAAAGTTACATACAAAATAATTTCTTGTGCAAGCTATGTAAAAAGTTAAATAGCATCAAAATATACTCTTAAAAGTTATAGGAACATCCAATTTACAGAATAGGTTATCTGATTAAAATTAGTAGGGGAGAGCGGGGCTATACCGTACACATAAGGGAGATTCATCGATACATAGCAAATTACAAAGTAAAGGTTATATGAACAAAAACAATATATAATTTGATTATTAGGATACTGATCATACATAAATATTTTGGAACTATTCCACTTTTTATATATAAAAATTGGTGATTAAAAAAAAAGTTACCTTGTACGAAATAGCCTCGGGGGTCGGGGCTATACCGTACAGTAGAAGGGGCTATACCGTACAGTTTAAAAATCATTTTTTTAGGTAAGTAATGATTGTAATGCAATAGATTACTGTACAAAAACTTTTTATTACTTATAAAGGTCGTAACTAAGAAACTGTGTAGTACAATTGTAAAATTTTAGAACAAATTACAATCCAAAAAAAATCAGGTTAACTTTGATAAAAAAAATTCTAAGATTTCATAACAAACCTAAATATTGTGCTTTATTTGGGGACTGAAAAAATTGTTAGGAAGAAATATAAAATACATTTTTGGTAGGCCTACTTTCCTCATAAGTTACAATCGATGCAGGTATGTTGCCATAGCAAACCATTTGGGGCTAAACCGCACACTTCTGTACGATTTAGCCCCACTCTCTACCTCACTCCAATATATTAAAATAACCTTAAATTCTATCAATTAACCAATCATCGATAACAACCAAAAGAGAACTTAAGAGAAGTAGTTTATTATGATCTTACAGTTACTAGCATACAAGAAAAGATTCTTCACTTACCTCTTATTTAGTACTGGACCAAAATTATAAGAAAAATAGTAAAAACAGTTTTTTTTTTTACTGAGACACTGATACCTATACGCATAGCGAAGCGATATCTATACTGTAAACTTGCGCGATCTGCCGCTATACTATAGAACTTGACGGGATCGTCTAGCTTAAAATCTAGGGGGGAAAATGGGTGTACGGTTTAGCCCCGCTCTCCCCTAGATTTTTATGATTCGAAAAAAATAATATTTAATTTTCTGCAAATTTTTTTTAAATAAAATTTAAATTTAGGAAAAACTAGACATCGCATTGTTATTTGTGTGGTCTATATTAATTATGTACGTATCGTTGACATCTACCAAAATTTTCCCGTCATTTGTTTGAATAGAAATTAAGTTGTCATGCGTACAAGTTACAAAAACATGCAATTGAGAAACTGGAAATTATAGAAGACGAGTATTGGTCAAAAATTCTTAATTCAAAAATTTAGGATTTTCGACCCCGTCGTAATACTTTCATTACCTTATATTGGGGGCCCGGATGGCCGAGTGGTTTGGACCATTACGCTAACAGTCTGCGAGCAGTAACAGGTGCTGGTTCGATTCACGCCTTCGCCCTGGGTGTACTTTCCTTTCTCTGTTACTGTAAAAATTCTTTCTGTGTCTGTCTTACTTGACGAAGGCTTATATAAGCCGGTGTCTGATCAAGCACACAAGCCGTAATATATATGTACCTACCCCTACCCCTACCTTATATTTCATATTAGGTAATTGAAAGTACATATTAGGTAATTGAAAGTAAAAAGCATTTAATCAGAAACATGACATAGTTTTTCTTGCTTCCCAACCTTCCCAAGACGTTTCATAAAAGAAACGCTTGTATTTTTCCCTTTCACCTATTCTTACGATACCCTTTTGTCGAGGCCGGCACTTAAACAGTAGACAGCCCATCTCACATCTTAATGGGTCTCCAAATTAGCTCCCTACAAAGCCAACTGATTTCCAACATATACTTATCCAGTTGCAAAGTAGAGCTTCCAAGCGTTCGTTATCTCCGTATCATTCTAGGGTTAAAGGTTTTCTTGGCAAAGTAGCTATTACGTTCATTTTAGACATTGGTTTTTGACTGTTCTTATTATCAATGATTTGTTCTTAAAAATAATAGTTAAAAAATTTCCGCTAAAAAGTCACTATAAAAAGGATAGTGAAATTGTATTTAAATATTTAATAGAGCAATTGTATATAAAATTACTTAAAATTTGTCTAGGTGATAAAGATTCATTTTGTTACAGTAGCAAAAACTCTGTTAATAAAAACATGTATAATACATAGTAACTTCTGTTTTTTTTTTAATTTAATAATTGTAATACTTTAAATGGTAAAAAAATTATCACTAAATTGCGACTAAAATGTTCATTTTTTAAATAAATTTTTCGACTTTCGTTAAATTTATTTAATTCAAATGAAATCTTAGTCTAATGTATTATAAATATGATTTTTTTGTTTATCTATATACATAAAAGGTAACTTCCGTTTGTTTGTATAAGACACGAGATCTAAAGAACCACGCAACAAATCGTCACGAAATTTGGCACAAAAATTTATCTCATCTCCGAAACAAACATAGGCTAAGAATTTTTCGAATCATACCATTCCTTCTATAGTTTTCGAACATTTTTATTCGAATTTTCTGAAAAAACTACACCACTTTGTCTCAAATCCGATCTTTTTTTACTTTCCTGATGCCATCGGCTGAAAAAATTAAAACTTTTAACGAAAACATTTAAAGTTGAAAATGTTTATTTTATTCTGTTGCCATTACGTTCAGAAACTAATTTCATTATTTGAAAAATAATTGACATGTTTCAAGTGACGTAATGCCGCCAGTCTTTATTCCCGGATTTTATTGTGGGTTTATTTGATGATTTTTTTTATTGATTTTTCTGTTGACTGCATGTATGTATGCATATTTAAGCAATAAATGCATAGTTAAGCTATTACTGAACTGTGATGGTTAATAAAGGCCATCGCACTAGAGCTGCATATTAGTGTTTTATGTATTTATTTTTTCGCCAAATACGTTGCCAAACTCGCCAAATTATTAACTAAAATTTTCCATTTTTAATTCTTACTGATTATTTTTTACTTAAATATGTATTATTTTTTAATTTGAGCTTCTTATCAAAGGTATTTTTGAAATTAATATTAATCATTACTATATCCAATTTGGGTAATTAAATGGAAAATTACTGGGTAATCTTCATATCTTATGTAACTAAAATGAAAGAAAAAAATAGTTAAATTGACTGTTAAATTATTTTTCCACCTCTACCCGTGCAACGTCGGGTATAACAGCTAGTTACTTATATATCAATTCCTTTAACTAATAAGTTAAAGGAAAAGGACTAATATGCTAAATTTTGTACTTCGTGTACAAGATAATATAAAATTTCCAAAATCGATCAATTATATATAATTCAATAAAAATATTGTGTCGAAAGACTTTCTTAAAAACCAACTAAGGAAAAACAAGTAGGTTTGTAACAGAACAATTGTATTCAACAGATAAAAAGGCACCAAACACAGCATTAATTCTATATTAAACATTTGCATGCTAAATTTGGCTAGTTTCATTTATTTTATTTCGAAATTTCAATAATTATTACTTATCGTTTGCAAAAATTAATTTATATTTCAAAGAATAAATAGTAATATTCTCTCGCTTTTAAATAGAATGAAAACATTCATTTATTTCCAATTTCCAATGTATTCTAATTTCGATGCGCTGAATTTTTTGACGTATCACACTTGTCCGTAGCATTTGTAGTTTGGGCTATGAAAGTGGGTGACGGACAGACAGACGGACTGAACGATTATAATACCTTCCTTTTTTTACGTTATAAACGTAGTGTGGAAGCTAAAACGGAGAAAAGAGTATTGTTTAAATCATACCAAGAAAAAAAGACATTTATTCAAATTATAAATTATGTGAAGATGTTCTTAAAACTGTAAAAAAACCATTCTGTAGTAAGATACTTGAGTCCATAACTTAAATATGGCTTGAATCTTTAAAGTACGTGGTTTTGTGCAAAAAATACCATTTATCGGCTTCTTGGTCATCCCCTCCCGAAATACCTGTGTTTACGTATTCCAACGATCACGATAAACATCCCCTGTTACACGTCGGGGGATGTCACTCCACCTTGATGCATCACTGTGATTTGCGAGCAGGTAAATTGGCAGGTGAGGCCGATCAGGTAGAGCAAAAAATAATAATAAAATAGGTATTAAGTGGATTTTGACCGGAAGGGACGATTGGTCTTTTTTTTCTTGTGGAATGGGACGCAGTTTTTATGTTTTAGGTTTTGGTGATTAAATAGGGGAGACCGGGGCTAGTTTTCCATGGTTTTTTTTCTTTTTGGTTATGTGTTTTTCAGTTTCATATATTTTTAGGAAAATAGGATTTCATTGGCGTCTACACTATTAGCTACAAAGCAGCATTACTACTTTTAAAAAATTTAAACATAATTCTTGGTAGCAAATTGTTAAATCCAAGCACGTTGAGCTGGAAAATGTGCCCTTATTCGGGGTAAAGCTCTAACGACAATAATACAACGCGAACTAAACAAAGATTCTTGTGGGTGGTCTATGACGTGTTGCTTCATAAAAAGTTACCAGTTGACGAACCCCAATTGCTCATTTCCAATATAAGGCTACCCGTAGGTAATCTAGCCCCGGTCTCCCCTACTGATTTCTCAGAAGGGTTGATAGGGAATATTGTATAAGGATTTTAAATAATTAAAATTGTCTAATTGGATAACATTTTTTTTTAATTGTCTTATTATTTTTTATTCTGCTTTTTGTTGTTGCGATGGAGTTTGGTTATGGATATTCGAAATGTCACCTAAAATAATAAAAAAAAACATGGGGTAAGTGTTAATTTACAAACCAGTTTTAATTGGCATGGGTACTGAAATTATATGGGTGGATTAAGAAATAATTTTTATATTGAATGTTTATTGGTATTATTTATATGGTATTGGTATATTTATTGGTATATATGGTATTGGTATTATTTATACCTGCCATATTATGGCAGGTATAGCATTGCAAGTTTTTTTTTTTTCATGAAAAGGTACTCAATATCTATCAAATCATCTTAAAATGTGGACTGATTTTATAACGATTGTAGGTAAGTTTTTTTTACGAAAAGGTGCATGTTATGTATCCAAATCACCTTAAATTTTGTATTCGTTTTATTACTTTTGCACATATGTTTATTTAAATTTATTAAGTAAAATCGTCGAAGAAAAATCTAACTTCCTAACAGTCTTTATACTTTTCTCTCCCAAAACTATTGAGCAAACCACACTTTCGCTAAATTTACCTATGCTATCATTTTAATTTTCTAAAAGGTGTTAACTGAATTCCGATGAGCATTAACCACAGCCACCTCACGCATTCAAACAACACCTGACCGTTTATACAGTAGCACTTAAAATCCCCTATTACATAAAATATCCACTGCAGAACGCTATGTAGCAATTTGTTGATGTTAAAATAAAATAACAATTGGTTTCTTTTTGACATGTTACACGTAAGGAAATAGTAAAAACATAGGTAACGTGTTCTTTCAATAAAAAGAAATCGTAGATTCTTTTATGAGTTTAGCGAACAACATGGGTTTCTTTGCACTTTCTCCCAATTTTTATAAAAATTTAAAATATTAAAACTATAATTTTGAAAAAGTTCTAAAAAAATAATTTTTTGAAAAAAATAAATAACAAATTTATTGTTCAAATGTGTTTCTTTTAATGTATGCATAGGTGTGGTAAACCAAATCCAAAAACACATTGTCAAGAAACACCACCCATTTTATAACTATAAATATAAGATTTTATGCGCTTTATCCTGATATTAAAAAAGATAATCTGAAGTAATATTAGTTGAAAACTAATAAAATAAATAAACAAAATATCATCAATTTATAAATAAAATGAGTTGCTGAAAAAATTGCACACAAGGCATGTAAATACATTTGTAAAGCTTGTTGGTCATTAATGGTATAGGACAATTCAAAAGTTCAAAACTATTTCGAGCATAAATTAGTTTAAAATTTCCTTGATAAAAGAAAATTCTATTTAACACAATTTTTTAAGCATTTGCAGCATAAAAACTTATTTAAAAATCTATTTTGAAAGTATGTAGTTAATTGCTATTAGTAAGGGAGACAGGGGCTATAGTTTTCCATCTTTTTCATTTTGCGTATATTATTTTCAATATTTATCAATTTTGAGAAAAACATAATATCAACGGTAGTCCTGTACTTTTATTAACAAAATAGGACAATAATGTTCCAAAAAAAGGTAAATATAACTTTTGACAGCAAAAAGTTAAATTGAGTTGTAAAATGTGCCCGTATGCAAGGGTAAGTTTTCAACCTATAGAAAAAGAATATATACTCAGAAATAGTTTTTAATCCAATTGGCTTTTTCAACATCACAACACTTTTAGTACATATGTGTTGAAACCATTAATTTAATGCTAGTGTGTTTATTATAAGTTTCAAATAAAGAACTTAAACTTACTCACAGTTAAAAAGATTATAAAATAGTTTCTTTCAACAACCAGACAGCTTCTTTAATACGTATAGATTTTAATTTTTTTTAACCATTTTACTAAATTACGTACTAGAAACAGGAAATTATAAAGATTTAGTAGTTTTTCATTCAATAATTATTTTAAGCACATATATGTGTTTTCTCATTAATTAAAAATATCATTTGCCAACCCATAAACGTTTACAATTTACGTATGACTTGTTCCACAAAAATAACTAAAAACACCTTTGAAACACACCTGGTTTTTAGGGGGCTTAACAACCAACTCCATAAACAGCCTCCAGAAGAAAAAATATTACAAACCATTCTTAAGAATACCCCCAATTAATCTCCAGCAGCGGTTATGTCCAACAAGAACGAAACACATCCCGGGGGCCCGTTTTGAAGGGGCCCCTTGCACGAACTGACCCAGCCCTTTACTAATAAACGGGCCCCAACCGAAAAGCCCCCCTTCGATTCATCAGGTTGATCGAAAGCAAATGTCCGTCTGTCCGTCCGGGCGAAGTCTGATTAATGTTTAAGGTTTTTTTACGGCTCTCGCGCACACGTAGACGGCTTAAGACAGAAGGTGATTTTTCATCGGTGTGTTTTTGATGCGGCGATCGTGTTTTTGCTTTGTTTTGTTTTCGAAGGTCGAAGTGGGGTTTTTTTGCCTTCTCTGGGCTCGCTTTTTTAGTCGTGGTTTGGTTCCGAGGGTGAAGGAAGTTTAGGCCAGGGTCCGCTTTTAATGTCTTTTAAATTTATATTTATTTAAAAAATAATTAAAAATTGAAATGCAAATTGTAGCTGAGGATTGGTCATTGAGTAAGTACTACTAAGTAAGAAATCCCTCATATGAATTGTTAGATACCTTTACATGGATATGCATGTTTCAATTTAGTTTAGATTCCTTCTAGTTTATTATTTTTTTAAATATTTACTTTTTTAAACTTATAGCAACTAACTGTATCTTTAAAATGTCAATGAAAACTAATGCACAGTATCATGAAACAGTAGCCGGTTTATGTGAATAAATTTTATAAAAGTTATAAAAGGTTAATATATTTGTTTTCAATAATTGTATGGTCTTGCGCTAAGGGTTGTATAGGTAAACGTAACATGGTTTCTGATTCGGTAAATGAACATCATCCTATTTAGAAAAAGTAATGAGGTTTGTGTTAAGTGTTAGTAACAGTTTCAAGTTTTCTTGTTACTTTAATATGCTATTTGCATTGTAGCAATACAAAATCTCGATACAAAAAAGTGTATTTCAGAACGATTCTATTAAAGTCATAACCCTAATCCTAAGAATTATTTTTAAAAAATAATTAGAACAATTATAGTTATTCGTAAACTATCTTATTTTTGGACATGTACTGAGAAAACGAAATTAATGTTTATTATATTTTTTTATTTAAACTGTACCTATTAATATGCAAAAAATAAATAAGCTCATTTTTATCATTATTCTGTTTATTTAGTAAAACGACAAATTTCAATTTGCTTACAATTTTATACTATGTTTATACAGGTAATAAAAACTATATCTTATAAAGATAAATATATTTTCGGCATTTGCAAATTGCTCTAAATATATTTTGATTATGAAAAAATATCACTTTTAACTTAACTTCAGAAAAATAGATATTAACTTATGATAACCTGTTCATATCTTTTCATATCTGACACATGTATTAAAAAATCTGTTGAACAAATATTTTTAAGGTAACAATCATTTATTATATTATACAATTATACATATATTTAAAACTAATTATATTATTGAAATTAGAGTAAAATTCAATGACTATCTAAAAATGTGAATTCAAGAACTATTAAAAAAAATCCGTTCATAAAGCCTTTTTTTGTATTTGTTTAATGTAAAAAGTTATATTGTACTTCACTTGAGATACGGTTATTATAAACTGTAAGTACTCAAATAATTATAAAAACTTTTGTGTTTCATTTAATCTCAGATATTAAAAGTTATGTGTAATATTGAAAGTTATTTCACAACCTTAGATCAAAGATATCGTTATTTCTATAATAATTTCTTTCTATATTTATTTTATTTTTAATACAAAATGTTTAAAACAAACTAAATCCACTGGTTTAAAACTTAATAATTATTTCAACAAATTCTTGTTTCCTAGATGTAGAAGAATCAAAATATATAGTTCATATAAATCGAAACATACTTTTTAAATTATGTATGTTTATAAAAAGATATTGATACTTTTCATGCTCTCATTAAATATTTTGTTTTTCCCTTTTATGTAAAGCGATAGTAAGACTATGCACATGGTTTTAAGAGTTTTAAATTTAAATAATTATTTACTTTATAAAAATTTTCAATGGATTTTTTTGTGATTATATATAAATCTCTATATTTATTTCAAAACAACTTATTTAAATTACTTTTAATTTTTCTCTAAGTAAGATTGTAAGTAGAAATAATTTGTTAATAAAAAAGCAAATGGTCAATATTTTTCATGTGGTCATTTTTAATTGTATTTATAATTATGAATTAATTTAAAGTTTTAACTTAACTAATTGTAACTTTATTTAAATTTCGAAATTGAAAATAAATTCGATAATCTTTTTTTAAGTAATACATGATGACATTTAGCACACATTAAAGTTATATTACTTATTATTTACATATAAATACTCAATTGAGTGTGTATTAGACATAACTTTAATCGAACGAAAAACAATAAAGTTATAGATATTATATTTGCGAGTTTGTTAATTACTTTACTACAACTAAGTCCAAATATTGTACTGCAAACAAAAGCACATTAAAACAAGACTAAAAGATTTTAGTGAGAAGACGCACTTAACAACATAAAATTATTTTATTTATCAGGTAAAAATGTATTGAATAAGATAGAAAGTAGGTTATGTTTACTTTGAAATTATGAATGATATGAAATCGAATACCAGATGCTTTTGCTATGATATCTTTTAAAATAAGCAAAATATCATTATTAATTTTGATTTGATTTTAAATTTACAATAGGCTATGTTTTGGATTAGATTTAATTTATTTAGTTTCATATAGATTTTTTTTTAATTTTGATGAAATGGAATTTAAGAAATTACAAATGTGTGATCTGATCGAACAGAGTTTATACTATAATACTATTCTGTAATTATAATAATCTAACTTTTTTACTATAATAATATGACTATAATCTAACTGTATACTATAATATAACGTTAGAACGAACTTCTTATACTGAACACGAACAAAACACCTTTTCAAATCAACAAAACAAGTAGTCAACCAAAACAGCGACCGCCATTTAGGCTTAACAATCCACCTCTAAATAGGTGACTTTTAAGCTCAGGAAATGAGATATTATTTTTTGTTCGTGACTGTGGAAAAAATAAGAAAGAAAACACAAAAACCGATCGAACCATTGCCCATTTCAACGGGTCTCGCCTCTGACCCCTGGCCGATCGCTCATTGTTTTGACATGGTGTAAGTTGTGATCGAACAAAACAGCGAACTTTTAGGGGGGAAATTATCTGCTGACTTTGAATTGGTGTTTGTTAGTCTAGAAAAACACATGTCCTTTATGTAAGTGCAGGTTTTTAAGGGTTAAAGAAAATATCAACGATGTCATTTGTTTTTTATGTACGGGAACTGAAGTTTTGGTAATTTGTTTTAGAATTTGGGAACGCAAATGGGATGGATGCGAGATTTAGAAAAATATCTAAGGTTTATATCAGTCAATTCCAATTTACTTTTTGTCGGGTATACATTTTAAGTTTAGATTTGTATATTTGAAAATGTCAAATATATTGAAGCAATAATTTGATGAACAATTTAGATAAAAATATCAGTGTGAAGTGTTAGAATGTGGGTTCAAAAAATTTTAGACTTTAGATATTGATACTGAAATTGATATTACAATTTTCATTCAAATGTTGTTTAACCCATTAACGACGACTTTGTGAGCACTATTAACAAATTCATTTAAAAATAAAAACGTTAATTATAAAGTTTTTTTAATTCGTTTTTCATCTAACTAATTTTCTAACTCAATTAAGTCTTTTAAGTTTTAAGTCTTCATTTGTATTATATTGTTTATTTAGGTAAAGTGAAACAGAAAGATAATTTTTTAGTGAAAACTTTTCTTGCCTAACCTCGTTAATGGGTTTGTAAACATATATTATTAAAACTTTCTTATATGTTTAGCAATTAAAGTTTGTCAATTTAGCTTACTTTAAGTTAAGATATACCTGAAAATTAACCGCTAAAATGACTGTACATGTTTTTATCCAAACTTTTTACATCAAAACAATTATTTGATATTATAAAAAATACTGTGACTGAAAATAGAATAAAAATTGTTCATTATAACTCTTATATTTAAAAAAGATATTCAAAATTATTTAATTTAATATTTTGTTTAATATTTATTAAAAAACCTTTCGATAATAACCAGCAAATATGTTAAATAACAAGTTTAATTGGAATTTTTCAATTCCAAATGAAACTATTGAATTGCTTTAAAAAAATTCAATTTTTAATCAAGTTTTTAAATGTTTCAATTGTTTTATAAAATTCTACTGTGTGAAAAATGAAATTAAATAGAATTTAGAGTTTTTCATTCATAACAACCAATACAACATAACAACAGATTTAAAACATAGCTTGCCATTTGCAACTACTTTAAATTTGTTTTATAAATTAATTATTTCTTAAAAAATCAAATATAATATATAAAAAACAAAACTCATGCTGTAAAACGGCATTAAAAATAAATTTTAAGTTTTAAAGCCTAAAATAAATTTGAGTAATTTTCAAAAGTAAATTATATGTTAACAACAATGATTATTTTTTTAGACATTTACATATTCGTATAATTATCTTTAACTATATTTGATTAATATTTGTAATTAAAATTACGCAATACTCTTTTGTTGTTATTTAGTAATGTTTGCACAGTTTTAAATACTCCAATTGGTTTCGATTATTCAAAATAAAATGATAAATTGTCAAATTATCATTAAAAAAAACACAGTAGGTTTACTGTCTAAAAGATCATTCTTTTATTTTAGTGAACAATAACTGTGGTTAATTCCACGCAAATACATACCACAAGTGAATTTTAAAAACATTTTTTATTCCAGTTGAAACTTTTATATGTGATTTAGAAAAGTTTGAACTATAAAATTTTTACATCAAAACTATCATTGTTTTTATCTGTGGCAACACTGAAGTTTCAAAGTGGCCGCTTTTTTTTAAAGCATGTTTTATGGTTTTTCATCATTTTGAATTCTTGAAATTTAACTTCAGTATTATTTTTATCAGATTTTTTGGTAAAATTATTAAAATACACTATAATGACTATCTTGAAATCACATTTTTAATTGGCATTTATAAATAAAAGTTACTTAATTAGAAAGATAAACATCCCCTGTTTTGATTGTAGTGTAAGTCACAAAAGATATAAAAGTTTCTATAACTTTTTAAAGTAAGGCTTTGCTTCAAAATTTTTAAGATATTAACCTTTGTGTAATTCTACATCTTTAACTTTTAAAATAAAAAGCATTTTCTCTATTTATAAAACATTTTAACTTTGTAGTGTCAGTCGCAGCTTCTTTTGATTTATCTATTATGGATTAGCTATAATATTTGTATATGTCTTATATTTTGATAATTTTTAATTTAAGATGGCTAAATCAAAAGCTAAAAGAAAAAGAGAGCAAAGGGAAAGCCTTTAAGCATGTGGAAAATTTCAAACCTTTAAAGAAAATGAAAGCAAAAACCACTTTACGGACAACACTTTAACTAAAAATACACCATCTCTATTGCAATGTTCCAACCGTTAGACAACATTGAATGACATTTCTCTGCCACCAATGTTCGTCATCTTTACCTTTAGTCATGAAAAGGAACATTTGATGGACTTGGTGATACAGTGAGGAGGCGATAAAAAGCCACACATTCCAGGAAAATTGACCTACATTCTGCTAAAGATTTTTTCATTTTGCATACGAAATCTGCCCAAACATATCCCTATTCTGACAACTGTGTAAAGGGCAAAATAGGTAGATTAAATGATATTTGCTCATCTAAGGAAAATAAATACTTCCGATTCCTGACACTCAAAAACTGTTCTGCTTTTTAAAATTAAACAGATACTTACTTAAAACTGCCAATGTTTCATTAAAACCCCAAAAATACTACACGGCTGATTAAACAAATGGAAATGTTATAAAAGGAAATACCTCTCAACAAAATTCTGAAAATGAATTTGATGCTGGAAGAAGAGCTTTAGTTCCTTTTGTAGGAAAATTATCGTTAAATATTTTGTGGGGCAAATGTTAAGTAAAGATGCTTATTCAATAAAACTGAAACATCTGAAATGGTCAGGAAGTCTTTTTGCATGGCCTGAGAAGGAAGGTTTTTTCAGAGAATTTTATTGAAGAAATAATTAAGAAATTACCAGAAACCAACTTTAGGGGATGTTGTGTAACTTTTTCTAACTATGATTTTACCATGTATGCAATTCTTAACTTACCATGTTCAAAATTATTTACATATTTTATGTTATTATTGCCTAAATTTCCATATCTGTGATACAATTCACATGATGTAGTGTAAGTCACAAATTGAATGTAGTGTAAGTCACGCACAAAAATTTTAATAAATTATTTCCTATGATATTTCCAAAACTTTTTTGCAATTAAATTATTTAGCTTTAAACCTTATACCTAACTTAAGCACTGGTAGAATGTTGATTTACTGCACTATGAAGAAGAAATAAGAGTCAAGTCACATTATGACATTTTTATTAGTTTTTAGTGAAATACTAAATAATAATGGTTTTTATGATTTCTAAAAATAGTATATTTTCAGGGCTAAACACACATACAATATTTTTTTAATAAGTAGAAAATAATTATGAACTATGCAAACGATATTTGTTAAATCGTCCGATGTAGTGTAAGTCACGCGTGGAAATGCCCCTGTGATTGTTTTTATGTTTTTAATTGATATGTTAAAAACATAATTAGCATTATTTTTCAATCAATTATAATTTGTATACTATTTATATAGTTCTTTAAACTAATTCTCATCAATATAAAATTCTTTATATTTACACCTTCCAACCAATGATGGATCGCAAAATAGGAAAAAAAAGAATTTTCCAAAGCAAATATTTTAGCAAGCCACTGATAGTATTATCCAAACAGGCCTTAAAAGTGCTGTTTACCTAGCTGGAAACAGGTGCTTCCTAAGGTTAACAACTTGAAGCTGTCAATTGAAGTATCGTGCCGTGATAAGCAGGTAGAAAGAAGATAGGTACCGCGAAACTGCGAAAAGTCCACGTATTTTGTGGCCGTACTGATAGCGGTTTTTGCCGCAGAACCGCATAAGCCGCCCTCGGAGACGCGAGATGTTTTTGTTTGTTGTACAGTTTCTTTTAACAACTTTGTTTGGTTATTCATTTTGCATGTTTTTCAAATAGTAAACAGTTGTTTTTGTTGTTTATGAGATGTGTAACATATAATATGTTTGTTATTTCTAATTTCTACAAAAATATTACACACTGAGAAGTTTTTTTTTTTTAATTCTGTACCTGTAAATGGTGTTTTGTTGTTTTATAAATATATTAATGATAAAGTATAAGTTTTAAAGGCTATTCATAATTTTTTTTCACAATAAATATTTTACATTTTGTCATGTTAGTAAATACTTTAAAGTTCGTGGTATTAGCAAATAGTTTACATTTTGTCTCATTAAATATTTTGAATTTAGACACGACAAAAATTTTACTTTGTCACAAAATCAAATAAACACACTTTTTTGTGTATCATTTAAATATCAATTTAGTTTATAATTAAAGAAAAAATAATAAACTTTTTTAGATAAATTATTTCTGAGGATATAAAAATAGCTAATTTGTTTACAACAACTTAATGCTTTTACTTTAAAAAGACTCTATTTATGATGTAATTGGTAGAATAAATAGGGTAACTAAAATTTATTCAAAACTGTTTTTATTAATAAAAATTAACATTTAAAGCATAAACTAATAGTATTCTGGCAAAAGTTTCATTCGATTGCATTTGTTTCGTGCAAAAATAAATACATTTGCCTTGTGTGTGTCAGTCGATTGAAAATTATAATAATTAATTTGTATTTCAAACTATATTTACTACAAGTCCATAATATGAGAGTATTTATTTGTTACATTAAATAAAGAAACATTATACGTTATTAATAGTAACAATAAGTAGCTCGTATTTAAAAATTTCACAAAAGTGTCAAATAGTAAACAATAAAACTTTGTAGAATGCACAATATTTTATAACATGCATTTAAAATGTATATAGTTAGAAAATATTTTAGTTAGTTTTCGATTTCTATGGGGTACACTTTCCACTAAGCGCCATGATTGAATAATGTACCTTTAATCATAATTTTAATAAAAAAAGTAATAGTATTTTTAGATTATTAATTAAATTGCTGAAAGTAACTTAAAATATTTAGAAATATCTTAAATAGATGTACAGATAAATAATTATTATTGTGAGAATATAAAAAAATATTAAGAGGTATTTTCATTTAATTTTAATGTGATAATAAATTCACGTGTTGATTGGCTACAATTGATTGCATGTAATTTATTCGAATCAGTTCCATATTAGCAAAGGGTTTGTATGTAATGTTATTAAATTAATTCTTTGATGGTATATCATTTGTGGCCGTTTTTTTCTGGAAATTTTTTTAGAGTATATGTTTCGTAAAATCTAATCATAAATATATCAATAAAGTAATCATATCAAAAAAGTAAGCTCTATTTTAACCATAATGTATAAAAGTACAGTCTAATAACTTTTAAGTTAAATATTGTGAACTATATGTGCATAAAACATTTTTTTTATTTTTTTATTCATGATATTTATAATGAACAACGCGTCTCAAAGTGTTTCCGTTTTAAATAAATACTAAAATATTACTTTACAAGGAAATTAAAACAGTATGTAACAAGAAAAAGCCATCTTTCCTGCTTATTTTAGAATAAATTATCAAATAACCAAAGGACTTCGTACATTTTTATTTGCTTACCCTTGTATCAAAGCTTATTAGTATTTAACATACGCACTAGGAAATAAATATTTCCTTGATAGCCCTTTCCTTATACTCTTCGTAATGTCACACTGTAATGGCGAAAATTGCCATAAAGGTAAATCAACAACATAGTTTGTAAAAAGTTAGTTGAGTTGTTACTTTTTTATTACAGTGGAAGTTGGGAAGATTGTATGAAACTTTTTTTTTATTTGAATGAATAATATTTTTTCTGTATCTTTCTTTTTTGTATTGAAGATTTATTTTTTGAATATTTGCAGTTGTATACTAAATTTTAAAAAAAGCATTTAAATGTAATTGATGTCCTAAGCAGTTTTATATATTTGAAAACAAATGTCGTTAAACTGTTAACAATTGTTTTGTTCATGGGAATGTACAAATAGGGTTAGAGCTTTCATTCCACACTACATAAATCCAATTTACTGAAATGTAATCAATAATTTTGAATGGAAAGTAAATCTATAGCTTTAGATACTATTATCAGATCTCACAATTTTGTATATCAAATAAATAATAAACAGTTTTTTACAAAATAGTTCTTTATATTATCGAAACTTCAATATTCGAAAAAAAAATCCTCTTGCAATATTAGAATGAAATTAACTGAAATGTTCTCAAGCATATAAAAATTCAATGTCAAGAGTTAATTTTCAATTTTTTTAAACGTTAATTGATATCCTTTTAATGTTTTCAATGAACGTAAGTAAACTTTTTTTTATCAATTTCAATTGTTCTATCCTTTATTATCGTAATATTAGAATTATGCAATTTTGTGAAAATATAAAGCAATTATTTAATACTTATATAAAAGGTTAAGAAACATAAAAAATATTCGAAGGTTAGTTTTATTACATAAACTTAATTTCGATAATAATACCGTAGAATCAGAATATAATCAGGAGAAATTTTTTATAAATCACGTGTTTTCCTTAACTGGTATGCATTATGTAATAATTGTTTAATGAAAGTAGTTAATAATAAGACGGAAATTTGTGTATTCCACTATGAACTTGAAAAGTTAATAGTGACGGCAGTAAAAAATTACATTTAACAAAGAGAACTATTTTCCTGACTAATAGGAAATTTAACAGTAGTTGTCAAATTCAACATTTAGTCGTTATTTAAAAGACTTGGGCGAATATAAATTTTGTTTGGCCAAAAGCACTGAAATATCGGAAAAATAAAATTATTGGATAATTAAAAAATACTATAAGTTCAACGGTAGGCTAACATTTACCTACTAATACTCCAATGCGATTATATTCCATTGCTGCATTGATCTTTAACAAACACAACTTTCATAAATTCGCAAATTTCTCATGCTAAATTTTACATCCTTTTTGAGTAGTTTTCATTTTAAGGGAATTTTAAAACTCAACTTTGATTACAACCACCTTGTAAAACTCATTAATTTAGAACGTGCATCTCTTGAAATTTCCTTAAGGCAATCAAAACTATCTTCGCTATGAAAGAGTTTGTAAAGTGTGGCCAAAATGTTGGTTTTTTATTATTTTATTCACAAAAAGAATTTTAAAAAAACAAAATGAGCCATACAAAGTTTTTCGGACTCAATTTCGAAGACAAAAACTTTTTAAATTCCTTGCAAACCTAGACTGAATAGCATCCCCACATTATAACCCCGTAATAACCTCTGCAAAAAAATATAAAAGCTTCGAAATTGCGTTCTTGAAACATTCCATTAGAACGAAATTCCATTTCTACTTCTACTATCGTCTCAGAACGAACGCGGGGAGAGGATGGGAGAAATAAAAAGAATAAAAAAAATCCTTGTTCATTTTTGTTTATGCTTTAATTCTCCTTTAGACAAGAACCTGTACCTGTTTGCTTACCTGGCCAATCAAATTATGTTGGAAGTGTTGCCAATTTTGGCCACATTTCATATGTTTGGCGAAACAATAGACATTCTCACTTGAAATATTATGTAAGCATTTTTTGCCATGCTTGTTGAACGAGTTATTTGTTTCATTAATGTGAATTTGAAGAATAAAATTTTGTTTCATGGAATAAGGTTTTAGCCTACCTGTAGTGAAAATACTTTTGCGTGTTTTTCTAGAGCTAGTTAAGTGCAAAAAATCTAGTATATATCTTTTAATCAGATAAGTATTCGATAAAAAAAATTATACACGATTTTTTCTGATTTTTTGATAAACTAGTTTAATTATCTAAATGCATTATAAAATGTAACGATAATTTTGTATTATAATTTTATATTATTTGTCAGAATTGATGGTAAATTCTACCAATCTATTAAAATTAGTTTATAACAATTAAGTAAACTTGGTAAATAGGCTGCTAAAGCAGAAAACTACAAAATATGTCTTAACATTTAACTAGATATACTGGGGTTTATGTGAAATATTAATGCGATCATGGTATAAATTACGATAAAAAAGCTTATCAAAACTTTGATGGTTAGGATATAACTTTTACTCCACAAATGCGAAGTTAACTGGCCAAAGTCACCAAAAAAAACGAGGCAAAGAAGCTAAATGTGGTTTCGTGCTCAAAATTGATGTTTTAATTTCAAATAAATATACTTGACTACAAAGTGAGCTCTAAATTGTTGTCCCGTTCTAAGGACAGTTATTAAAATCGTTAGTAGATTGCTTAAACTAACTAATTATTATGTTTGAAAAGGTGACTATCTCTGCATTGTACTAAAGTGGAAAAAAGAATAATATGTCGCTCTATTTTGTGATTTTATATGGGAAAGACTGCACTTTTCATCAAGAAAATCGGTCAATGCATGTCTCTAAATCCATGAATTCGTGCCAAAACTTTAAGGTGATGGACTGGTAGGCATTCGGTTCGTATTTAGAGATGTTAAATTGTACATTTGAAGCAAATATGATTTGGATAAAGATTTAAAGTGGCTATATTGTCTGTTTGGTGTAAAATTGTACCAATATTGTTATTAAATCTGTTTAGTTCACCGGATATCGTGTTTTTTTCATTTATCATATGAAAAAAATACAATTCATTTATAAAATTGCGAAATTAGGCCATTATCTACTTTAAATTAGCATAATCTCGTATTTGTGTCTAAACTTTTGCATCATACAAATTTTTATTTTATGAAAAAAATTATTGCTATAGCAAATCAAACAATTATTTTCAATTATAGCATTTCAAAATATTTTTTTAATATTTTTAGGGTTTTTTTTGTAAGTCTCTACTATCAGAATTCTAAATTTTACAGCTAAATTAAGTCATTGTCTAAACTTTTCCATCGCAGTGTATAACTATAACAATTTGCTAAGATAGTTTTTTCCTTTTTGTACTCAACTGGTTTATTTAGAACACTTTTAAAAAGAAAATAATATTTTAATGAAGGGAGAATGAGAATGCAAATCTTTATTTTGGCAAACATTCCCAAAATAGCACACTTGTATATTACCACAACGCCTTATTCTCACTATTTCATTACTCTTGGAAAAAATATTTTTAAACAATATTGTTGGCTTACTTGTATCATATAATTGGAAATATTATAGATCCAACAAAGCTTTGTAGTTTTAAAAATTGTTATTGTTTCTAAATAAAAGTTCAAAAGAAAAAAAATCTAAAATAAAAGTTAAAAAATGTGCTGTTAACTATTTCGTTAAAAAAAATATGCCAATTCTGACTTGGCGACGCCAATTTGGTCCAATCAAAATGGTTGCCAGAGCTTCATCAGTGACTTCGCGGGTGTTTCCCGCCTTTTTTGCGATGAGCTCTAAAAGAAGACTGCATCCAACGAATGACAATGCGAATCCCCGAAACAAAAATCCGAAAAATAGTAATAAAATAACAATGACAAAGAAATTAAAAATGTGTCTGAAAATCCGTAGCCTACGTACCTTTATATGGGTGTCACTGTATAGAGGCAAAATAGCTGTTGTATGGGCGGTTAACCCTGTTAATGGGGGCTATTTCATATGCCTTATCAAGGAAACTGCCACATTCACAGGTTTTTGTGTCCAAAAGACCTGAGTAAATATGCTTTATATAGTTATTTGAGGACTCGTAACACATACAGGATAAACTGATTTTATTCTCTTTTGTTAGAACTATTAAGGAAGGTTTATTGTTATTATTTGTAAATATAAATAGTATATTGTAGTTATAATTAGTAAATTGTGTAAGAAAAGGTGTGTATTATTTTTTAAAGGTTTATTTGTATGAGTTAAGAAGAATGATATTGTTGTAGTGGAGTTTAATGCTGTTTTGGATAAACATTATCAGGTTTCTAAAGTTCTTCGTATTTTTTTTTGTTAAATGTTTTTACAGTCTATGTTTTTAAACACACTTTCAACAAAACAAGATATAATTATTTATTTGAAAGCAAGATTATTTGCATAGTATTTTTCTCCTACCATAAGGTTAATGCCTATTTAATTATAGGGATTTTTGATTGTGGACAGAGATACGTACATAAGTATTGCTTGGCAAGACGTCCGGGTTTGGCTCGGAAAGTCCCAGATTTTAAGTACTGTTCATTATTTCAAGTATTGTCCGTGATTTCAAGTACTGTCCTGGAAACTTCCGGGGTTAACACTTGCCCAGGATTTTTAAAGATTGTTGAAATTTTGGTTTTTTTTAACATATTTTAAATACTTTTGACATTTAAGAAAATCAAAACATTTCATTAACTCGTATTATTGACAATCAAGTTTTCTCTAATTTTGCGGTTTAACACAATGCGATACACAACGTTTTTCGTAAACAAGGTGGAAGCACTTTTCCAGCTGCCACCATATTTACGGAGTAACGTTTCACGAAAGTATTATATTTAAGGAAAGCCTGTCTTTTATGCGAAGGTCCTATTGCATCGCTACTAAAATGTAACTAATTTCCATAGATTCGTTACAATTCCTGATTATCCGTGAATAAATATTTGGTGAATATCAAACTATGTTACGTTGTAACTTAAAGCAGGGCATCTAATTTTTTCCATTACATCTAAAATTAGATTATCTCAGGACAATAGGTAGGTAAGTTGAACTATCGTTGCACTAAAGCTACACGAGGGCTATTGGCGAAGGGCGACGCAATTTATAGAACACAATCAAGAACCACAGTACCTGAGTAGGCACCCAACACATATTTTAATGATGACATCGTACGCGGCGTCAGGATTTTGGAGCATATTTAAAGTGAACTCTCACTACACGGGGTATTTTTATTCGGACATTTTTGGCTCTACGTATAGGTCGGCAGTTGGTTTGGTGATGCCCGAACCCAAACCTGGGACCTTTCGAATGAAGTACGAGCGCTTCCCCAGCCTCCTAATTAAAGTCAGCCTTTTATGCGAGGGTCCTATTGCATCGCTACTAAAATGTAACTACTTTCCATATTTTGGTTGCAATTACTATATAACCGCGAATTAATATTTGGTGAATATCAAACTGTGTAACGTTGCAATTTAAAAAAGACATTCAATTATTATCATCCCATAAAAAAAGATATTGTCTCTGGACCATATTTTAGGGCCCTTTGAAAATTATTCAAGCCCTGACTAAATCTACCAACATAACTTTGGCAACTTACGTCACTTTCGCCCGTAAAGTGTTGTGCAGCAAAAGAAGTCGTCCGGTCGATTGCGCCTGTGGGAGATGTGTACACGCTTTGTGAATTTCTACTCGTGCAAGTCGTGACGCTAGTGGTCCACAGAGAAGCTGATGTGTATTTATAGTAAGTCGTGAGAAAAGATTTGGCTTCCAGTGAACAAAATCATACTATAGATAGGTACAAAACACACAAAGAGTGGGATTGTGCTGGGTTAACTTGATTGTTAATTACGTTGAAGATTGGATTCAGACGAAATGTAAAACTTTTGGTTGTAATGTTACTCCGCAAAAAAGGTAGCAGCAAGTGCTGTCTCCAGTTTTTACGGAAACGTTTCAGCTTAAGGCGATGTTAACCAGCAGTAAATCTTAGTTATCTTTTTCTTCACACAAACGGAGTAGAGTCGCATAGCAAAGGCGGAGTAAGGTTGCATCACAAACACGAAGTAAATATACCAGAAGTACCAAAGCTGCCGCCAAAATTTGCGGTGGAGCATAACTGCCTTTACTATAGTACAATAACATTATGCACACAACTCATACAAGTGAAATTTTGTAGCAGCATTTTATGCTATTTTTATATAGTTTTACACCTAAGTCAAAGTTATGCAAAGAATTTCAAAGTTATCAAAGTTTTATCGAATCCTTTGATTGCATTATCAACAATATTAATAAACGTATACAACATTTTTGACTCTTTATAAATAAAGAAATTAGTAAAAATTACTATTTTATAGGACAACTAGTGT
This sequence comes from Oedothorax gibbosus, assembly GCA_019343175.1. Lineage (NCBI taxonomy): Eukaryota > Metazoa > Arthropoda > Arachnida > Araneae > Linyphiidae > Oedothorax > Oedothorax gibbosus. The sequence goes on from CM033277.1 coordinate 32,252,439, forward strand.
AGTTACTAATAAAATATACTGAATTGAGTAATATGATACTAAACTTTGATATAATATCTTAAATTAATAAAAACATGAAAAAATATTTGAAATAAGTTGCATGTGTGTGCATGAAGACTTAAGTGAAAGACAGTATACTAGAATCGGAACTAACATATAGTTACAATAAATTTTCTTTTAATTTACGAAGTCCCGAGTAGGACGAATTTTAATTCTGTAATCAAATGACATGATATAAAATAAATAAATAAAATATGAAATTCATTATTCTTTTTGAGTAAAGAAAAACATAAAAGTTAAAACAAGCATAACCTGCTTTAGCCCTAAATTGAAACCTCAAGAAATACACCTGAATCACTAACGTACACATGCGTTCATAAAACTTAAGGCAATTCAACCATAAAATGATTTTTAAATTACACTTTCTCTGAAACGAGATCATTTTCTGCTATCATAATTCCGACTACACAATGACATTTCCACCATTAAAAAAATTACCTTACTAGTTTTCTTTTATTCCTCCATGCCATTTACGATCGAAATCGCTCATTTTAGCAGTTACTAATTCATAATCGCGCCGTGCCCCAGCCGGCCCCCACTTTTCCCTGCACCAATCAGCGACCTGTTCTACAAGGCATCACGCAATCGGCTTCGTCAAATCCTATTTGTAAAACCATACCACAATTCTTTTTATAAAGTCTTTCTTGCATGGCAGCAGCAGTAGAAAAGATCGGATTGTTTTTTAACACTTGTTCTCGGGGCCGAATTCAAGAACCTACACATACCTACACACGGTCAAAAATTTGGCGCTTGGTTTCAGCAAAAATATGATTCCTAGTAGCTCCCACTGCTGTTTGGTGAAATGTTTCACCATATTTTCGCATTCGGTTGAACCATTTTTCAGGTTTTGGAAATAAAAACAACACACTGCCGTTGCAGCTACTAAGAACCCTTTAAATGGTGAAACCCGGGACAAATTTTTAACATTTGTAGGCTTAATCATCACACCCCCTGCATAGTTTCCTCTTTGTTAATGTTATTTTTTACAGCCAGAGGATAGAGTTCATTGATATTTTCATATTTTTTTAAAGATAAAGTTCATTTAATTTAGATAAAACTATAAATTTAATGGTTTACATAATAAATTAAATTAAAACATTTAAATAAATTGCCAAATTGCCGAACCTATGAAATTTCGCACTCTAGGCTGGAATGCAGCCTTCTTAGACAATTTGAAAATTCCATCCTGCATTTTTCAACCGGTGCCACAACAGTCCTTTAAATCGTCAATTATTTGTCTTGATATGTACGATTATTTACTTTATACTTCTATCTTACAATTATTTAAGGTGCATTTTACACTTCATATGACATATATTTAATGTACTTCCTCTTTTTTTTCAATGATAGGTAAAGGTTAAAAACTTTAGTTTGAAATTGAAGTACTGTATTACCCAACCTCCTTGGTCATGTTACAAAATTTTCACCTTCTCCCTCACGATTTTAAAATGTTATCAACATTTGAATGCAAAATTGTTTTCTTAGCTCTTAGCAACAACAATTTTAATCTGAAAAATTAGCTTAATTTTTAATGCACATAAATTTGTGGATAACGTTTAAATACCAACAAGAAATCAGATTAGATTTAATGCAATTAAAACTAAAAAATGTTAACACAAATCAATCGTGTATTTGTATTACTGAACTGTAAAACGACTTTGTAACTTTACCATAATATATCGATGCAACATTACACAAATTTTGGCGTATGTTCATTAAACTACAAATATGTGAGGAACGTTTCGCAAAACTCAGTGAAACTCGGTGAAACCTTCCACGTGCTCCAAGCTCCATTAGCAAATATAAGGTATTGTGAAGCAAAAAGGATTAGGAAATAATGAGGTAGTTGCATGAATTTCAAATTCATTGGCAGACAATAGCCCTTTTAAAAACACGTCGAATGCTACTTTTCACACTAGTAAAAAAGTTATTAAATTAGTCAGTAATTGAGTTTTAAGTAGGGGATAAGTCACTTCCGGTAAAAACACTCACAAACCTCTTGCAGTGCGTAATGACGTCAGGCTTGGCTTTTTTGTCCATTGGCGTGCAATTTCTAACCAACTTCTGTGCGATACAGCTGTTAAAAATACAAAATGTGTTTTGAATGATCCCATATAGGAATAGGATTATTTACAATAAGTGGTTTTTCTAAGAGAGAGAGTTCCAGTTATTCTCATCAGACTTGGTAGATCTCCTACGAAGATTTCGATTGATCCAACAATTGACTAGGTCTGAAGTGTCAACAGCGCGCTCTTGTACGATTTTAATTCAACAACCAAGCAAGAAACAAGCTGTTCTAATTTATTATCAAAAGCTGGTTTAAGTGAGCAGTCTGTTCTTTTAAATAGAACGTTTTGAAAAACGTTGCATGTTTATTTTAATTATGGACATGCTAACTGGTAGCGCCATTTTTAGAAAAAATTGCCAAATGGTGTGTTGTTACGTCAGACGCCGTTTTCGGTCACGTGAGTTTCATGGAATTTTAATAGGCATATTTCGAGTAAAACTAATAATTTTTGATGATTTTTAAGCTGATATTTAGAATCTGTAGCTTCTAATGTTCCAGAAAATTATATAAGTACGTCATTTTGGGTAGGATGCAAAGTTCCTCATTGTGTGGTCTGTCCAGCCGTCATTGAGTAGTCGGTAAAGCGACTAGCTAGCTTGTTATCAGTGGAATGCAAGGTCGATCCTTGCCCTAATAGGAATAACTTTGACTGGGTATAAACCTACAAAAATAACCTCAAAATATCACTAACATTTTTTACTTGATTGCATAATATTTTTGTACTATAGTTAAAACAGTTGAATATCACCTTAAATATATAAATTCTGTGCCACCCGTTTTTTTCCTCTGCTTTTTAGTTTGACCTAAATCCGTTTTTATCGTGTATAACCTAGCACAGTTTTTGTAATGTAACGACATCACATCAGCTTTTGTGTTTGTTTTCACCACTTTATGGGGAGAAGTTACTCCGTAAAACCAGGGACAGAATTTGTTGCCACAGTTTTTACATAGTAAGGTTATATTAAACTTTTTTACAGTGTGAAAGAACTGGAGATACAGGCATGTAATTTTGCGTTTGTAGCGAGGAAAAATAACCCTCTCACTGTTCGAGACATATTTTTAAAAGTGTAAAGTCGTTTCTTTTGTAAGACATTTTATTCTGAAAAATAGCTATGAATTCATTATTGAGTGAATTTAGGATCCACACACAATCATAAATAACATTAGATTAACAATTGCTTTCGTGCTTAAACATCTGAGAAGCTTTGTCCGTTTTGCGTAAAATGCTCTGTATGGTTTTATTATTTCTTAAAATTAAAAGATTTGAAACGTTTTTGAAACCATTCGATGCAAAAAAAAAAGGTTGGAACTTGTTCTTATAAAAACAAAGATGGAAATTTAAAGTAAAATTTTATGCATGGAAAACAAACTTCTTGTAGGTTTTTTTTTTGTATAAATGTAACAATTTAAATTTTCAGATTCTTTGTAGTGATGTTATAATCCGAATCATTTGGAAATGAAATGAATCTTCCAACTATAAACCAAAGTTCTAATCTTAGTTTTTTAGATCTTTTAGTACACTAAGTTATTGAGAAATAAATGATATTGCTAAGCAGTAAAGAAAAGTACGAAAACTATCATAACTGTTTTGTGAAGAGATCACTTAACTCAACATCCCAACAAGCAGTCCTATACACGTCACATTGGTGGCTCTCAATTTCGGTTGCCATGGCTCGGTCACCAAATCTTTTATTCTAAATACGTGAGGCAAGAGATATCTTCTTGGTGGGTGCGAGGGTATAATTTGTTCTAGCTAATCACAGCCTCGCTTGAGAGGCACGATGATTGCGATAATTTACCAGGAACCTAATTGATTTTTATCTTTTGAACATTTTAATACGCTGTACTATTCCCATTGTTGAGGAGCGATTATTGTTGGAAGTTTCCGCACGTCAAGTTTTATCAAAAGTGACGGGTTATCAACGTTGCCCGCCCGATCAGTATTTGAGGTACAAGATGGCTAGAAACTGATAGGTGGGAGATTTTTCCTGTATTGAAATTAAATTGTTGAGGTGCTGAGAAGATTTATAGTGTCGGTTCACGCGAATCGGTCTATTGACGTATTTTGTCGAGTTATTATAATATTATTAAACGTGTCAATACTTCTGTTACGGTATATGGGAGAGGTTGGAAAACTCAATAGTATTCTGGGAGCAAAGCACCGTGAAGCGGTCCAAAAGGAATAGTGCAGCTATTCGTGTTGAGGGGATGAGAGATAAATTAGAAATCACAGAGTTATCCTGGGTGAAAAGCTGTCCAAATGGGACATTCAAGGTTAGCGAGCGTTAGCGAGCAGAGGCTTAAACCTTAGTTAACAAAAAAATAACATTGCACACCCAAATGTTGACAAATATTTAAGGTTTTTAATTTATTTTCATTTAAAATTCTTTGATGTGATAATAATGAATAATTCCTTTTTGAATGTTTGATAGATTGAGGTTTTATATGAAATTCAATCAAAAACCAAAAAACTTTCAATAAAAACTATTAAACTTCCTAATTTCAAAGTAAATTATCCCTTTTGCTTGTTTAAAACTTGTAATTTGTGGGAGGCGTGTTTTGTAAGCATATGCTTCCAAGTTAAGTTATTTATGTCATTTAATTAACTGCATTATTGTACAAAACATAGAGTGAGAATACGTAATATTTAGATATTTATTCTATAGAACCCGTATATTTTTTAAGTTAGCTATTATGCAAATTATGCAATCATTACGTATACTATATGCAATTTTACAATTATCAATGTAATAATCAGATTCTATTCAAACATTTAGAGCTACTGCGTTGTTATTTATAGGTTCATATCTATGTTTAGCATCTAAGATATTTATTTCAAAATAATTTGTTGAAAAAGATAATAAGAAAAATGGATAAATTGTAAAATTATACAGGACAATTTAAGCTGTATTTTTTTTATACCTACCAAAACTGATTGATAAATGACTGATAGAGGGCCCTTTACATGTGTCTTACAGTTAATTGGACACAATTTTGATACTACATTCACGTTTGCAGTACAAATGGCCAATAATATAAGATGATATATCCATTTATGTTCAGCAACCTTAATGAAGTTCCTCCATTATGCAACAGCACCGACATTTAAAAATGCACCACCTATGCGGCTCAATGCGCCATTTAGCCACCTCATTACCATTCAAATCCCTTGCAAGTGCCTCCAAGTCCAGACATCGTATCAGCTGTCAGATCGTCACAAAAACAGCATAAATAGCACAAAAACCCATCAAAGTGAGCCAATGGTGGACATTAAAAAATATCCATGACAAAGACACGGCGGTAAAATAGAAGGAATATCCCCGTTTCTTCATCATTAGAGACGAACCATCCCTTCTTAATCAATCAGATCTGTTCCTTTTCCATGAGACCGACGTGACAGGCAACCCAATGGTGGGTAATAAGTACCGTAGAAAGTCGGATTATATTGGTAGTATTGTTGGAGGGACTTAATAACCAGGCAGACAAAATAATAATCGTCGCCCCGGCATCGAATTTGTTACTTCTGCTGGAGATATTCCAAAGTTGGGTGATTGAATATTTCACTTTTGATGTTGATGAGATTCATTTGGTCGGTAGCTTGAATTTTAAGTGATGTTGGTATGTTTACATGTTGTCGGTTTGATTGAATATTCAGTCTTGAGGGCAAAATGGGTAGTGTTTTATGCTAAAATATTCCATCTGTAATAGGTTTTAAATATGTCCTAAAAATGTTTTTTAGAAGTCATCTGAGCTCTTCTCATCATAAATTCTGTTCAACAACTTGATCTCGTTTTAGTGTTATAATCCCCTGATACCGGGCATCCATTTAAATGGATGATTTGTTTTACGTTCCTTTTACTACAGAATTTATTTTGTACTTTAAGAACTGAATTTTTTTATAGAATAGATCTCTAAATCACTTTTCAGCTCTTGATTGAAGCTATCAATTGTTTGTTTTTACAATAAAAAGTGAAGTGATGGTTCAAGCACAATTATGGAAGTAATGTAAAAAAAAACCTCAGCAGTGTATTTTAAAGGCATTTTGCATAAAAAAACATCTTAGAATGGAATATTAATTACAAAAAATTAACAAAGCTTGTTTACGTATTCATAGCACAAAAAAAGTGTATTTTTAGGGCTTAGGACAGCGTTTAAAATTGGTGTGCCCCTCAGCAAATATAACGTTAACTTTTTTTTAACTCCTCACTGAAGTATTCATTCTTGAAAAATGGATGATAACAAGCATTCTCATGGACAAATCTCATGGATGATAACAAGCATTTGATGCGATTGGATAAAGTTTTTATGTCACTCAATGTTTTCTAATGCATTTTTATGTTTCAATGGAAATGTTTCAGATGATGTAACGCTCTGGTTTTCATTTTTCCAAGTCCTGTGAGGTTATTGGTTGTTTTGGTTTCACTCTCAAAGTGGCCGTCATAGATGATTTTTTTTCTTTCTCTGCTAGCTTTTTTTAACAAATGATTCGCACAATAAACTGCACGTCAAAAAGTTGGCATTTTAAAATTTATAAAGTAAAATTTTCTTAGAAAACTCATTTTCGAATACCAAAACAAAAGTAATTCCAGTAAAAAAAATGAAAACAAGACCGCTGGAGCTGTTGCCATTCACGACATGAAACAACCCCATTAACAAACAGAAAAATAATTTGGACATCAACTAGAGTCGATCCAAATAACTTATTTTGTTTCACTGTTATTCCAAGTATTAAAAATATTATCTTCTTTAGTCTTTGATTAACGATTTGCATATTGTGTTAGTTTGATTTTGCTACTTTACCCAGCTTTAAGAATGTTAGAAATTCTTACAAAGCAATTTTTTTAGGTAAACTAAAAGTTACTTTTGTAAAGCTAAAGTTATTAAAATATTCTTTGCTTTGTAGTAGAGTTTTTTTTATAGGGAATTAACGTTTTGTTACAACAAAAATTATATAAAATTCCTAAATTTCATAAAACTATATTGTTAGTTATACTTAAACTAAACTAAATCGTACTAAAACCGAGCACTTATTTTTAATGAAACAAATAAAATTGTATTGTTTTAATTTTTCTTGATCATATATTTGGTCGAAGGAATATATCAAACGAGATTATTGAAAAACAAGAAGTTCATAAAGAACTAAAATAGCCTACTTTCCTGTTACTTAAATACTTACTGAAGTTATAATCGAAAAAAAAACTAGGTTCCTAAAGTAAATATTATCAACAGCCGTTTCTACACTAGATTTATACACATTAGAAAAAAAAATCGAAACACAGCACCCAGCTATAATTTAAACTTCTAAAAGCCAAAATCAACTATTTTCCTTAATATTCTTTCGCAAATTAATTAAATATTATTTATCATCTGCTCGTGATTTATTTGTAGTTCGAAGAATAATTAAATATTTATTAATAACAAAAGTAATGAAACTACTCCGAACTGCATTAAAAAATAAGAAATGTAAATTAAAACTAAGCATAATTGCATGCAAAAGTATGCCTTGCCGCTTTCTTGGTAGATAAATAATGAATAATCAAAGAATCAAATTGTGCTACATTTTATGACGTTATTCCAAACTGATTCATGAAAATATTATTTTGCTTCAAATATGTTTAAATAAATAAAGTTTCTCATGCCATTGTTGATTTGGCAACAGTGATTTAAATGACTCAAAATTGAATTTCAATGCTAATTCAATGGGAAATTCGCCGAAAGATAGTAGATTTATGTCCGTCCGGACGTACAGACAGACGGACAAAAAGTATGAAAGTTGGGTATCTGAGGTCATAGCTTTCTAACAAAAAAAGAATTTTTAAGATCGATGGATAGAACGATTTTGGAAGGGGGGTACGGACAGACAGACAGACGGACATCGACCGCATGTCAATACCTACTTTTTCATTTTTTTTAATTCTTTCGAATTAAAAAAAGAAAGTAGGCTAAAAATTAATCGATTACTTAACCCTTCAGTCCAATGACAATTTGCATAATCATTTTAGAAATTTTTTCTGATCGTCTATAGCCATTTATGAATCAAAAAGCACATCATTCGATTCTTCAAACTTTTTTCTATTAGAAAATATTTTTTATTAATCCAATAGATGTCAGCCCTATTATTTTTTAAATTATGATCGAACATGATGAGCCAAATGGCATCACTGGGACTGAAGGGTTAATCTATTAAAATTATCATTTAAATTCCAATAATCGATTATTTAAACAATTAAAAAATACGTTATTATCAAAAACTTTTAGAATATTTACTTGCTAAAAAAATTTCGTTAATTGTTCTTAAAAACTATCAATTGCTAATTCAACCAACACAAAAAAAAAAATTAAAAGAACATTCTTATTCTTCTAGCGCATACTTGGACCAAGGAATATTTTATGGAATAATCGAGTCATCTTCTCAAAGAATGTTCCGGAAAGTTTTCGTGCTCGTAGCCCTGTTGTTTGGTACCGGTTGCCATAGAAACCAAAAAGGTGGAACCGGTGACTATGTCACGTGAGCTGCACGCACGTATGAACGTCGCCATATTGGGGGTGGTATACATATTTAAAACAATAGATGTATTGCTATTTTTGTTTTATAATGCATTAATTCTAATAAGAATGGTGAACCGATTTTTTTAAAGGTCTGATTGATTTGTTAAGTAATATTTATAAATTGGGCTCTAAAAGGTAAATTGTTAAGCTGTATGATAGATTACAATGTAGGTGAGATTTTTGACTCAAAATTGATATTAAATTAAATGAGTTGGGTATTTATTTTCCCATTTAGGCTTTATGTTCAATTTTTTGCCTTATACAGTTCATAAAAAGCTAGTATATGATTTAAAAAATTTACTTTCCAACTGCAATTTTAGTATAGATCTGTATTCTAAAAGTTTTGCTTATTTGAAGCGATTACTACTGAGTGTTTTCGTTTATACATATGATTGTATGATAAAATAAACTCAAGAAAAATAATTACATTTATAGATTTCTGTTTCAACTCAGTCTCCTAGCCATTTCAGTTTCCACTCAAGACCTGAATGATGCCCATTAAAATTACTGTGTGTAGTTTTTGTCTACTCATCATATTCAAATGCTCGGTGTACTTTATGGAATATTTTTTCTATATGAAACAACTTAACAGTTTATAATGTACATCGATTTATGTTTTTCTATTTACTTTTCCGTTACTCTGTCTGGTATTCGCAGCTCTTTTAGGTGTTTCCTTCGATAACTTACAATTTTCATCAAATTTCTAAACTATTTTTTTTGACATTCGTTTTGAATTCAAAGAATTAAACTAGATTCAAAGTATCATTTCAATCTTTGTTTCAATTAGGTTGATAGTTTGATTTTTAAAAAAATTAAAGCACCATGGATAATGTACTACGAGTATGTCGTTACATGATTAAATAACTAGTTTTTGCACATGAAATGTTACTAATAAAAAAAATTTACTATAGAGGATAAACCTAACACCATACGACATTTCACTGCAGAATTCTTCTCTATCAAAGGTAATTATCTCATACTATTTTTAATTAATGACAATAAAAAAAGATGATAAAATAAAAAAAAAATTAGGTGGTGTAACACAACACGACTTTAAATTACCATGAAGTAAATCAATAGTTTAAAAGATTAAAAGAAATTATCTGTAAGGTAATTTCAATAACTTTATAACCTAAAAAGTTCTATGGCAGCAACCCTTCGATGTGAGATTGTCTCAAAAATATCATTGTGACATCAGTAGTTTGAAGTAAGTAGCTCTTTTAGTTGGAACTATAGAGCGGTTAAATACAGACAGTTTGACAGACGGACCAATGTTCGAAAACCACTATTTCAGAATCAGCACCCTCCGAAACGTGTACAAACACAAAATCTCCCTTTCGCATTTTCGACCCCATCCTGAAATACTTTCATTACCTTAAACTTCATACATATTAGGTAATTGAAAGTAAAAAAAAATAAGGAGCGAGAAATTAAAAATTCCGCACAGACCAAACGAACAACGCCATATTTTCTCATTACAAAAACTCAAGGTTCAACCCTTCCGTAATAAGAGAATCAACACTTTCAATTAAAAAATAAATAAGCATCAAAGGGCGCTTCGTGTCGACTCGCTTGATTAGATGTGACCTTTATTTTTTCCATATTAACTTTTGGGTTAGGTCATTTTGTGTTGTGGTGTCGATCCAGCAACTTCAAAGAGAGCGGCTGTTTGATTTCGGTTACTTTGTTGTTGTGGAAGTGGTAATGACCTCTTTTGATGAGAAACGGTAAGGTAATTGATGATGCTTTAAAGTGTATGCTATTTTCTTCAATGAAAGAAACACACTTTTTTCAATTAGAAAGTAATAAGTACTTTAATGATCTTAATTTTTTTTAATAATATCCAAAATATTTTTTTTCAAGGATTTTGTGTGTGTGTTTTTTTAATAAAAATTAAATAATTGTTTAATGAAAATTTTTACAGAGTGTCCAGAATAATTTCTTTTTTAATAAACAGTCCTTAAACTACAGTTAATTATATTAAATTATGTTTCGTAATAATGCATATAAACTTTTGTGGCATAAAGGCTCAGCCACAATCTTTGGAGAAGTGGTAAGATATTTAGGCTTTTATTTATGTATTTTCTTGAAATAAAAGGTATACTTTTCAATTCAAGTGTGTTTGATGCTTTTATTATCTCCATTGTATTTATAATTATTGAATATATGGAGTCTTTTTTTGTTTTGGCTTGTTTTTATATTAGATTCAAGAGAAATTTTGATGAAGTAAGCATCCCAAATGATTTCATTTTAGATCTTTTCAACTAAATAACATAATTGCTATTAAATGATTGTCTAATTTTATATAATAATATCAAGCATTTAACTATTTTATCTTATATTTAATAATATTTTATATGAAAATTTCAACTTTGCCTTGGCGTCCATTAAGAAACTGCAAAGAACAGGTAATATCAAAGCTATTTTGCAATATGTATAATGGAGATACTATTGATCACATCCTTTGCACAAAAAGTATATTTTTTTTCATAGATTGTGAAATGTCTCTATTTCATTAAGTTTCCCCTTTAATTATAAAATATATTTTTTTACATTTGAAGCTATTTCAATTCAAAACCTTGTAAAAAAGTGTTGATTAGATTTGAATTGGTTTTGGAAATCAAAACACTTCTTTTGATGATAGCTTTAATTTAAAAATAAAGTTTAAATGACGATATGTCACATAAAACTTCTCCGAAGAAAATATGTCAACACTGAAAAAATACTAAATATGGTTATTTGAAAATATAATAAACTAAGGTGAAGTCGTAGCTGTAGAATAGCCTCAAGCTTTTAAATATTTTATGATAATTAGCATTTATTAATGAAAGAGTAAACATATAAGCAGTTTTTATCTATACATAATGCCTTAGGCCAGTAAGACAGCACTTAAAGAGACAATAAAATTGCCCAGATTACATAATTATTGGTTAAAGTAAATTATGGTTAATAACAATAATTTAAGAAATGACAGTTCTCCTTTATGTTTAAAAGACTGCGAAAAGTGTATATTTATGCAAATTAGTTTAATGCTTTATAATAAAATTGCCTGTATAATTTTATTTAAGAATAAAAAAATGAGTGTCACCTTTGTTGTTTATTTGTACTTTTAGAACTTTATCTTCTTAGACATTTTTATAGAAGTAGGGACACATTTAAAAAATCATTCTTTTTATAAGCTTACAAACATAAAACTATAGTGGTAATTATTAAACAAGAAATCAAGTTTTGTATGCAATATACAATATTATTTGTAAGTATTTTAGCATAAAACTAGAGTTGCAATTATTAAACTAGAAAATGTTTTAAAGTTTTGTATAATTTAAATTCAATATATTACATTTATATCGTACCGTACTCAATACGCCGCAAAACTATATCATTTCACTAGCAGAAACCTCGTTTTTCAGATTGTAATGCAATTAATGCAATAGAATGGAATTAGTTTGGAATAAAATATTTTAAGTAGAAAGTTTAGTAAGTGTTTAGATTTATGAGATACTCTTTTGAAAAATAAGAGGTTTTTAAATAATAAACCTACTAAAAAGTTTTTTTATATTGTCTAAATATATTAAAAAGCATTTGTCAGTATTTAGAAAATCAAGGTAATATATGGAATGCCAAGGAAAAGTAAATATAACTAGACATTATATAAAATGCCTGGCTTTTTTTTCCCATTTTTAATACTTAACTTCCCTCACAAATATGCGTAATTTTAGCGAACTCCCTTTATTCATTTAAATACAATCTCTTGTTATTTTTTCAGACATACAGTGCCATCTACTTGAGATAAGAAGAAACTTTAGTTCTTTGTCATTTAACGATAGGTCATTTTTTTGTTCTCGATGTAAACTATAATTACAACATAAAACATATTGTTACACTTACTATAATTACCATATTAATTTAATTATAATGTAAAAATTTCAGTTAATTCCGCGTGAGGATGACCACCTGACCGGGAAATATGCCTGGCACCCCAGAGCCCTTGGTCACGTAAGCTGGAATGGGCACGGCAGGCCTTGGCCCTGTAACGGGCTGTTGCGCCGAGGAGTTTAGTTTTATAATCAGTTAATTAGTACAATGTTACAGAAAATAAATGTTAAGATCTAGTTTATTGGTATGCACAATTTGTGTGTTAGAAATGAATATATTTACGTAATCGAATTTTAAAATAATACATATATGATCATTTGTTGTAGTCCATTGGATATAAGATTGAAAATAGAAGGATTGTGGTGAAGATATTTGCCCAACAAATAATTTTTTTATAAATCATTTTTGGGAAATGAAAGTTTAGTTTATAATTTGAATTATATTAAGAAATTTTATTTAAAAATCAAATATTTGGTATTATATTTCAAGCATTGTAGTCCATTTTACTTTTTAAAAAAATGAGCAAATGTCAGTCAAAATATTTTTAGGAACTCGAGGCATTCTTTTAGAATATTAAACGAAATAATATTGCAAAACATTTCATTTGCATTCTGCATTTCAAAATATACTCTAGTCATTTGACTTAATTCTATATAAGTTTTATTTCACTTAAAATAAAAAAGTAAAAACTTTCCCATTCCATATAAAGAAAACTCACTTCCCAATAAAGCATATTGTCACACAGTAGCACATAGCACAAAAGTCATGCCATATTTCAAACCCCAAAATAAATTAATCATCCCAATGTGATCCGTAATAGAAAAATGAAAGAGAGCAAAGAAAACAAGGCTCATTGATAAGAGCATTTATTTTTAAATGGGGCTTGCGAACAGAATGGATAAAAGCAATGATTTCTACATAGCGTTTTCACAGTCGTATCTGATCCAACAAGCCGCCTTATCAGGTAAACAACGTAAAATAACGGGTTCTGGACATTGGCAAAAACATCACGCCAGCCGCAAAATCACGCAATCGTGACAGCAGAGTTAACCACGCCTACTCATCATAAAAACGATGGGAGGCGGGGCTAAAGGGGCGTGGTCTTCATCTTTGATGAAGAGGAATTTTCCTTTTTCTAATGGGAATGTGCCAGTGGCTGGTGAAATCGAAATGGGTTAAGTTGTGGGAATTATGTTTATAAAATTATTGGAATGCTGGAAAATTTGAAGAAAGATATTATTAAAAATAAAAATTATTTATTAAATAAGAAAGGTTGCTTTTGTGTAAGTATGTGATTATTAAAAGTATGATAGGAACAAAAAGGAAATTCCATAATAAAAGCCATTCTGGAAAATCTTTGAAACTTAAGAAATTAAAATGAATTATCCCTCTATATGCTTTATGTTAGACATGTTTGAAATTTTTTTGTTATTTTCAACTGTTCGAACTAAGATTGGTAATTTTTGGAAAACCTAATTTGCAATTAATCGTAATTTTATTTTGTCTGCTCATTTTACATCAATAAAAACATGCTGCTCTACATTTTCCTTATCTAATTTTTTTCAAACAACAAGTAAGCCTCAATTTAGACAACCCTGAAAAGTAGCTTCTTTGCTATAACTATCGCATAAAAAAGAAAACACTTTTACAGATCATGACCTTAATTTACAAATAGTATATATATTTCTTTGTCTAGTAGTCTATTGCTTTGGGTAGAATAATAGTACTCTTGTACTTCATTTTATTTTGAATGATGAAAATAATTGAGTAAAATAAAATAAAAATCTATACATATTCGAGGGTACCTACATAAAATGTTATTGCATAATAACGTTCTGATTCGGCATCTTTTCTAAATATAACAGTTCCAGTTTTCGACCACTTGAGCCCTAAAAAACGATTGGTTTAAAAGTTTCTGGGAATGTTAACTTTGTTCTGTTCAATACTATCAAGTGTTTTCTTGATATTAATCATTAGATATTGAGGAATTATTTGTTGTTTCGGAAATAAAAAAAAAACACCTAAAGAAAGAAATGTGGCATTTGAAACTGTAGTTGAAAATGATTTTTAGTTCTAAATATTTTTAAACTTTCAGACAATTTTTTTGTAACTTGAAAACAAAAAATCAGTCTATCAAACGCTTTGTGTTAACATAATTTGTGGGAATAGCAATACACTGTTAAAAAAGAAACTTTCAAAAATGAATACGGTCTGAAACAATTATTTTTAAAATAAACAAATGCTTTGAAGTCTTTAATTTGAGATCATACATGATCTTAAAAAAAATTCAACTTCAAATATCCTAAATACCTATTCTCTATTGATGAAGGGATATCTCGGTTGGAATTACGTACACTTTGGTAGGATACGCACATCGTAGGTTCGAGCTCGAGTTGGAGATTTAATTTTCTCACAATCATTCTCAAAATGCATATTCTTAAATTTGAGAACAATGTAGTAGGAGCTATTAGAAACCAACGATGTTCTCAAAATTAATTATATAATTCTCAAAATTAGGAACTAATTTTGACAGTGCAACCACTGAATTAAGAAAGATCAATTAATTCAAATAAAATTTCACATTGCCAACAGATAATAACAAATAACTGCTTCATTCACGTTTTCAATTCCAAAATGCTGGATTTTTCAAATAAAAAAGCATGCACACGACTTTAAACATACCCAAAAGATTTTTTGATAAAAGAAAACCAGGGGCAGTAATGACGGTTTACTAAAATATTTTTACACAGAAAAGTTTACACAAAGTTTTACAGGTAGATTAATTTATGCGTATCAAAACTTATTGAATGGGTTTTAGATTTAAGATATAAAGAATAAAGCCAAGAAAAAATGTATAGTATTTTTTAAACTTGATATAATAACAGTACAATATAGTTGGAACTTCAAGTTTTAGACAAGGGACAACAATGACATTTTATACCCTTCTATGTCACCAAATCAAAATTATTCACTCAAAAGTCAAATTTGTGACTATATATTTAGAAACAAATACATATTTTCAGGTCAATGTACATTTTTGCGTCGATAAAAAATACATGAGGGTAAAAAATGATGCTTAAAAATTCCAGTTTACAGATAAGTAAGTTGTTTACTTATAACTTAAAATACTAACTAAAAATAATTGTTGATAAAACCTTTTGCCAATTATGTAGTTTAACAAAATCTCTGTGTCAATTTATAAATTCAATCCTTAAGTTATTTTGAAATAAAAATAAACATCTCACTCTTGTATGAACACTTTTTAATAATGAGTAGAAAGTATAAAAATAGAAAAAAGAAATGAAAATAAGACAAGAAATAAAACTAAATTATGTGTTTTAGTACACAATATTTTAGCGTCAGCAAATACTTTTTTATAAACTGAAATATTTTATAAATAATCATAATAATTTATCGTGATATTTTTTATCATTATGAAAAATATGGTAAATTTGTTGCAAAGTTTTGCGATATTTTGTGACAAAGTTGATATATTAGGGGGAAAAATTATAGCTTTACAACTTTTTGAACTATAAAATGAAATCTATGTTATTGCATTTTGTTATTCAAATGCCCGTTTTTTCTATCATTCACTATATTTATTTTCAATTAATCACTATTATGAGTTGATTGACATACATAAAATATTAATTAGCATCAGCTATTGAAACAGTCATTGCAGAATAGTAGAAATAAGATAAGGTTTGATAATTGTGACGAGCGAAAAATAGCACTTATTAAAATTGGGAAAAGTTCAAAGGTAGTACCGACAATAATTTAACTCAAAGAAAAACTATTCATTATAAGTTGTCCTATTATTTAAAATTGTCCATTAATATAGTTGCTAAATGTTTATCAATGTTAATTCATCACAGCTTTTTTTTTTAATTAAATGATTGATGCACAGAGCAGTTAACAGTTTTTAAATTACCTATAACAATTACTAATTTACGTTTTCAAATGATTAAAAAATAATATAGAAACAATGAATAATTTAAAATTCACTAAGACTAAGAAGTAGCGAAAGTTTATATGTGAAAATTCTACAAAATGCACTAGTGTCTTGACACACACACAAAAAAAATTAACCCTTAGAAATACTGGGGATTTATGAAGCAAAAACTCTATACTTTATACTTTATTACATTCGCAGATAACAGTAATATTAATTATTTATCTTTAATTATAAACCTTAATAAGGAAGATCAACGTATTTATGCAATAGAAAATACAAAAATTGAACAGGAGACATAATGCTGATTTTGTGTTTTTAAATATTCTACATTCATCCTTCTTTGAATCATAAAGCTTTTGCTTTCATTATGAGGAGAGTCAGAAAATTTTGATACAAGCAATCTGCATTTTAAAGTCTAAGGTTATGAAAATAAAACATATAATTAATATCTGACAATAAAATTTAACCTTATGGAATGAATTAAGACAAGACGTTTTAAAAGGATATAATATGTATAACATAAAAACAAGTAGGTTTGTTACAGAATCTGTCACTTAAACCGCTTCCACACAACATTTGTGCTCAACAGGAAACAAACTATTTATACACCTCAGAAAGAAATTCGCCAAACAGAGCCTTTAGTTAGTTGTAATTAAACATTTAAACGATAAAATTAATTATTTTCATTAATCTTCTTTCTCAGATTTAATAATTAGACATTATCGTTTGCTTAATTTGTTTGAAGTTCGAAGAATAATAATGTAATCTTTTTTAATAAATATCTTTGTGTCGCCACAATTTATCATTTACATTTCTTTCGAAAATTCAGTTATTTATCGTTTGTTAAATTAATTTACAGTTCGAAAAATTATAATTAGTGCAATTGATGCTTTAAAAATAAAAGCGAAACTTCGCATATTTTTTATGCCAAGTTAGAATTCTCTATGCATCTTTCTTCATACATATATAATAAACCATCAAAAGAACTCTATTGTGATATTACAACAATTCAAACTGAATTATATCGCATAAATAAATATTCTTTCAAAAGTTTTATTTTCATTTTCAAAAAAGTTTCTCGTACGTCTAACGAAATGGCAACAGTGAAAATATTGAATAAAAATGGAATTTGCATGTTATTTCAATGTAGATTAAATGTGTAGTAATTTAAAATTTAAATAAACTTCTAATTTAAATTTTTTAATGAAATTTGGAATGTAGCCTAATCTGATTTTTTGCTTTAAAATGACGTATCCCACTTGTCTGTGGGACTTGGGTTCTTTCTGTGAAAGTGGGTGACAGACGACGGACGAGGACGGGACCGAACCGATTATAATACCTTCCACTTTTTACGTTATAAACGTAGTGTGGAAGCTAAAAAGAGAGATTATTTCGTTGGAGAAGGGAAGGAGTGAAAGTTAAAGTGTCCAGATTACGGGGTGGGTTCGAAACCCCCGAGTCCCTAGACCTCCCTTCTGGATACGTGCTTTCTGATTGTGTTTCTCAATGTGAATTAAAAAAAAATCTATTATAACAGGGACGGGCTAAAAGCCTAAAGAAATTGAATTTTTACTTAAGAGGCTTCACCAGCATAAAATAAACTATTTTATTTCAATCAGATACTAATTAATACTAATTAATGTGAAACATTAATGTAATATTTTTTTTTAAAAATTATGAATTAAACTTTTTTCGAAAATTTTCAATAATTTCCGTGTTCGAGGTGACCCCGTGTACCAATGCACTAGTTGACATTTTAACTAATAACTGTGAAAAATCTATACATCTTTTTGCTTTAAAATTGACGATTACTTTTCAAATTTCACTTGGAACTCGTGTACCAAAATCGAAGTGCATAGGTGTTTTTGTTTTTCAGCAATACCTTTTAAACCTAAGATGTTCTAAGGCAGCTACCCTTTTCGTATGCGCAATTTTCTCAAAAACCTTATTATATGACGTTTTATAGGTACTAGGAGCTCGCATACCAAACTTGATATATATGGCTCTTTTAATTCGAGCTGTAGAGCTATAGAGCCGGCCTTGGTTGTAGAGTGGTTTCAGACAGTCGACTAATAGGTGAACCAAACCAATGTTCAAAAACCACTTTCCAGAATCAGCGCCTCCAAAACGTGTAGAGAACACAAAATCTTTATTTCGGATTTTCAACCCCAAAGCAATACTTTCATTACCTTACATTTCATATCAGGTGATTGGAAGTGAAAACTTCATTTGTTTAAATTAACGAGGAAAAATTCTATGAAAAGAACTTAAAATATATTTTTTACATTTGAAATGTTAATTTATTTACTACATAGATGGCAGCACCAAACATTATATTTCTGTATTAGATGTAAAGGTTCGACATTTTAAAAAAGTCGAATTTATGCCTTTCATTAATCGATGCATCGCATAATTTGAAGAGATTTGTATACTATTTACTAAAACAAAGATTTTTTTTAAAATTCTACCTTCATTAGAATATCGAGTTATGCTTTCATGACATGTTTTGTTGATGCTAAGAAAAACACCTAGAAATTCTTTGGCACATGCTGAGGCACATGGATACAACTTCATGACTTGAGATACTTATTTTCTGAATAACTTCATGACTTTCAAAACACAAGTAAAATTGTTATCAGTAGTGAATGTAAATAATTTTTTTAATATATCAAACAAATATTTTATATCACAATTTTCTAAATATTAAAAAAATGAACATATAATAAGGATTCCAATGCGCCTCTTCCCATAAAACTTAAAAAAAAAGTTTTTTACTTTAAAAAAAATCATGGCTTCCCGATATAAAGGCAATTCTTCTCAGTCGATTTTAATACTGTTAAGACGTTTGATTTTAAAAAGGGGCACTTGGTTGTTGCACCATTTATTTTGTCGTGGGCAAAAAAAACCCCTTCAAAACGAAATCGGAATAAAATTTTGCATACATACATCTTAGAAAATTGAATGGTTTTTTTTGTATTATTCTTTTGAGTATGAAGATATTTTTTGCAAGTATTTAAAAACAAATAGACGGTTGAAAATGTACATGGACTTTTTCATAAAGTTCAATCGCTCTTCGTAGACCCCTTGCAGAGTCCCTTTTTCGTAAACAGTTTAATATGTTCTTTCTTAATTAAAACGCATATAAAATTATATTGAATTTCATGCTAAATTTAAATACATGTAATATTCCTTTTATAATTTCAATTCATTGGTCTAAAAGTCTTTTTTAGTCTAAAATTTATTTCATATTCATTAAAAATTAATTATTCCGTTGGTAAGTTCTGTAAAATAATATGTTTTTCATACCAAAACTGTTTTAAGGTTAATCACGCAGTTTTCCTCCAGAATAAAACTTTTATTGGGGTTAAGTTCTGCTTAATAGTGGTATATATAGATGGCGCCACCACACATAAAAATTTAGCAAATAATGCTTCGAACACAAACGGTTTTTTTTTCATACTATATATATTCAATGTTCAATCGTATTATTTTTTAAATATTTAAAAGATAGTAGTTATTTCAACGGAGTTTTACTTTAATGCCTAAACCATTATTCATATTCAAGATCTTACGATCACTGCTCACTGAAAAGTGGCGAAACTGAAACTATTTATTTGGTATATATTTTAATTATCTGAATTTCTTTTTCTTTTTGCTAGAGGACAATGATAAAACTTTCAACAAAAAAAGCTAAAAAGTAAAATTTTAACTAGAAATAAACTTTTAACGCCTTGAAGGCCAAATTCTGCCGTTCTAAGTTATTTTTAAGAGGTGGAGAATAGTTCCAAGTTAAGTTCGAAATATATGAACCAACAACCTACCGATTACAGAAATGTCGATTTCGAGTTTATTATTGTGGGATTGTATGCGGGTGTTTAATCATATTTACAATTAATAAAAATATAAATTTGTATGATCTTATTCAATAACCATGTACAATATTGCTCATAATTTAATGCGTTAAAACATTTTCCCTTCCTTATTTAACACGTTCACGCCGGCGCGGGCCACCGGTGGCCCGCACTAAATTGTCTCATCGGGCGGCGCGTACCACCGGTGGCCCGCGCTAGATTGTCTCATCGGGAGACGCGTACCACCGGTGGCCCGCACTAGATTGTGATGTTAGACGCTGAAAATTAAAATAATAAAAATGTAACGTTTTTTCATTAAAAACATTTTTAATTACAATTATAATTAATAGCGTATCATAACGTCATAAGTTTTGGTTCGCCGACCCGGCGGCGCAACGGTTAGGGCGCTAGCCTTTGGAGCCTCTGGGTTCGGGTTCGAATCCCGGTAAGGCATGGATGTTTGTGTTTGTCGAGTACATGCGGAGTACGTGCTCGTTAAATCTGTTGGGTCCGAAAGTCCTCCAAGTTCCCATACCAAATCAATACCTCTGGGGGGTGACAAGTCAATTCTGGGAAATAATATAAATATAATTAAAATATAAAGTTCGTAATGATGTTTTTCTGGATTAAAATATATTTATAAAATTTTTTTAAAAATTCCATTTCCCAATTTCATTGATAAATGTATGTAAAATTACCATCTGTAGAGAGTTTCATGAAAATGTAGTCATTAAAAAAAACAGAAAAATATTTTTGAGGAAACTAGCTTAAAATTATGTATGATTCATGCAGTATTTTAAATATTATTCCAATTCAGACAGAATAGCATTTTAAACAGCCATTTGCATCCAGGAATTTATATATATATATATATATTAGTAAGACATAAGAGGCAAAAATTTATGTACTTCTAAGCTTTTTAATAGGAATTTAAATGTCATTAATTTTGGATATTTAATTAAAAACAAGTTGTACAAAAAACACTTTTTACAGTTACTTGATGAAAGTAACTTATACAGTTACTAAAAATGAAAAGTAACTAATTACATTTACTATTTACTTGTAGAAATCCTCCTTACTCCAGACTGGTAGGTTTATTCAAGACAAAGGTTTTTCTTGAATCTAGGTTACTTGCTTTCATCTTCTCAAAGATTTTCAATTGACGAGGATGTCAACTTTATAAAGGTAATCTAGACAAAATGCAGTCGGAAACAAATGTGCTCTGCGTGAAACGAAAAGTAACAAAATTTTTCGTTACCACTAAAAGTAACTACGTTACAGTTACTTTCAGGGATATCTATCCTTGCTGAATAAAGTAACTGTTACAAGTAACACATCACTCCAATCCCTGCCATGACCCTATCGGCATTTATTTGGATGCATGTGCATTTTTTAATTTACTCGATGTATTTTTGTTCAAATGTTTTGACTCAATGAATTACCTGCTTGTAAATATATATATATGGTAAAGAGTTCTCAGAAATGACGCCGCAACTAAATGTTTGTGTTTATGAAAAGTTGCATTGAAATCTAAAGTAGACTTTAAATAAAAACAAACATACAATAATTTAAATTTTTAATTACAAAATATAACAGTTAGGTATATACAAATATCGCATATGATTTTATACATAATTGTACAACATATAACATGGACAAAAACCTATGACAAAGAACACAATGTTCAGGATATGATGTCTTCAATAAAAATGAGGTGGTAATAAATAAAAAATCCTAAATAAGTTAGTCAATAATTTTAAGCACCTAGATACCACCAATATCAAGAGTTAGCTGCAGTTGTATTTGCCACTTCTTCTACACAATTCAGGAAAACATTAAAACGAGAACTGCAAATGTAAACATCATGAGGATATCTTGTCTGGCATTTTTTGTAGTTGTCATAGACTGAGTTGCAGTTGATTTTGACCTTCACCATAACAGGACTGAAAGAGAAATATTGAGATATTACTATAATTGCAGAAAAATGGTTCTAAAGACTCACAAATGAAAAAGTCAGGAAGTTTTCTAAATGTTGTTGATAATTTGCATAGAGTTAACTGATGACTTATAAAAGAAAACTGTAAGTGGCTATAAAAAGAAA
This sequence comes from Oedothorax gibbosus, assembly GCA_019343175.1. NCBI lineage: Eukaryota > Metazoa > Arthropoda > Arachnida > Araneae > Linyphiidae > Oedothorax > Oedothorax gibbosus. The sequence continues at coordinate 32,274,899 of CM033277.1, forward strand.
TATAAAGAGGAGCCGTTAAAATAATTGATTTTTTTTAAATACTTTAGACATTCCATTTATATGATATGGAAGCAAGCAACCAAAATGTTAGTTTAGTTGACAAATGGTAAAGGCATTGAAACCATATAGTAACAGTAAACATGTCATTTGTATCGAATTAAAAAAAAACTGACATATTATGAACTGCAGTTAAAATAGAAGATGATACAGTTTATGAAAATACTTCTAAATAGCTGCAAAAGAAAATAAACTTAAAAGTAAAAATTTTAATTTTTTCTAGTCCATTATCTTTTCCTCATCTTTTTTCAAGATCTTTGCACTCTTTTATAGAAACCTTGAAAGAAAATTAGTAAGTTACAAATGCAGTGATCAACTTATCTTATTCATACATATATGAACAAATTTGTAATTGTTAATTACAAATTTACAGTTATACAAATGGTGGTTTAATAGAAACATAAAATTAGCAAAAGAAGTCGAAAACTTAATCAGAGTTCGAAAACTCATGCTATACAGAATTGAAAGTACTAGGGTTTAGAGTAAGTTCCGTTTTTGAAATAGAACAAAAACTTGTTTATTTTTCTGAAAAACAATGTGTATTTGAAAGCTTGTACTTTATATTTCAACTTCATTCTCTTCAATACTGAGGCACTTGTTGTGTCGTACGACTAGCTTTTGCATAACATTGTCATAAGTCAGCCGTCGCATTTGACAACTGAAGCTCGAAAAAATTCCAACCTCTTTCAAAAACTTCTGCATTTCAAAGCGAACATATATTTTACTTTTCCCTCAGTTTTACAGAGAACACTAATTGAAATGTGTGGAAAAGCATTTCATTGGGATTAACTCCCTCAAGGTCCTCTTTTTTTTTAACTTTTGAAAACAAATCATTAGTAATGGCTGAAGGTAAAACACATCACTTCTTAGCATTCATTTTTGTGCATGCACATTCCACATTAAACAGATGATTTAAAAGGAATTGGAAACCATTGGAAAACAGAATATGTACCAACTATATACAATAGAAGTGTCCAGTAGAGTTTATCAATATTAGGTAATGAATATTATTTTTTCAAACTACCAATATCAAAGTACCAAACCAATTCAAAGTACTAACTATTAGGATTTTTTATATTTTATTCAATTAACTATTTTTATTCAATTTAACAATCGAAGGTTATTTTTTAAAATAATTTTCAGTAAGTACCAATGTATTAGAAATTACGTCTTAACAGAAACGTTTACTAGAGACAAATACAAAGGAGAATGTAGAACAAAAAAGTAATAAATATACTAACAAAAAAGGGAACTGCAGAAGGAATAAATTAGTCACTAGTTTAGCAATAACAAAAGCATGTTTAACGGTTAGGTATAAAAATTGTAGATTTTACATCAGCACATATAGAATTTATCAACCACATATCTTTATACCGAAGCAACTTATTTGTTTAAAGCTTATAAATTAATTTGTAAAAGATAATTTAATGCTTAAGTTACTAACTCCTATAATAGGCAGTACCATAAAAGTAGCACCTCAGTCCATTTCTATATGTTTAAAAAAGTTAATTCTAAAAGTTATCATTAAAAGTTTTTTCTTTAATTTAAAAAGTAAATTTATTGTTAGATATTTAACAAAAAAAAACATTAAAAAAACCCTAAAGACCACCTTGGTCAAAAAGTTATATATACCTAGACTTCCCATTGCATTTGAATCAAATGAAAAACTAGTGTATTTCACTTTTTCAAAATTGAGACTTAAAAGTTGAACTTGTGTTTAAAAAAAATATAACGATTATGAAACACATAGTTACAGTTAATATTTACACATATTTAACTTAAAGTCACTGAACAAGCTGGAAGTAGTGGAAGTGTAAACAAATGCAGACATTTTTTAAGGTGAAATCAACAACAAAAAGCACATCTATATTAGCTCTTCAACACTATAAAAGGGTTTTCCGCACTCAAATGTTTATATTAAAAAATTTTTTACTTAATGTTAACTTAAAAAGGGACAGATTTAAATATAAAAAAAAAACTAATTTTCATAAATGCATTAATTTTATATATTAAGTTAATACTTCAATCAAAATATAATTTTACTTTATACGCTTAATGGAAATTTAAATCAATCTTGGACTGAATATTGTTATAATTGGATAATGAGAAAAATTAGGATTTTTTTTTTAAGGATTAAGAATAAAATGTGGGGCTTTTAGAGGTTAATAAGAAAATTTTACAATTTAGGGTGGTTTATTAAACTCGTAGGTACCCTTTATAATCAAGAATGAGTTATTTGCATTGAAAAGCTACACAACTGCATTATGAAAAGGTAAACTAGTGCTTACACTTCTTACAAACCTACACTTCCAGCTTTCGAGGTGCTTTCTCTTTTCCCAGGTTTTCAGTTCCACTCTAATGGCTAGTTGCCACTATGGAATACATAAAAATGCGGTGATAATAAACTTGCTACATTTAAATTAATGATAAAACTACCTAAATATACTAATTTATAATTGGATCCGGTTTAATGTTTTTAAGGCCCATTAAAATACATTAAAAGTTTAGAAAATAAGAACCAAAATGAATTTTGCTGAAATGTATTAAGAATAAAATTTTATGAAATATTTAATGGAACAATTTGCAAAACAAGCCATGACTAAGAATAAATCTTATACCTTTAATTTACGATAAAGCCATAAAGGAACTTTAATATCTATTCTAATAAAAAACATGGACGAAAGTAAGCAAGATCTACTTTATCAGGTTAAGGATAAATAAAAAAGTTTTAAAAAAATCAACCACCATGACTGGTTCTTAAAACAGAAGTAATATCAACACAAAAAAGGCTCAAAAACCTTTGTGTTATGAATAAGAGTTTAAAAAGAAAGCAACATAATAAAAAACGCAAATAAAAAGTTCTTAAAACGGCTATATGCCTTTTTAAGAACCTTTTTTATTCGTTGCTATTTAAACTCTAACATCTATAAAATTTCAGAAAATTTTGTTTTCAGTTTCTACACTTAGTTACCAAGTAAACAGTAGTAGCTTAATTATAAAGTACTTTGTCCTGCTATGTTCCAAAATAGTATCCCATACTACAAATTTCAAACTAATGTGAAACATTAAATTGAATTACTGAATTATTTAAAAGTTTCTTGTGCAATTAAAAACTTAATTATTTGAATTTATGCCTCTTTAAGTATAACTATAAATCTAGCAAACACTTTAAAAACTTCGACAATATGAAGAAGAAAGGTAATAGAAACAGTCGATTCCAATCACAACTAAAAAATTAATACAATTATGGTTTATGGCATATAGAGATTTAAAATATTGAGCAAACAGTCCTTAAATCGGCCCCAAATGAACTTGTTCTAATGAGAAAAAGAACCAACATATCAGAAATATAAGCAGAATAGTAGAATTAATAACTTAATTTAAAAAAAACATAATAATCAAGTATTTAAACTCGTAAGCATGATTACTCACTCATATTCATGAAATTCTAAGAATTTATCACTCAATAACTAGAAATTTTTAAGGTTAGGTTGGAATGGGTTTTTCTTACTGTGTTTCAGAACATCTTGCAAGCTCATGTCTTTGGTGAGAACAGGCATAGTCCCAGACTCGAGGAAACTTTTCTACACACTTGGTGTAATTCTGCATCAAACTTCCACAATGATTGCTAACAATTTGCATAGCCTTGCCTTCCCTAGAAAAAAAGACAGAACATGATAATAAATAAAGCGCTAAAGGGTAAAATAGTATTTTGTGGTTTCACTATTTACTATTTAGAGGATTAAAAAAATGAAGATTTTAAATCATTTAATCAATAAAAATTAATTACTTTTTATTACAAAAGCATTTCCTAATTTTTCACTTTTACTTGAAGCATTAAAATTAAACCTGCATATCAGCAAAATGTCATGTTCCATCCGATTTGTCTTTTGTTCGAACTCAACTATATATATGTGATATCGTGCAAATTTCTATAAAGTTAAAATATTAACTACACAAATCTATAATATTCTAATATTCAGTTCTTTCTTAATAACTCTCTGTTAATGTCTTGCCAATCCATCGAACAGTTCCCACGTTTCAATAGGCGATACATTCCTTTCCCAGAGAAAATGCAGACGCAGCAGACTTTGTTTTAACTTTTGATCCACTCTTCTCACATCCATTAAATATAGAGTCACTTTTTAATAAGACCTCGAGATGTGAGGTTGTGCTCTATTTTTGGCGGGCCGAGCTTCGGCTCCGGACTATGTCCCGTTAAATACTTTAAATGATTTCTTTATAATAAAAGATCTTAAAAAGTTAACAAAGTTTCTCTCAAGTTGTCAGTCACAAAAATTTGTCACGTTCATGTTATCAGTGGCACACTAAGTAGAAACAAGGCACCTCTACTTGTCTAGAAAGTTCTTTGTTTTTAATACTAGTACGAAACAGACTAAAGATTGAAAATAAAGTTAGTTTTTCTTCTTAATTACAACTGGAAGTCATTTTATACACAATTAAATTTCTTAAAATAATTTCAAAATAACTTAAAATTAAAATATATTTTTTAAATAATGGTACACAAAAAACCCGAACTGTGGCTTAAAAAAAATATTTGTTGTTCCAAAACTGGTCTAAAAAACATCTGCTCCAATACTGCAGTGACCCAATTAACTAGGCATATCCTACTGTAAAGGAAAGTTCAAGGTCTGGGATGACAGCACACTAAAAAAAAATTGTGTCACAATTTTAAATATATTGGTTTGAAGTATTTAATTTTTAATAATAAGTTATAAAAGTATACGAAGGCTTTAAAAAATACTATTTTCAAATATCAGATGATGTGGACGGGGATTAACAGACAAAATACAATAGTCCAAATGTACCCAAAACAAAGAATATTGAGAGCAATATTTCAATGTAACAAATAAAAGTTTTCGTAAAAAATAAACAGGAAATATCTGCACTATATTTAAAAATGTAAGACTATAACCATTCATCAACGTTTTAACTAAAGCGGTTAATCCGTATATACGGAAATAACATAAAAATTTACTTACATTTTTGAAAATTCCAACTATAGGAAAACTGCACAAACTAACACCAATTTAGCCAAAACCTAATCTTAAATATATTTATCAGCTTAATTTAATATTGTTGTTAAGGCTAAGGTAGTAATTGAATTAGACCTTCATGTTAAAAGTAAATAAAACTATTATTTCTCGGAATATAACAAAATAATGGGGAGATCTTTTGACAAATGTATAAGCAGATCAACATTATTCTATATTTAAAAACTACTTACATTTTGAATTTTGACAAGGAGAAGAAAAACTTCTTGGAAAATCTTGAAATGTCAAAACTTAAATCAACAAAAAAATAAAAATAGCGATTCCACGACTTAACAGGGAGGAGAGCGACTTAATGTGTCACGCTTTTACGTAAGAGGAAAGGTCGTGGTAAGAACCAATCAAATTCGACCTGTGATGAAATCTTAGAAAATGGAAGTTGGAGTTTTTCAATAACTTTTAGAAATTTGTTGGGAAACATAAATTTTCGATAATATCAATGAATTTTATATTGCTATTTTTATTTCATTTTTTATAAGTTTTATTAAAATTTTAGAAGCAGCATTAAAACCTTTAGAAAATTATTATTTTCATCTCTTGGCATCATCAAACTTTGGTTTTTGTTATTGTTGATAAATTTGTCACTGCGGTAGATTTAAAACGGTTAAAAAAATTAATTTAAAATAATATTTTGTTTGTTCTTATTATTCTTCAAAGGAAAAGAGCTTTCATACAGATTAAGAGGTGAGTACATTTAAATATTGCTATTTAAAGTTAAGTCAAGTTTGAGTTAAATTCAAGTTTTCGTTTTGTAACGGATTTTGTGTAATGCAATTCTTGGTTTATGCGATAAAAATATTTGTTTTTGTTATGATTTATTGATACTTTTGTTTTTTTTAAAAACTAAAATTGATGTTTACTTTGGATTTTATGAAGTTCTTAATCAAAGTTTCTCTCGGAAAAGCTTTAGTTAAGTAATTCTAACGAATTTTTTCTTTCATTGTTTTGAACTATTTCATAATATTTATAAATAAATTAAAATTTTTACTTGTTCACTACGATTGTTTGAATGTTAATATGTAATCATTTTTAACTCAGAACTAGACTCAGTTGGGAGACAGTCCATAGTGTACCAAGGCCTACTGCATTTCTTTTAGCTCTGGCTCTGTTGTGCAAATCATATATGTCCCAGTCATCTGGTCACCCTTATGTGAAACCACAATTGCTTAGTCCCCCAGCATGTTCACTTCAGGGGTACAGGCCGAGAAAGCTTGCTCATCCAAATTCCTTGCATCCCATTTTAAACATTGGGGTTAATCCTAGTCGCTGTCTTTGCTTACGATTTTTTTTCAGCTACCTCTAAATTTCATCTTGAACAGCATCTAGGTGCTTGTAACGTTAGTTTAACACCCCTTCTTTTGATTTAGTATACATGGTTGCTATAGGTTATAAATTGCTTTTTGAAAGCTCACCAAATTGTGTGATTTGTCACCAATGACTAGAATTTTATCTGAACCTGTGGCATGGCCGTGCCAGGCTTTGTTACTTTTGAGCCACTGGGCCTCTTATTGAGTGATTGCCTTATCCTCAATACAAAGAAGATTTTATATGAAATCGAATTCTTTCTTTCTAGATCTCTTATATCTTGTAAAAATCATTGCAAGTTTCTGTGATTGTATATATGGGAATAAAATGCTTAGCTCTTTTTAATAAGTTTGTCGATGGTTGTTGGGATGGTTGATAGATGTTGGGTGACCTGAATTAGTTCAAGCAATCTAATTCTCTGTATATTATACTTACTAAACCTGTCTGTAATTCCTGACTGTTGGTTTAAGAATTGCCTTGAGTAATTTTTGTCAACACCCCATGTTTCGAATGAATGCATCGATAAACAGACTTATTCCCATAAACAATATCTATTTTTTGCTTATATATAAAAACCCAATAATTTGTTGGATCTACATTCTGATTAAGTTCCCTAACTTGCCCTTGGGCTTCAATTGGTCAACTTTTGTCAGTTTATACTCCTGTAACAGACTCCTGTCTTTTTAATAGAATTCGGAAGGAACCCATAAACGATAACGTGCACAGACCAAAATTTCAGGTGTCTCATTTTGCTGGTTTGAGGTAAATGAGATACAAAACCGAAATGACTTTCTTCTTCTGCATGTTTTGCATGAAATCTAGATAAAATCAGGGTTCGAAATGTACTGTCACTAGTCGCAAATTGCAACCTAATCCGTCACTTTTGGGGCAACAAAATAAGTTGGGTCGCAGTTATTGTGACTTGATTATCCAAACAGTTAATGCCGACTTTTTCCTCGGGATTTTCAACTTTTAAGGATTTGACCAAAAATAATCATCTTGAAATTAAAAAATTATGCTTAAAATTTTACAAATGCGGCGATCGTAACATACAGAAACTCCGACAAAAAAAAATTAAACCCCTTGAAAAATTAAGAAACTCATGCAACAGTATGTACACAGTAATATTGAAATTTCGTATTTATATATTGAAATTGATATCATAAACTTTGGATATTGTAAATGGTGTACCCTAATATTTTGAAACTGTAAGCTATCGAAACTCTGGTGATTCTATAACCACGATCTTAAAAATAAAGTTGTCTAGATGGGCACTGTTGACGTCCAGAATTTGCCAATAAAAATTTAGATAAAGGATTTTCTGTAATAAAAAATATTTATCAAAAATGCTCCTAAGTAATGGACATTTGCTCTTATTTTTTTATGTAAGTAGCACCCTTTGCTCCTAAATTTTCTGTAAACAGAAAATGTAAATTTGTTGTGTAAATTTTCTGTAATAATTCTGTAAAAAGTAAAACTCAAACGGAAGATGCCAAATCAAATACAGAAATTTTAAGGATATTGTGGGGATACATAAGCTTATTCATATTTTCTGTAGGTAATAAAGATGAGTTAAATGTACAGATTTTTCGAAATGTTAATTAATTATTCATTAAAAGCACATGATGCTTGATTTTATAGTCTTTAAACCACTTTATTTAACCTATAAATTAAATTTAAAATCATGATTTAACTTGCATAAATTTGCCCAATGAAGTGGAGCAAGATTACTTGACACAGCAGTGTTACGTCTACTTCATTAAACACATAAACTTATTAATGGGCTATACAGCCTACACTGTTCCCTTCTTGGGCACACTTTTCTATTATGTTATGTTAAACATAAACTTATATAAAGCTATTAATTTTATGAACACAAATATTTCTCCATATTACTTAAACAACCATCCCTCTCTGACTATAGTGTATATATAATCTAAAGATTCTAGAGTTCAATTGCTCATTTCCGACAATATATCTATATACTTTCCAACGATGCTGCGTTATTGGTGGCTAAGCTGTCGCTGACTTGGCATATATCCCGAGAGCCATTTTTTTTGTGGCACCATCTAGAAGACACTCTTGATTACAAATTTTGACGCTCAGATTACAATGAATCTGAGCTCTCCCCCCTCCTCTCTTGGTGATATTTTGTGATATTTGCCCCAACCACCCTTCACATGTAATCTTACGTGACATTTTTCAAAATTTCTATTTTTGAAAGTTTTGATCTGGACGTTTGGTACCTGTAAAACTTCAAAACACATACTAATAGACGTCAAACCATAAACTTGGGTAGTTCAAACAGCACTGCATCACCTGATAATGGCGGGAAATTCTTAAAATCACATACGATGCACATTTTGTCTACTTTTCCTTTGTAAAGTGTGAAAATACTTTGAACATGTGTCCTTTGGTCTGAATTAAATCTAGTAAAGAAAACAGAAATAAACGAACGCCAATCGAATCTATAAAATAGAACGGATCCCCCCCCCCCCTAACATTTTTAAGTATGGGTCGGAAAGCCACGATAATTGTTATCATGTACAAGATTTTGCAAAATGTAAGCCAAATTATATATTTTTGCCAAATTATATAATTTAAATTACATGATTATTTTTTAATTCATTGCTTCAAATCATTAACAAAGCTTTTTTTTAGCGAAATAAATTACTTTTGACTTTATATGACTCTTTTTAAAGAAAATTTTCCCAAGATGTTCACCTTAAGGAACTGAAAAACCCACTTAAAGGACGACACACAAAGATGGTGTTTGCAAAAATCAGTAATGAGGTTTTTTTGCCTCCCCCCCCTCCCCCCAAGCTCTCTTTTGTTTTCAAAAATGTAGTTTTTCCCCCGAAAAATTTGTCTTTTAAAAAATGTGACTAATTTGATTTAGCTTTTATTTAACCTCTTAAGACCCGAGCAAAATTCTACGCGTATATTTTTAATATAAACGTAATTTTCATACAAATATATACTAAAAAGTATGTTTTGCAAAGTTTTTTTATAAAAGAATTATGTTTAATAGTTACTGAGAGACGTGCCTTAAGCTCTAAAACGAACTCTAATTTCATATTGACCCTCGTTCTCATTTTTTTATCGAAATAAATGACTGATACCTGTAATCAAAGGCTGAAAACAGATTTTTGTATTTTCTTCCATCGGACTAGGTCAATTTCTAAACTGATTAACTTGTTAATTGTTTGTGGGGAGGTTTTAAAAAATTTCCCCGAATGGGGACCCCATCCCATGTCGCAAGAGGTTAACTCTAAAATGTTTGTTAGTTAAACATTTTGCATCTTGCCTAGTTTAAATAAAAAAGAATTATTAAAGAGTCATTTTGTTTTCTATTCCTTAATACTGTTTTTTTTTCTGTATTTGAAAAACTTTTAATTGAATATCAGTGACAGCTTTTAAACAACATTGAACTGTTTCTGAATCAATTTGAATGGTAGTGCATTGCCAACTTAACCTAAAACTTTTTGTGAATTTAAATCTAAAGTAATAATTGGCTTAGCATATAGTTTGTATATAATGTGTTTTTGTCACCAATAATTTTCAAGTATTTTTTTTACATATCTATATAATATAACTATTGGGCATTTTTTTTTAGTATAGAAGGGTGTGCAGAGCAAAGGTTGGATTAAAGATCAATGGCCTTTTAAAATTGAAGAGCCTTAGTGGGAGAACGTGCTAAGTGACCGAAAGGTGAAAACGAGAATATGGGCTTTTAAGTTTTTAGTTTTCACTCAAATCCGTTATAAACAGTACCTGCAAACGGTAAAAAATATACTTAACTTTAAAGGGGTAAATTTGTTATCTTTATATAAAGGATGGAATTATATGTTTATTGACACAAAAATGTCACATATCACGTTCTTCCGCACTAAGCTCTTCAATTGTTAAAATAAACGGGATTTTTATAAATTTGAGACAGTCAAAGTCATCAGCTATTGATATTGTAAAAGGTTCTATGGGGGGAGTAAAAAAAGTCTCATAATCAGAGTTTTAAACCCATCCCCTTTTATAAATTAAGAAAGAAATACTCAACCCTGATGTTTTCCTTTTGTGTTTTATTACAACTTTTTTTCTAAAGATGTAGCAGGATATATAGCTTGTTTCTTTTCATTTTATCACATCACTATGAAATCTAAACTATAGAAGTGTTTCCTGGTATTGTTGTCTATGTAGTCGTAGATTTATTTATAAACGATAAGAGAATGAAAGCCCCATGCAGTCTGACGATGTCCTTGCGCATGGTTGTGGCATCTTTCCAAATTGTATAGAAGCTCCGTTTTATCTCTTACAGCGCGAGACTATTTTTTTTATAGTGTTAGAGCAGGGCCGTCTCGATAGGAGTTCGAGACGGCCCTGGTTAGAGTAAAAGAAAATATGTTTGAATGTTTTTTGTTATTAAAAAAACCTAGTTTATGTTGATGGGTAATTTAATTTTTCTAATGATGATAAACAACAAAATTCTCTTGAACTTTAAATACTGCATGATCGTGCTTTATGTATGTTTAAAAATTACGTTCGTATTTTTTTTTAATTGGATTGACCCTTGGTTTCTTTATTAACACCTCCAATAGAAATTTTACAATCTCAATTGCGCAATTAATAACTATCTAACTACATACTACTTAAATCCTGTCCTATTACTTTCAAAATTTTGTTCTATAACTGTCGTCGCCATAGAAGTATCGTTTTTTCATCGTGCTTTGCCAGTTGCCGCAGTTGTAAAAGATTGAACTGCTGCTGTATTATGAAGTGTATGTTTTGTTTTAAAAGAGTGTTTTCGTCATTTTTAAGCATAATTTAGTATTATAAATTCTACACATTAAATTGTATGTGTATCAACTAAAATAGAAGATACAAGTTACAAAAAAATTCGGAAACAATGAAACAAAGTTGATTCAAAAGTAGACGATTATGGAGATAGTGGGTTTTAGTTTTTTTTTAACCACATTTATTCGGTATAATTTAACTTATTCTTAACATTGTACTATAAAATTACACTTCTATATTTTACACTTCCAAATCAATGTTGTTTGTTGTTTCGTAAAGAATTTCCTTCGTCGTGAACATTTATATTTTGAAATCAGAAATATTATTAGTTTCCATCAATTATACACAAGAATATAAATCTTCTGGCATTCCGTGTCTTTATATCGCTTACTATTTCAAATCGAAATTGCACACCACACAGTGAGTTTTGAAATCGCAACCTCTACGAAAATACTGCTTTGGCATGCAAGTATTTTTTTCACAATGAAAGGTATGATCTTGAAAAGGTATCTTAACAGCAAAACAAAATACGACAACTTTGAATGGAAAATAACATCTGGTTATTTGACAATTGATTGATGAAGTTTAAAAGTAGTGTCGTTCTCTTCAGAATATTTGGGGTAATAGTAATTAAAACTTAAAAAATAATAATTAAATAACCATATGATGTTTTCACTTCAAATGAATTTGATTTTGCTGTTATGACAATTCTCATAACCGTCGAAAGTATGCTTCCATGGCAAAAGCAAAACTTCCGCAGAGCTTGGGATTTCGAAACTCATGCATTAGCTCTATGGGACTGACTAACGACTGAATATATCTCTTAATCTAACATCTCAATTAAACTCAATAAGAAACGAGCCAAAACCGCGATGATATCTCTCCTCCCCCGTCACCATCCGCCTTCCCCGATTGGTTGAACTCTTCATCATCACTTCCTCATCCCGAAAGGATGCTGACCCCGTTCCCCTCATTAGTTGTTGATCCTTTCTTTGCAATGGCAAACTCTGCAATGCTAATCGCGGTAGCTTTTGCTTAGATTTGTGTGCTTTTTGGATAGATATGGAATTATTTAATTCAATTAATATTGTTCATAGTTCGTGTTCAGTGATACATGTTAATAAAATTCATGGGGTTGTTGTTTCGCTTCGATGCCTTGGCCTACGCAAGGAGGTACCAGGCCAGGTACGATATCTTTTTTAAAATATTTATATGTTTGTCTTGTGAATAATTGTTAAATCCCTGACTGCGCTATTTTAGAATCTGTCTATTTATATTCTGCTTATTTTTTAAAAAAATTATGGCTATAAAGTTTAATACATACATAGATATGTAGCATGGTAAAAGGTATTTTCCTGATGGGTTCTGTTTAATAGGAACCATTCTTGATCAATTCTCACAGGGTTTTTCGGAAATGTATTGTTGCCATTATGATTCAAAGAATAAAAAACATAAAAACTGTTACGTTTTGGAGGTCAATTTTGAAACTAATCTGTTTTGATCATGAAAAACTTCTGATATTTTTGAATAAAGGGGAAATATTATTGCCTATTGCAAAAAATAACTCGCATGCATGCAGTGAAATTCCAATACATTCGGACAAATATAAACAATCCCGGAAAAACTTTTTCAAGTATTTTCTTAAACTTGTAAGAACCCTGCTATACTGACGGAGTCGATTTAAATCTTTTATTAGAATATCTTATTTGTCTTTATAAGTAATATAAACATAAAAAGCTTCTTAAACATAAAACACATAAGCTTTTAAGAAGTACAAATCATAAGAGTTAATAGGCTTATAATAACTCTATACTTGTAATATTGTATTTTGTTTGACTTCACCGTATTTTCTCAACCTTTTGAAAAGGCTTACAAATTCAGATGTTGGTCTACCTGTGCTCGATCGCACTCATTTGTATTTCATTCGTATTTAAATTTTTTAGCCCCTTGCCAAATAGATCGGAATGCTTGGCACAAGTTTCAACGCACTAAGATTACTGCTCTTGTATTGTACTGTTTAACATGCGACCTTGGCATACCTTTCTTAGCAACTTAAAGAATTTGATTTCCCATGCACAAATTTCGATTAGCATAGGTACTTAGTTGAAAAGAACTTTCTTTGTGTTGGTTTGTCCGTTCTAACCTAGAGTGTACATATGCTACAGGTAAATACAATTTCATGTATATAATGAATTAACATGTTGAAAGTCCACATTTCACTTCAAGATTTTGGTTGTATGGTAGAATTCCATTAAGCTGAATAGAATAAAACCGGTCCCCATTCGGAAAATCTAAATTAGGATAATCAGATGTTTTCCAAAAAAGGGGAAATTGTTATTAATTAATTGAACCCCTCCGCCATTTAAAAAGTAAATAATTATGAAGTAAAATAGTAAAGGATTTATTGCGGAGTAAGGCTTGGACATAAAGCTCCCCTGATTGACAAAACTGAAAACTTTTCAAAGTGCCCCCTTGTTTGAACAGTGATGTATCAGACACTGCTCTTCAATTCTTCTTTGATAACTCAATACTGACTCACGAAAACTTATATAAAAATATGTTGATAAGTTTTTAGTTAGCTAAAAACAAGATTCATAAATTTATTTTATCATATATTAAAGTTTATTCTGGGTACATTTGACTGCAAAATTGTACCTTGTTTTTACGTTTTGTTAAATAATGATTTGAAATTTTTTTGCTTAAAATTAGTTAAATTTTAAACATTATTTTGCTTCTAAAAGGCCAACGTTAAAAATACGTTTATGGTAAGCATTAAGGACATTTTGATTTATATATTACTTTATACTTACTATAAAGTATGCTGTAAGTGTTATTATCGTGTCCATGTAAAGCTTGTAAACCTATTACTATATCCTAGGGCCAAAAGCTTTGATGATGAGAGTCGCCAGGTCATGGGCCTGGACACTATAAAGTACGTCTTGTGGTTGTGCGCCATGCTCAAAAAGAGAGGCAGCAATTACTTGGCGGTCAATTAAATGGTCTGGCGTTAGTTTGGTTTCTGGACAATTCCTGCAGAATGGGTAGGATCTTGAGGTGTTGTATGCAGCAAATATCATACAATTGTAATCCAGCGTCGATAGTGCATTTTTCAACATTGTAACTCAACAATGTTTGTTTTGGCCCACCAATTTGAAGACTGTAACATGCACTATCTTTGTTATAATCCCTGATATATTCATCTTGATAAAAAGTTTGTATCATGGATTAGAAAAAACCGGGAGTATACAAATTTTTTATATGTATGCATGTTGAGATCCTTGGCTAACCCCTTTAAAATAGCATTTTCGATATGACCGACCCCTTAATTTTCTATTCGGTCAAATGAAGCGTTGTATCAATAACTTTTTATTTACAATTCCTTACTCGATTGAATATTCCCATATATTTTTTCATATGCAATAAAATTTTCATAAAAGAAAACTGCCGGATTTTCTGGCTTCTTCCATAATTTATATCTACACTGTTAAAACTGAAGGTGACAAATGGGTGCCATTTTCACCCAGGGGTTAAAGGCTGCCCATTTGGCACCTCAAAGCTTTGAATCGCCTTGCGTCGGTGAATCCTTGGGCTTGTGAATCGCCTAGAGGTGCCATTCTGGCACCTATAGACTATAGGCTACAGTCAGTCAAATTGGTCTGACCAGACACCGCCATTTCACCCCAGGAGTGCCAAGTTTTAACAGTGTAGCTCATATTCTCTCAGTCTCAAACAATCTACATTGAATTCCTTCAAGGTTCTATATCGGTCAAACTAGTCTACCGATTTAACAATTGAGGCTTTTATATGAAGGAAAAGAAATTACAAGGCCAAAGAAATGTTCAATTCAAGTTTGCGTTTACTACGTAAAGCTATAGTTCGCTTAATTGTCTAAATTTGATACTCTCTCAGAAGAAAGGAATAACTGTGGCATTTGCTTTTAGACTATGAGGACAATGCCCGCTTCATTTTACAGGAGGCAGCATTTTCTAACGCTTTTTCTTGTGCTAATATCGTAAGGTTGAAACTTGAAAGATATTACGCTATGAGAAATTTTTTAACAAAATGCGGTAAAAAAATAATAAGTCATGATTTACACTGCTTATTTTGGTCATTTCCATTTATTTCGCCCTTTATAACTCGAGAATTATGTTTTATCGTATTATTAAAAATAAAATTAATTATGTAATCGTTCAATAACTTTTTTAAAGGCGTTTTCCAATGATATATTCCAATAACATTTTAAATACGTTTCTATTGACTTGAATTTTGTAAAAACCTTGATTGCTGAATCAATTGTGAAGTTTATGATATTTTTATGGACAATTTTTAAGAATTTGGGCTGTCGAATTATTTTTAAGCGTGTCCATTAAAATTCACAGTTTTTGTAAAATCTCGCGTTAAAGGATGGATTATGCGTTTAATTTATGGATTCTTCACATTCTTTTCGAAATTGTATATATTCCTCTTAAAGTAACCCATTGTTTGTTTTCCATTAACACGTATTTTCGTTATTTTTTCTTCGATTTTTAACGGTACGACACATTTAATTTATCATTTGGTTACTAAAAATTTGTGTAATTTCAATCAAAAACTTTTTTTTTGAAGGTAACGGTAATTTTATTAAAAACTATAGTTACTCATTTCCTGTTTTTAAAACAAAAGGCTGACCTGTGCTTCATTGTTCTTAAAAAGGAAATCAGAAGGTCAAAATAATCCTCTTGGAACACTCAATCAAGCTAGCTCTTTCATTACAGTGCGTCATTCGAACATGACACGTACAAAAATCATCTGTGTAGTTCTTTTCGCGACATCGAAAAAATTGTTCTGAATTGTTTCGTTGGATTTCTGCTAATGCTGCAAAAGACAACCAAGTACATTAATTTCCAAAAAAACTACCTTTAAATGACAGCTTTAAACATTGATTTTTTTTAGACTTTAACGATTTTGTTCGAATATTTTACGAAATATTAACTATTAACGCATATAATTTATTATTAATTTTAATGTAAAGTAGTTTCCATGACTGCTGTAGTTTTACGGGTCAACTACCGAGAATACAAGCAATATATTTCTGACAATTTCGAAAGTTAAAAAGTTGCAAATATCTAAAAAAATATTTTCATTGGTTTTTTTTACGTCATTTTATTACTGTTTTTCTATTTTGATAAAGATAGATACCAATTTTATGCTTGCAAAAGGAAGAAGGAAAAAAAATGTCGGTTTTTTAATAATCGCATAACCGATAACCACTGCTGGAAATTTTTTCATAAGCATTCTAATATTTAGTAAACTACGTATTATGTAGTTGGTTTTATAACTATTTTTTAGTTAAAAAAGATATTTAGTAATCCCATATTACAAAAATTTTATAATGTTGATGTATATGATAAATAAAAACTTAAAAAGATAGTATAGGTTATACTTTGGAAAACGTTGTCTTACAAGTAGGGTTTTGGATGTCATTTTACCATACAGATGGCAGCACCAGAAAGCTTTTCTCAAATCAATGAATAACTTTTGGAAGCATCCCAGTTGACGTCGGGAGGTGTATTTGATTTCACTCTCTGAATATTTTTAGTTTCTGTCTTTGCTTGGATGCTCCCCTCCTGTAAAAACAATGGTTCGCAGGAAGTTGTTTTCCACGAATCTTCTATTTATGTGTCCCAAGGGGCTGGGGGTTTATATTTGACACATTGCTGCTGTTTCTTCTAGTGGGATTTTTTTACTACTGTATCTCACACAGGGACTTACTTGTAGGTTGCTTTGAGAAGGGGCCACTTGGGGTTTTGTCTTTGAATGTCTAAAAGTTGAAATATTATATTTCCTCCAAAATAAGAGTTGAGGGATCTTTGGTTACTTACAGCGTTACTCTCTGGGTGAACACACGTTGAAGTTATTTTTGCATGCGTAAAAGTTATGAGGTAAACGTCGTACTTTCTAAGACTAAAATGGGATATCAAAATCATTAAAATTTTACTTAAAATTTATATATTGTTTGATACCAATAATGAGAAGTGTTATCCCCCCCCCCACTTATATCATTGTCCATTAGCAAGAAAATATAATTTAAACGCTTCATTCGACTCAAATATTTAAAGCTTCAGACTTTTCTTCATTGTCTTCCTCTCTTCAACCCCACGGTAATCTAGGATTTAGAACCGTCGCTACTCCCCTAAGGGAAACCTTTATCAAATCAACCTGATATCAATCTAAGCCATATTCAGAAAACATGTTATCAGTCAGACATTTACCCTCGATATAGTGATTCTTCCTTATAAAAACCAATTTGTGAAAAGTCTTATCAAAGGTTAGAACCATTCCTAACGTTTGCTAAGTTTTTGTTTATTCCATTATTTGTGGATTATTACGTATTTATATTTGGAAACCATTGATGCTAATCCATACGCTATTTATAAAAGGATTCACCTTCTTGTTTGACATGAATCGAAAGCCTGTAAGCTTATTTTTGGGATATATATGTACTAACTTAATCCTTATGGGCTAAAATAATATTTCTTTCGAAAGATGCTCGCTATAATGAACCTATTTTTCTAGTCATTTGATGGGGAGAGCCTTCATGTTTATTTTGTGTCACCCATAGAATGAGAGCGAGGTTATTTCAGGGAGTGCGTAAATTCTAACTGTAAAAGAAGATATTCCCCCAGCTTAAACGAAACTCTAATTCCTACATTTTCAGCAAACTGTAATAAATAGTTTTGGCATAACGTAAAGTATATTGGCTTTCCACCGGTGATTTGTAGGGCATTCACCCGCTTCCGGTTAATATTTAATGTGGCTTTGACCAAGTGATGTCAATAATGGTAATGTATCAGGGTTAATAGGAGCTTTTTCTTGTACGTATAGTTTTAAATTTATTAAGATTTATCTGAAAACATTTTCTATTTATAACAATAAGTACGAAAACAATTTTATATAAGTTTTTATGCGAATTAAAAAAAAATTAAAGTTATCATTTTTCAACAGTCCAAATAAGTTTGCGGTTTATGTCAAAGGGGATTAAAGTGCATATATATATTTTTAATTGCAAATGAAGTTTATCTATGTAAAAAAAGCACAGGTTTAAGTGCAAAATACTATTTTTTTATTAATTTTAAATACTAATTATCAACGAAACTTTTAGAAACTTCATTTTCTCTGCCATTTTAATAGGGCGAATATATCATAATTCTTTACACCTGTTTTCTCCTTTCCTAAATTAAAAATTTGTAGTATCCAGAATTTTTATAAATTTTCAATTTGTAAAGGGACTAGGCTATACTACACATAATTTTTTCTTCTACATCTCAATGCTTAATAATTCAGAAAACCCTCCCTCTATTTTCTTTCTAAAAATTAGTAGGTAATCTAGAATTACTCTACAGAAATTACTCATCACCCTTCGGTTTCTATTTCTACCATCAACTTGGACTAAGCAAGCCCCTCCATGATTTAATTTGTGTTTCTGTACCGTCATGTCTCGCTCATGCATTAACAGGGGTTAAACCTTCAGTGAGTCAGCCCTATTGTTAAAGGTAGGGGGTGGAAGGAAGGTTTGATTTGATGTCAGGATAAATATGAATGAATCACGTTGGTTCAGATATCTTTTTTGTAGACATAAAGAAAGATAAATATTGGAGACTGTAATTTTTGGTGCTTATAGTTTTGATTTTTTTTAAGTTTTCATATTGCACAAAGTTGTTGGTTTGGTGTTTGGCAAATATGTTATCTTTTACTTAATTTTTGTTGTTATGAAAATAAAGGTATCAGTTAAAAAAATTGTTCTATAACCCGTAGAATATTCCATGATACATAATGTACTTAAATGTAATACAAAAAGTGGTCATTTAAGTAAAAATCGATTGACATATTTACCTTAAAAACTTCAGCATTTGCTTGTGTCAATTTTTTTAACCTCTTTGAAAGATTGAAAATAAGTTCTACCATTCCCACGGTTTGGTTCTCATAAAGCTTTGTGCCTTTCAAAAACGTGTCTGAACAAAGTTTTTATAATTATTAAAATCTAAAAGTTTTTTTTTTGTTTTTTTAGAAATCCAAAAGTTTTAAGCTTGTTAGTCCATTTAAAAGAACAATTGATAAATTATCTAGTTTCATTTTCAACATCAAGTTTGTATTGGTGACGATGCGAAGACACTTTTGATGTCATTGAGTAAATGGAAACTAGAGATAAAAGTAGATAAAGGATAGACCTTTGAAAGTACACTTTGGGTTTTTATTTAGTTGGTTTATCTTTATATGTATATGGAAACTTGAGGGTTTAATCGGTGGCTCTGAGAAAGACCCCGCGGTTTTGTTTAGTTTTCAGTTCTCTGTTTTTTCATTTGGGTACCTAAACCTTTATATTTTATTTAAATTGTTTCTTTAATATGACTGATAGTGTAAGCGCGTCTCTTGCGAAGCAGAAAACCAGCGGTTACACCAGCCAACCAATTGTTCCTGTGTCTTTGTAATGCCAATGCATTTTTAAACTATGATAAATAACTACTTTGTGGTTGTAGTGTTGGCTGAATAGTCATTTCTTTCTGAATTTATCAGAAGTTACAGAGAAAAAGGTTATTACGTAAACCCGTAGAATTGGGTAATCGGCCAATTAGTGATGTTTTAAAATGTTATTTTCTTGGCTTTATTAGTGTACGAGAGATTGTGGCAGCGCCGGATACTCTTGATGTTTCAAATTTGGCGAGTGTCAAATCCATTGGAAAATTTCTGTACACGCTTCTTCTTTTAGTAAAATGTTGATAGAAAGAAGCTTGGTGGGAAATTATCCAGTGGCTCTCACCACTTCCTACACATTTATCTATTATCTCTGAAATATTATTTTTTAAAGTAAGAGAGGTTCAAGTTCAAAACACGACTATGTTATTGAGGGGTTAAATTGATTTGGTTGATGTAAAATGAAGTATTTATTCATAAGGTGATTACTGATTAACCATGAGATTTAAATATATTTACAAATTGTATGTCCGTCGTTAAAAACTTAACGAGTGATTAGCCTTTATAACATATTTTTGATAAAAATAATATATAATAATACAAACTTCAAGCTTTTTAATTGACCGGCTATATATTTCTCAATGATACAATTCTTTCTGAGTTTATGATGATTGATACATTAAAAGCAGAAAATTAGTGACCCGCATTTTTTTTTTCACCTGCCTTTTAATTTCAGATACGAAATGCAGGATACTGGAGAAACATACTTACCTAAATACATTAAATACAATTTCTTTATAAGAATTCAACAAAACTGCAATTTTCATTAAAAAAAACCCCTCTCTTTACGAAATATTTGAAATTACATATTAAAAAGAAATTTAAATTCGCTTTTCTAGATTAGTTACGACAAATAGTATGTGAATGTTGAATGGTAAAATATTTTTGATTCCTAACTATTCAAATCTTGTATTCCTCAATATATTCTTTACATCGGTGTTAAAAAAAAGTTATGATTATAAAATCAAACAGATGCAGCATTGAACCGAACAGCCATATTCTATGTCGCTTATCAATGAATAAAGGTGATTGCATTATCCTCAAACTTGTTTCAGGCTTCAAAAAATCTATCATCTGTCAGTTTTCCATTGTCGTGGTAAATACTGGCGACAGATGTGTCAGACATTTTGTATGAAGCCTTTTTAGTTCGTTCTTTACACCTCCCTAGGGGTTAAATGAATATGAAACTGGGGATTCATTGAATGGGGGAGATAGAGCTGCACCTGTTATTTTTATCTAACCCACCCCAAAATATTACTAGTTCGGGTAAATTAAATAATTTAATGTCTAAAAAGTTTTTTTATTTTAGATAGCATTTACCCCTTTTTCAGGATTTAAAAAATATCAAGTAGTTCCAATATGTGTTACCATATATGATTTGTATTGAAACTTATTATTGTTCGCGTAAATATAAATCTATCTAATCAATGAAATACTAAACACCAAAAGTCATCACAATCCTATAAAAAAACCTTTTACTCTTGGTTGGATATTGCGAGAAATGATTAGTACACACCATTACGTCAAACCAAGCTTTCAACGACAGTTAATTTTAAAATGCCTTGGCGAATTGTAATGGCGGTGCAGATTGCGAAAAATAAAGATAACTATACTAGTGCGATGCCTATTAACCTCTAGTCGTATAACTATATTATGCTAAAATGCAAACATGTCACAGAATCATGAAAAATCAAAACCACATAAATCGGATGATGGGATACACTTGAAGTGCTATTTCAAATATTGTTCTGAATAAGCAATGATAAATAAAATTGATTAGTTCGTAAGTTTTTAATTTTAGCGTGCATCAGAAAGAGAAAATGATGGATTGAGCGAAGTGTTTTCAACTCCAGTTTGTTAATAATAAATGGATCAATTGAAAAAGTAAGCTCAGGAGTGCAACTGTATATTAAAGGGATTTTTATCAATCCAACCCCAAAGTATATAAGTGGTTCTTTTACGAATAATAATTCAAAAAGGACTCTTTTTTTATATTATAGATTAGAGCTTAACAAATATAGTTATCAAAAATTTTAATATATATTTTTTGAAGTTAATTTCTTAACATAATTCTAATCTACGTGACTTTTGATTACCGCTCAATAAATCCATGCACACATTTAAAGGTAATTATATACCTTATAAGTTAATTTAAATAACTTTAAGAACTAAAATATTCTATGGCAGCTAGAACTTACGCATGCGCATATGTCTAATTTTCGCAAAAAACCTTATTCTGACGTCCAACAGGTACTCGGAATTCGTGTGCTACCAAATTCGCTCTTTTAGTTCGAGCTGTAGAGTGATTTTGGAACAGAGGGACCAATGTTGGAAAACCATTTTTTTTAGAATAAGCACCCTCCAAAAAGTGTAGAAAACACAAAATCTTCATTTCAGATTTTCGACTACATCGCAATGCTTTTATTATGTTTCATATTAGGTAATTCAAAGTTTAAAAAAAGGTCGCATTTAAAAGAAAAAAGATATAACATTTTAAAAGTAATTCTTTATTTTTTAAAAAATAATTACTGAAGTTTTAATACACTAGCATTGTAATCTAGATCTTCATTCTAGATATTTCAAACCAAATAACCATTTCCAAGTACCACTCTCAACACCAACCCTTCATGTGTTTATCTTACATCCCTTTCTACATAACATAAACTCCTTATCCCAAACCCCAAAAACATGTTTTTTCCATCTGCGCCCCACTTATTCCCCGAAACCCTCCTTCTCGGAAGCACCCCTACGTGTTGCCGTTCTTTATCATCTGCGTGTTTCGAAATCGTTTGCAGGAGGGATGCTCGGGATGAAAATCAGCATCTCTCCTTCACCCACCCCCGCCCCATCTGTGCTCTCCGCTATCTTCCGACGTGTGACGTCACTCCAGGCCGGATACCCTGATGCCCGTATCGGGTTGCCGGTAAGGGTGATATACTTTGGCGGTTGATCGCTGCGTTGGAGTTTTTTTTAAATAAATATTAGTTTCAAATGTTTTATTTTGTAAATATTTTTGTTGGAACTGCAAAAAAATCATAATTGAGTCTAAATGTGATTCTTTTTTTAAGTATCGAGATTAGAGGATTTTTTCATAAATACATTCCTCTTACAAATTAAGGAAATAATACTATTTATTATTACAAATTAATAAAATTTTGTATGATTTTAGTTTATCGAGAAACACATAATACAATTCAGGTTTGATTCTTTTATGTAATGTTGGACTAATAAAAGTAAATCCTTTCATCTTTTTTTTTTAAATGAATTATCGACGAATTTTATTTATGTTATCTTCAAGTTTTTCGGTTTTAAATATGAAGTAACATTGGTTTATAAAGTTTAGTTTCCCTTCTGCAGTTGTCTGTAAAAGTAATATTCGTTTTTGTGCAATAAAAATCAATAAATATTAATAAACAAATTGAACAGGGCGAAATCAATAATATTAATAAACTTAATAAGAGATCTTTATGAAACATAATTGAATGTTTGTCAACTAATTGGACAGCTAAAAAAAAACAAATAATCTTTGATATTTAGGCAAAGCCGTTTTCTAGGATATACACATTTTTGGAATGAGTTTTAATACTTTTCCCGAAAGAGGGAAAAAAAATCTTTAAAGTTGCCCTTAGTTTAAATTAAAATCCATTTTTCTTAAGAACGAACTTTTTTTTTCGCTTTACTGTTTAATTTGTTAAAAAAAAACTACGTTTCTTTTTATTTTTGTTAAAATGTAAAAAAGTGTTTCTCCTTGTTCCCTGGTCATTTCGAAAACTACCACGTTTACCTTAAAAACAATTTCAGTCTCTCTCTTAGGCACAAACAATTTTTTTTTGTTTTTGATGTCCCTCAGAAGGCGTCTTAAAATACACAACATCCGCTCTGTTTTTCGGCAAAAAGAGAGCCTCTTTGTGTAACTGTAGAAACCGTATCACCCACCCACCAATGTGCTGCAAACCGAAAGTTTGGCGACCCTTTTTTTGCTCGTTTGGCGAACAAGCATCATCTTTTGGTGGGGGTTCCCAATGGGTAACCATGGCAAAGGTGCGCAGTGGACTTGGGAGCACTGACAACAGAGCATCTAGTCCGGTTCTTTACACCAGATGATGTTAAAAATGTGGTTTTTTATTTCGAATATAGTATTTTCTTATGACATTTGATCTTCAATATCAACACTTCGTGAAAATCTTCATGTTTCAGTCGACGAATCTGTATGGATTATCGATCTGTGTCAAGGATTTGTGTTGTTGATATTTGACATTGCTACTTGTGTTGGTGTGGATTGTTATTTGTAAAATAATCGACTTTAATGCGAAAACGACCGAGTGCTGCTTTGTGCTTGCATTGCCGAATCGATTCGTTAAATCGTCCAAATGGCCTCTTCTAATGTGGGGTCCTAGACACGACCCTATTCAATTGTTACATGAGTGTCATCATGTAGCGAAACGTCACCATGTGACTTACAAGTTGTCTGATGACTAAAAAATGTAAATGTATAATCCAACAATGTTCCAAAGAGGAAAAATCTATTTCCGAACACAGATATCCTGTTTTAAAATTTAATAATCTTTCTAAAATGTCCTGACCTTTTTGCGATAGTTGCTTGACCTCTAACAATATCGACCCCTTTGTTTTCCATGAATCTTTGTTTACCGATCCCACCATGAAACGGTGAGTACTTAAAAAGTGAGTATTTCACTACAATGGAGACATCTATTTTAATGGATCATTACCAGAATTACTCATTCTACAAGTGAATGGCTATCTAAGTAAAAAAAATACTTCTAACTCAATGGGACATATCCAGATGTAAAATAAGTCAATTTCAATTATTGAACATTTGAAGCGTCTAGTATCCCAAGTCCACCCATAATAGTTGCTGGTTTGAGTCCCCCTGTAGCCTGGAAAGGATAGGAAGAACTCTAGAAAAGTAGGGTCCGTTTGCCCCCCCCCCCCATGGCTGGTTACTTGGACGGACAGTGGCGTATTGGTAGTAAGGCTAGGGGGACTAGGTCACCAGTGAAACATGCCTCAGAAGGCCTCCTGCCTTTTAAATGGTAAGTTATGTGCTCACGTAATATTTATAATTTTAAAAAGATAAATATTACGTCACGTAATATTTATGTTTTATGGAGATTGGAACCGTAACTTAACTCTTTTGCTGCATAGAAAAGTATATTTATAAGAATATCCCCAAAAGTTTGAGTGAAAAGTAGAATTCGCCTGTAATTAATCTTTGTTTTAATTTTATGATAGTCACTTTTTATGACGAGATGCAAGATTCTGCATCCTAAATGTTAAGTAAAAAAAAAGTTTTAAAGCTTTACTGATTTTTAAAAAAAAATTCGTGTTTGTTTTACCCTAACATTACGAGAAGTAATATTGATGAATTTCGCATTTAGAATATTGAAATTTTACTTCTGATAGCAATTAATTTACTAGTATAGTTAAAAGATGGTTTCGGGATAGGGAGACAAGATAAAATCATAACTGATTAGGCTTTTGAATTCTAGTTTTTTTTTTTATCTTGTAGTAAAGTGTAAAATTTTTGTAGCAAAATGCGTTATTGTATCTTAAGTAAGTATGTTTGCCTTGTCAGATTGTGGGTGCGGCAATTATGAGTGTCATAAAAAATCGACCGGGATAGAACTAAAAGTCTATCAAGTTTGAAGTGTATTTTCTTTTATTTACCAGGAATCTTAAATACTGAGATAAAAATGTGTTTAAAAATATCATTGGGCACAAAATTATCTCCTAGGTCATAGTTACCTCGACTGACCATACATGATTATATTATCTTAAGGTTAAACTTTGGCAACACAAAATGGAGGGATCTAATGTTTGCATATTTCTGTTGTAAACTACACGACTATGAACTATGTAGTATATCTAATTTTATCACCAATTCTTTTTTTTTGCGTTAAAACTGATTTATTTAATCTGTAATTTGTGCATGATTTCTCTCCCCAGCGAATGTAATTATGTCGAAACTACAAGACGCTTCTGAAAATGTCAAGTCAAACTTGGCGAAAATATGACTGTGTTGCTTGGAAAAAAAACTTAATCAATTAGCGTCATTGAATTTGGCTTGTGGCCCACCGAGCTTGCGGGAGGATATATAGCCTCGTGCTGATGATGGCGTACGGCACTTCACACTTGTTTACTTTGACATTTTGGTAGAGGATGTAGTTCATGACGTTTTATAGAAAATATAGTATTTGTGGTGATAGTTTATCAGCGGAGAAAGGTTCACAATGTGGATAATGTATGGCAATAATATTTCAAAACACCCATACAAACGCCACTATTTTATTGTGCAAATTATTTTACCAGTAACTTAATTATTCAAAATTAAATATTCCTAAACAATGGCTTAATTTAAAAATAAAATCTAGTAAATTTTTAATTATGAAGTCATTTTACCTTATATATTTGAAATTATTTTTAGTTAAACTATCTTTTTTTTATTCCTTTTAATCAATATTTTTGATTCTCCAAATTTCAAAATATTAAATACTAGCTGTTATACCCGACGTTGCACGGGTAGAGGTGGAAGAATAATTTAACAATCAATTTAACTATTCTTTCATTTTAATTACATAAGATATGAAGATTACCCAGTAATTTTCCATTTGATTACCCAACTTGGATATAGTAATGATTAATATTAATTTCAAAAATACCTTTGATAAGAAGCTGAAATTAAAAAGAAACTGCTAAAAAGCTAGCAAACGATTTTTGTTTTAGATGTTTATTTCTAATTTTTTAGCTGTAATTAAACTAAATATATTAAAAATCGTTTTAAAAAATGTTTAAAATAAAACTAAATAAACAATCCGTGAAAACGTGCAGTTGAAGGAGCAATAAACCTCTAAGGTCTTCAATGCATTGGATGGGAAACATAAAAACGTTTGAAAACGATATAAGGAATGGTCTGATTCGAAAATTTCTTAGCCTATGTTTGTTCCGGAGATGAGATGAATTTTTGCGCCAAATTTCGTGACGATCTGTTGCGTGGTTCTTTAGATCTCGTGTCTTAAACAAACAAACAAACAAAAGTTGCCTTTTATGTATATAGATAAAACCTTTTAGCTCATTTGGCACGTTTTGGGAAAAAAATTGGCGAGAAAATAGATATAGCTACAAACACACCCATTATACAGCTCTAACACAATGACCTTCGAACAACCAACCAGCTTATAAATTATTTATAAAAAAAATGCCCATTCGGCGAGTTTTAGTTAATAATTTGGCGAGTTTGGCAACGTATTTGGCGAAAAAATAAAGACATAAAACCCTAATATGCAGCTCTAGTGCGACGGCCTTTATTAACCATCATAGTTCAGTAATAGCTTAACGATAAATTTATTGCTTAAATATGCATACATGCAGTCAACAGAAAAATCAATGAAAAAATCATCAAATAAACCCACAATAAAATCCGGGAATGGAGACTGCCGGAATTACGTCACTTGAAACATGTCAATTATTTTTCAAATAATGAATTTAGTTTCTGAAGTTAATGGCAACAGAATAAAATAAACATTTTCAATTTTAATTACTTTTGTTAAAAGTTTTATTTAATTTTTTCAGCCGATGGCATCAGGAAAGTAAAAAAATGATCGGATTTGAGCCAAAGTGGTGTAGTTTTTTCAGAAAAACGTTCGAAACGATAGAAGGAATGGTCTGATTCGAAAAATTCTTAGCCTATATTTGTTCCGGAGATGAGATGAATTTTTGTGCCAAATTTCGTGACAATCTGTTGCGTGGTTCTTTAGATCTCGTGTCTTATACAAACAAACAAGCAAACAAACAAACGGAAGTTGCCTTTTATGTATATAGACTAGCTGTTATACCCGACGTTGCACGGGTAGAGGTGGAAAAATAATTTAACAGTCAATTTAACTATTTTTTTTCTTTCATTTTAGTTACATAAGATATGAAGATTACCCAGTAATTTTCCATTTAATTACCCAACTTGGATATAGTAATGATTAATATTAATTTCAAAAATACCTTTGATAAGAAGCGCAAATTAAAAAGAATACATATTTAAGTAAAAAATAATCAGTAAGAATTAAAAATGGAAAAAAGCTAAATCTTAAAAGGGTCTCAAACATTTATTTTAACGCAATTCAAGGGAGTTCTCCAATAAATTATGTAACTTTTTTTTGGACACTTTGTAGATATAAATACAATATAAGCAGTACAAAATGGCAGAAAAAAATGCGTTTAGGACAAAGATTAGTATAATCTGTTCTTCCAAAGTAGTTAAAATTTAAATCTCACTTTAAACTGATCACTCTTGGTCTGCGTGCAGAAAATAAAATATTATTAATGAAAGTGAATTACATGATCTAATTGTTTAGATGTTATAAAGCTACTCCAGCAAACAGCAAACGATTTGCATTTTTTATATTTATTTGTTTTTTTAAACTGTGATAAAGATACTAAAGCAAACGATTTTTATTTTTAATACTAAATATTTTTCTAGCTGCTAAAAGCTAGCAAACGATTTTTGTTTTAGATGTTTATTTCTAATTCTTTAGCTGTAATTAAACTAAATATACTTAAAAATTGTTTTAACAAATGTGTAAAATAAAACTAAATAAACAATCCGTGAAAACGTGCTGTTTAAGGAGCAATAAACCTCTAAGGTCTTCACTCTTCAATGCATTGAATGGGAAACATAAAAACGTTCGAAAACGATAAAAGGAATGGTCTGATTCGAAAAATTCTTAGCCTATGTTTGTTCCGGAGATGAGATGAATTTTTGTGCCAAATTTCGTGACGATCTGTTGCGTGGTTCTTTAGATCTCGTGTCTTAAACAAACAAACAAAAAACAAAAGTTGCCTTTTATGTATATAGATAAAACCTTTTAGCTCATTTGGCACGTTTTGGGAAAAAAATTGGCGAGAAAATAGATATAGCTACAAACACACCCATTATACAGCTCTAACACAATGACCTTCGAACAACCAACCAGCTTATAAATTATTTATAAAAAAATGCCCATTCGGCGAGTTTTAGTTAATAATTTGGCGAGTTTGGCAACGTATTTGGCGAAAAAATAAAGACATAAAACCCTAATATGCAACTCTAGTGCGACGGCCTTTATTAACCATCATAGTTCAGTAATAGCTTAACGATAAATTTATTGCTTAAATATGCATACATGCAGTCAACAGAAAAATCAATGAAAAAATCATCAAATAAACCCACAATAAAATCCGGGAATGGAGACTGCCGGAACTACGTCACTTGAAACATGTCAATTATTTTTCAAATAATGAATTAAGTTTCTGAAGTTAATGGCAACAGAATAAAATAAACATTTTCAATTTTAATTACTTTTGTTAAAAGTTTTATTTAATTTTTTCAGCCGATGGCATCAGGAAAGTAAAAAAATGATCGGATTTGAGCCAAAGTGGTGTAGTTTTTACAGAAAAACGTTCGAAACGATAGAAGGAATGGTCTGATTCGAAAAATTTTTAGCCTATGTTTGTTCCGGAGATGAGATGAATTTTTGTGCCAAATTTCGTGACAATCTGTTGCGTGGTTCTTTAGATCCCGTGTCTTATACAAACAAACAAGCAAACAAACAAACGGAAGTTGCCTTTTATGTATATAGATTAATCGAATTTCAAAAAGAAATTAGCTAAAACTTCCAGTTCCTAGTTTGTTAATATTAAAGTTCTCATTCACATAAAACGTTGTTTTCGCGAACATTTCATGGAATTATTCTGTGTAAAAGCTTCTAAGTTACAAGCCTACTTGTTTCCGATTTTACAATTTACTTATTCATCCAATATGATTGTGGTGGGCGCCATTTTATGAGTGTTGTGCGCCTCGTTTTATCTTTGTCAATGTTGTGTGGTATGGCAACTGGAGTACTTCCTGTATGAGATTACGTTCTTCCTTTTAAAAGCCCGAATTTCCTAATCTAAATATGGACAGATACCGACTTTTATGGATTTCAAGATATTTCTTTGGCTGTGGTCGAAACAATTTACTTCCAGTTTGTTTCATCTTAGACTAAACTTTTTGAAAAGTATGATGATATTTTTTTTTCAACATAATTATTAAATATGAAATGCTAATAAAATTTTACTTTTGGTTAATGCTATCGTTCCAAATATAATGTCATGAACAATACCCAATTTTCGACCCTGGTTTTAAAAATTGATATATTTGCTTAGAGAATAAGGCTTTATTTTTATAAAAAAAATTAACCAAAAAATATATTCTTAATTACGGCAGTTTAAAGTACCTTTGTTGTAGCATGCAATTTTTTTCTTATGGCGTTCAGTTGACTCATTGTCATTCGCCCCTACATGGCCTGAATAGTTATTTTATTATGAAAAATAATATTGTTTAACTTTTTTGAATCACTATTTCGATATTTGTTCAAATCAAAAACATACGTTTATAATTACAACCTATTCTTCAAAACTAAATATCCATACCACTATTCTTCAAAACACCTAAATTGTAGATTAATTACAACTCTAATGGCTTTAAGCTTAGCCAAAATTTTGAACTCAAAACGGCAATCTCAAGGAAGGATCTCTCAACAGTTTCAACAAAAGAAAATTTCTTTGTTTACGGGACTATGTGCATGGTTTACTGGGGTGTCTTAATAATTTGCAATACATATCTTGTTTTTTTGCCTTGCCAGAGGAAAAATGTGTTAATATTTCTACAAAAAAAGTGTGGATTAAAATGGGAGCCATGGATAATTTTGGATACAATGGAGGCATAAGAAGTAAAAGGGCCATTTTTTTTCTATTCAAATCTTGTCAATTGGAATTTATTTAATTAAACAATATGCTAATTTGAAAATGTGTGCTACTAATGGTAACTGTCTCAAGCATACCTCTAATAATCACTATCTACTTGGATATTGATTTCAAGTCAAGAAAAGGCCATAAAAAAGCCATAATTTTAAATTTATTTAGAGAAGAGTTATAAAATTTAACCTCAAGTGCCAAAGATCCCTCATTTGACAATAGCTATAACTCTTAAAGTATGATGCTTTACTACCTTATTTCCTTAATTATTTCGGTACAAAGTATCTTCTCAACCGAATGGGAAAAACACTGTATATGTTGCACATCTATAACTATATTAAGACTTCAGCATATAATGATTTTTGCTGAATAATTCCTTTGCTGCTAATATAGATTCATGGTGCCCCCCACTGTTACAAATTAGTGGACTAAATTAGCGTTGACGAATATTTATTATTTACCTGCAATTATGTGATGCACTTTCACATTAGGTAATGTTGTTTTCTGGCCGCAAAAATCTTATGAATATTCAATGTGTTTACCTAATTTCGTGCGTTGTTTTAAAAATTACTACTAACAAATAATCAGTACACACGGTAGAGAAATTGATGAAAATGGTTTTAAACTTTTAATGTTCGATTAATATGAATTGTTTTTGCCCTTTTTATGTTTTATATTTCAATTTTAAAACATGCTGCAATTTGCACCACGTTAACCGCATTATCAGTATATAGCCAAATGTTAAGTTCGTGTGTTCATAGTCTTTATCTTCCTAAAATTATTGGCCCATTTCTTTTAATACAGTTGCATTTGTTTACTCAGGGGTTTTGTACCAGTTAGATTTTATTTAAGGGGAAGTGGGAGTGGTTGCCGGGTCTCCTAACCAAAGTCTTTTTAGCCTACTTTTCTTTTTTTAATTCGAAAGAATTAAAAAAATGAAAAAGTAGGTATTGACATGCGGTCGATGTCCGTCTGTCCGTACCCCCCTTCCAAAATCGGTTCTAATCATCGGATCTTAAAAATTCTTTTTTTGTTAGAAAGCTATAACCTCAGATACCCAACTTTCATACTTTTTGTCCGTCTGTCTGTACGTCCGGACGGACATAAATCTACTATCTGTCGGCGAATTTCCCATTGAATTAGCATTGAAATTCAATTTTGAGTCATTTAAATCACTGTAGGTATTGAAATGCGGTTGATGTCCAACTGTCTGTCTGTCCATCTGTCTGTCTGTTCGTATGTCTGTCCGTCTGTCTGTCCGCCTGTCTGTCCGTTTGTCTGTCTGTCTGTACCCCCCTTCCAAAATCGGTTCTAATAATCGGATCTTAAAAATTCTTTTTTTGTTAGAAAGCTATGACCTCAGATACCCAACTTTCATACTTTTTGTCCGTCTGTCTGTACGTCCGGACGGACATAAATCTACTATCTGTCGGCGAATTTCCCATTGAATTAGCATTGAAATTCAATTTTAAGTCATTTAAATCACTGTAGGTATTGAAATGCGGTTGATGTCCATCTGTCTGTCTGTTCGTATGTCTGTCTGTTCGTATGTCTGTCCGTCTGTCTGTCCGTTTGTCTGTCTGTCTGTACCCCCCTTCCAAAATCGGTTCTAATCATCGGATCTTAAAAATTCTTTTTTTGTTAGAAAGCTATGACCTCAGATACCCAACTTTCATACTTTTTGTCCGTCTGTCTGTACGTCCGGACGGACATAAATCTACTATCTGTCGGCGAATTTCCCATAGAATTAGCATTGAAATTCAATTTTGAGTCATTTAAATCACTGTTGCCAAATCAACAATGGCATGAGAAACTTTATTTATTTAAACATATTTGAAGCAAAATAATATTTTCATGAATCAGTTTGGAATGACGTCATAAAATGTAGCACAATTTGATTCTTTGATTATTCATTAATTATCTACCAAGAAAACGGCAAGGCATACTTTTGCATGCAATTATGCTTAGTTTTAATTTACATTTCTTATTTTTTAATGCAGTTCGGAGTAGTTTCATTACTTTTGTTATTAATAAATATTTATTCTTCGAACTACAAATAAATCACGAGCAGATGATAAATAATATTTAATTAATTTGCGAACGAATATTAAGGAAAATAGTTGATTTTGGCTTTTAGAAGTTTAAATTATAGCTGGGTGCTGTGTTTCGATTTTTTTTTCTAATGTGTATAAATCTAGTGTAGAAACGGCTGTTGATGATATTTACTTTAGGAACCTAGTTTTTTTCCCGATTAGAACTTCAGTAAGTATTTAAGTAACAGGAAAGTAGGCTATTTTAGTTCTTTATGAACTTCTTGTTTTTCTCTTTGTTTATCTAATGGAGGGGGGGATAATTTTCTAAGTCAAATTACTCCGGCTGTAGTAAATATTTTAACAAATGGGGGCATTTATACAATAAATGTAGCTGGCTTACAGGGCTCTATAATTCCACTTTTTGAAATAAGTTTGAATATTTTGTTGTATACTTATTAATTGAAAATTAAATAAATATCCGAAACAATTTTAAAAAGTCATAATATAGGAACGTTTAACTCAGTTATATTTATCATATAAAAAAACCGTCTTTAAAAAATATGCAAGTGGCATTATTTGTTGTACAGTTTAAACATCTTATTACAAATATGTGCCTTTGTTAGCTGATCTGCTTTCTTTTTTCTTCCTTTTACATTTAAGCAGATGAGCTACAGAATCACTTGGCCGGGGACATCTTATTTACATGTAAAGACAAATTACAAATGACGCTTTTCTTTACTTTCTTGGCCCCAACCTTTAGAAGATGTCATCCATGGCTTAAATTCAATGTCCCATCATCTCGTAATGGAGCAGCTGTTTCACACCATCGGATGTTGTCCAACTAAATTAAAACTTTCTATTTATAATAATCTCTTAGTGGTAACAAGGTAGTTACATTTTTAAAACTTTGCATTTGGCGACGATCCTTCATAAAAGTTTAACCCTACTTGTTGAATATGACTGATTGTTGTATCCACTGACAAGCTGTTTCTTTTACCATGTATTTGCGCGCGATTTTCAGAAACTTTACATGGCTGAGATTGTAAAATAAACTTCTACAGAGAGTTGTTTAAAATGAAGAGAATATGCGAGGCAAAATAATAATTTTATGATGGCGTAGTGTGGTCTTAAATTCTATTGTAATTAAGATCAGTAAAATTTTAAAATATTTTTGTGTGTGTCACAAATGTGACTTTAAAGTAGCGATTGTGTTCATTCCAGGGGGTTCTTACTCTTCGTATAAGATGATTATATTTTTACAGGGCCATGAAAGTTCTTTGAACATCACTGAGGCTCGAAAATATCAAAGAAAAATTGTCGTAGAAAGTTATCCCAAAAAATTACCTATCTATATTTTTCAGAAATCTTCACTTGAAATACTTCCACGAAGTTATGCAAGAACGTACGTACAAAGTACTGTGTACAAATTCAATTCTTCCTTTAACTAAAGAACTGTAGTAACTAGTAACGTTATTTATTTATTTTAAAAAAAAAATTGAGGGTCCTTATTGCTTTATTTTTTTCGTTACCTCCTGGAAATAGTAACATCATGATAAACTTTTCTTCTATTCTCAATTCATGCCAAGTTAAAACACGCTAAATGGATATAGCTACCGGAAAATCAATAGCAGGCCGTATTCCCTGTGGTTTATCGAAACTTACAAGAAGGTTAACACGACTTTTCGATTTAATATCTTCGCCAAATTAAATCCAGAGTATTGTTCATCTTGCTGTGGGCTTCTTCACTTGGCAGCAATTTATTACGCGTAAGTGCTGCAAGGAAAAAAATATATCTTCCCAATGGGCACCAATTAAATGGGGGTGGAAGTAGTCTGATGGCCGTTCGTGATGTCATGCACGCAAGTAAAAATTAATTCGTTATTTTTAGAGAGCAGACACTTCTAATATTGGAAGCGTATATTTCTTTTCTGCTTATATCATTTTATAAAGAAAGTGCTTTATTAAAATACCTTAAGAAACCAATACTAGTTTAACCAAGACCGAAAAAAATAAATAATAATATCTCTGCCGTACGTTCATAATTTAAAACATCAATGTTTAATGCTATTAAGTAGCAAACTTATTTGATAAAATTGAAATAATTTAATGAGTTCATTGAATTTTTTTTGCATTTTTTAAATTCAAAATCCAACAAAAATATCCTCTTACACTTTGAAATATTAAAATATATATATAATATCTAATTGTTCTCTCTCCTTACAAAGTGCAAGTAAAAATAAACATTATACACATCTTTAATATCACGACATTATAACGTTCATGTTCGCACACAGATGACTAGTGGAGTGTGTGTGTAAATGTAACGGACATTTATCAGCTCGCATATGCTCGTTTGAGCTTGAGGTACTAGTAAAAACATTTTTTACTTGACTTTGACAATTTCCTTAATTGTTGATTTAACTGATTTTTTATTGCATGTAACAGTACTTATACTTATGCTTACTGAATTAGAGTTTTAAAAATAATGTTTTGCAATGAGATACGAAGTCTACCCTTTCTGTTGGATCTGTTATGTTAAAATATCTAGTTTTAGGCGGAGCACACAGTTGTTTCAATATTATTATTTGGAGTTAACGTCTGTATTGTGTTTCAATCGTTTCATAAAAATAATAAAATAATGTCATGTGTGGGTGGTTTGTTGCATAGAAATGGAATCGCTAAATTTAAAATGGGTCTAGTCCATTGGAGATTTTCCCACATTGGACTTTTCGTTCTTTCAACAGTTTAGGGAAGAACAAGAGTGAGCGGAAATCTCTCTGTACCCTCGTTTACATTTAGCTAATTCAATTTTAATGTACAAATAATAATATGTAGTAGCTTCGTCTTTTTTCAATATAGATAACTATAAAATGTAGCCTGTGTTAACTTACTAATTAGTTCTGCTATAAGTCGTATTTAAATTTAATTGATATTGTTTATACAAAAACTAGGGCTTGCGCATAGAAAATACAATTCTTTGATCGCAAACGGGGTTTACTATTATGCCTATCAGATGTCATTTTTTAAAATTATTTTTCTGTGTAATTTCAGATAAATACTTTGAAAGGTTATCTTATCAAGTTTTTTTTATCTTTACTTTTCTTTTTTGGATAAGTAGTGTCATTTTTTCATCGCTGAACTTGGGATTAATACTCAACTGCGCTGCCTTAACTAACCTAG
Source organism: Oedothorax gibbosus (assembly GCA_019343175.1). Lineage (NCBI taxonomy): Eukaryota > Metazoa > Arthropoda > Arachnida > Araneae > Linyphiidae > Oedothorax > Oedothorax gibbosus. The sequence continues at coordinate 32,310,633 of CM033277.1, forward strand.
AAATAACCCAGCCGTGTCACTTTGAGTTGGCAAATATTAAGCTAAGCTCAGCGTAACAAGACTGGATTGTTTTTGGTGCTTCGTATTTGGCAAGGAATCAACCTTAAATTCTGTTTTACTCTCTCGATTTACATTAAAGGTTATTATTTGTTACTCTTGAGTGTTCTCTTCAAGGTCGAATGATATATTTTAGGTGTTCTGTACTCGTAATTTGTATTGTTAAACTTATGCATGTCACGTTATGGATAATTTATGTAACATTATATCAGACACTCCAAAAGTGTACATTTCTTTAGACAGCTTTTTACGTACAGACGCTTCAGACATTGTATAACTTTTAAATTAAACCACAACTTAGTTTGCCATTTTCACAATCCATAAAAAGATAAACCCTTACTTCTAAATGATTATTTCGGATTTTAGTATTAATTTTTTTTCAGTTTCAGGTCACACTAATGAGAGCCATACTATAAACCATAAACATTGCATGCCATTCACACTTTAGTTATTAGATTCTGTGAAAAGTGCACCAATAGCAAAACTATAAAGTTCAAATAAAAGCAATTTTTAAAAAAAAATTTAGTATATAAAAAGTGTTTTAAAAAGCGATAGGCATGCGACGTTTGTTGTTTACAGTACGGCGTACATAAGTGAACTGAAGCTATTTTAAAGACGTTCTGAATAAGTTTAAAAACTTGAATTTTTTTTTATATTATCGACTTAGGTCTCTCATTAAAAGATATCAGCGAAAACCCATTCGAAATACATTGAAAGATATAAAGAATATTCATAAAATGCCTAGAAAATTCATTTATAAAAATTGACCTATACTTGAAAATATATAAATTAGCTATTTGATTTCTGGAAATTTTGTACTAGTACACCCTCTAAATGCAATATTTGAAACTAAATTTTCCCAATAAATCCATTTGGATTGAACATGCAAAATTTTCAAAACGAGGTCTTACAATTGATCATTTCCATAATTGGTTGGAAACATGTTTTTCTTATCGCTTCTGATACAATATTTACATTATTTCACTTATTTTATAAAATCATGTGCTACTTTTTATTTACCTGCTGTTTAACAAATCCTGTAAGTGTTTAATAAATCCTGAAATAATCATGAGAAAAATTTTGAAATTAAAAGGGAACGAAAGTATTTCTAAATTGATATTTTAGGTACGATTTTATTTAAACTGGAAAGGATCCTTTTTACAAATAGCTGTTTTATTTTTGAGGCGGCCGCCGACATATGTTTCGTGTTTAGATTCATGTCTTTCTTCAGTCGTACTTTTGGTTCGATAAACAACCCATTGTGAGAAAGGTCGCTACTATTTATAGAAAGCTGCTCCGTTCCCTGATTTCGAGTTAATTGAACGAAAATTCATTAAAGAGGTTTTTCCCCCTAAATGCATTTTTTTTTTTTAAACTTAAAAAATGTTTCTAGAATAATTTTTATTTTCTTTAACACACGTAATTTTAAGCTCTTGAATTTTGGATATTTCAGGTTTTCTAAAAAAATAAATTGCTTATTAAAATTTGATGTGTAGTACCTATAATTGGAACAAAATAATTTCAAGTTTAAATCAGCTGAAATTAAATTTTCTTTGCATCAAGTTCATTGTTATTTTAACCTTTTTAAAAATGTTTTTTATTTATTTTTTAGCACTTATCCTGTTCAATTGACAGATGTCATGGATCAAGTCCCTTCTGTCCAATCAGGTGAATAGTCTCAAAATCATTATAATCATACGATACATAGACTTCTATAAGATGTCTGTCCATTTAATCAGAAACTAGTCAATTGGTAACATTCATTAATTAGCTAATCAGAATCAACTTATATGACCTTTTAAATTGGTAGTATCAGCAGCTATTCAATCGCTATTGAAATAGACGGTTAACTTATGACTTTATCATGGGTTATCCAATATCAAACTAATGATATCTCTGACTTCCCCTCCTACAATTTTTTTCTTTCCTTAAATGGATAAGCATCTGTTTATAGGATAAGTTAGGAATCATGAAATTAAATGCTTCAATTAAGGTTTTTCATTCAACATAAGCATTGCGCAATTTTGTTATGTTGCTAAAGTATCTTATTTAAATTTTGCCATAAGTAGTTATTATCCCTATCAAAATTGCAGAATGAGATACCGCTTAAGTTTAAGGCGTAGCATATAATTTCAAACTGCCAAAGAACATTTGACTAGCTCTGTGCATTTTTAAAACTCTAGATACATCCAACATTTAAACATTTAGTAACAAAAAATAAACTAGTAATACTTTTACATTTATTTCAGCCTATCACAACCATTCAGCTGAGTGGCTGTATGAAGTTTGCACTAATGTTTCTAATTTTGATAGTAAAATGCAAGATTATATTTTCTGTTGCAGATCTTTTTAGAGGAGCAATATCTCCTACAAGAGAGACCCGCACTCTTGCTGTTAGAGAATTTGAAGAGGTAATCTATCGATATTTTCCCTTGTAAATTATATTTTTGTGAAAATGTAAACAATTATTCATGATAATATACTTAAAATTCATTTTTTTAGACTATAGCAGAGCTTAGGAAAGAGAATTTTGATTTAAAGCTTCAACTCTACTTGAAAGACCAAAGCAGTTCAAAAACTTTGAAAAAAGATAGTGATGAAGAGGATAAAACTGTAACTGTGCAAATAGTAAGATCTTAAATATAAATTGTAATGACAAGTAGAAAATTAATGTTTCAATGTATTGTGTCAATTAATCATTATTTTCTGTTTCTCCTATATGTTTCTGTGAGTGACATGTTTGATCAGCACATAAACTTTACTTTCACTCCTCTATGTTATTTGTTTGCTGATATTTCTTGTTGGCTTGTTTTTAAACAAATATTTTGCAAAATAATTATTAAAACTCAACTATTTTATACAAAAGTAGTATACAAACATGCTTATAACCAATTGCAAAGTTGTGGCAATATTTCAAAGCAATTCAGTAGAAGATTATTTGATATTTTAGATTTGATTATGTTATTTGACAATTTGATTTTGGTACAGTACAAGCTAAAGTATTATCAAAGTACAATGTTATGAGTTTATATGGGGCGTTATATAAACAGCAGTTTAATTTTTTATGGTTATTACTGAATTCTAGCATTCCACTAAACCAAAATAATTTTTAAGCACATTAACAATCTCGATTTTCAAATATCTTAAAAAACCAAAGTTTTTCCTGCATTCTATGTTATTTTTAGTAGTAGTTAACATTTTTTGCAACTTTCTTAATTTCAGGTTGTAGATTTACAAGTTGAAAATGATTCTCTAAAGAAAGAATTGAGAAGTAAAGACCAGCTTCTGCAACAGGCTTTGTAAGTTTTTTTTAAAGGATAAATAAATTATGAAAGAGAGATGAAGTGTGGTGGATATGCTGTGATTATAATTTTTGATTATCCTTTCCTTATTCTTTAATTGTATAAGAGGAAATAGTAACAATTGTTTATGTAAATTAGGTTATACATTAAAAAATAGTGACAATGTGAACATTTAATAATGTAACAAAGCCAACATTTAAAACCATTACCCTTATTTTACAAAACCTATATTTTACCTAAATAATAAAAGCTTGTTTTACAAAATACATCTTCTTAACTAAGTTTTTTTAATCAAATTACATAAATCTATAAATTAATCTAAATGGTTAGTGAGATGAGCAATTAACGGTAATTTTATTGGTGAAAAGTAACATAATGTATGTTTTTTTCCCTTTCTCCAGAGCTCAATCTGAAAATCGTGCTTCTCATGTAAAGGAGTTACAGGAAACATTGGTCAAAGTACAAGAAAAGCTAACGTCATTTCAAAGTGTAAGATTTTCACATTACAAAATGTTTTAGGTTTCTAAAAGCGATTGATATTAGTTTAGTCATTTCTTGAGCTGAGATTTATTTATCAGCAAAATAAGCACTCTAAATAACATCACACTTTTCCTTACTTGCTCTCTTCTTAGTTTATTGTCTTACCATTTATTGCCATTGTTAAAAAAAACCTATTATATTTTAATGTAGCCATAAAACCCTTTTTTAAGAGGAAGGGGGAGAGAATTTGTTTTTAAAAAGTAAAATATATTTAAACTGAATAACATATTTTCTCAAATTATTCTTATGAAACCTTTCTATATGTAAAATAGCCTTTAGTTGCATTTTAACCTTTTTGTAAACATAACAGTTCGGTAAAGAAACAATTTTTAAACCAGATTCCATTGGAGTGGAAGCAATTAAAAGAAGATAAGGATATATTTGAAAAAGAAAATGAATACTTAAAAAGTATCTTACCTGAAAAGGATACAGTTATCCAAGTATGCAATATCACTTATTTAATTAAGCCCTATCATTGAATTAATAACATCACATAGTCAATATTAATAATAAACTAATAGTAAAAATTCTCGACTTTTAATTTATCGTTGTATTTTATGTATTTACAATTTTATGTTTCCGGCTCTTGCAGGTTTAATATGTATTCAAGTTATTGCACACTAAATGTTTCAAATAAAAAAATCAGTAATTACTTAGCACAATTATTGTTTAGCTTTAGTAGTTTTTTTTTATTGTGATTTTAGCATCTTGAAGTGTTGAACAAATAATGATGAATAGAACTTTAAGTATCATACATTGTTTCGTAAAGATTTTAAACCTAGCTGGCTTGTCAATTGTAGTATCTGTATTAAAAAAAATTGTTTCCTCAGAATGCCAATGCACAAATTGAAGAGCTGTCCAGCCAAATAGATGTGTTAGAGGCCAAATTAGCAAAAAGAAGAACTGCACTTCAAGGCATTGTATATAAGTATCACACGGACATAGAAAAGATTCCCAAAGAATTGCGTCCTACTGTACAAAAAGCTGTGCAAGCTGCCAAAGAATGCAAGGAGGATGAATTAAATTCTGCAATCCTTGAGCTCAAATCATCTTTATGCAAAGTATATATTTAAAATTTTTCTTATTAAATTTTTCTTTACCCTATTTCACTATGATTAATAAGAAGACCTATATATAACATATATTCACTACTATTAATTACAAGTACTTCAGAAATATAGTCGAACTTTGTTAAAATAAACTTGAAGGGAGGGCCAAAAAATTAGTGTTAATCCAATATTTCATATTATTCAGAATTTTTACTTGTACTTAATGAATAATGGGAAGGATGAAGCATTTATTAAAAATAAACATTACTTCTGCAGTGTGAAATGCTTTTTATTTATTAAAAATTTCATTTAACAAATTTTGTTAATTACAGTTAATGCCTACAACGTCTCAAGATGTTTCATATGGTCAGCATCTACAAGATGAAAGTGAAACTAAGGTTTGTAATACTTATGACCTATATTTTAGACAAACAACTGAATTTCTAACAATGTGCTAAAAAGTAATTAAATTATCAAATGTGTTGTTAAATGTCGAAAGAAAATGTTCTGGTATCAAAATAGTGATTGTGTAATTTTTGCAATTTTTGTTTTTGTAGTTTTATATTGTGTGTGTCAAGAGGATGATGTGCGTTAATTTTTAAACATTAATTTTAATTAAAAATATTTGTGATGCAAAATGAAAGTTTAGTATGTGTTTTTATGTTTCTGATGCACATTTTATTAACTTACTAAAACTTTTTTTTGTTGCTATTCCAATGCTTTTTGTTTTTTAAATTAATAAAATTTTGGTCAAAAATCATTTTCTCATCATGTAAGTTATTTGAATTTTCATTACATTTAGCAATCAGCAAAAAAGTTATTATGTATGGTTATGTATAATACATAGTATTGGTATTCTATTCTGTGTTAAATACATTAGCTATTTTTTTCCTTTGTAGGTTTCTGATGAGCCAACCAAATTGTTAAAGGGCCAAAGTACAGAATCTATAAACGAATCTGAAAAATCCTATGGTAGTGAAAATTGTGAAGACATGGCAACAATCATGAAAGATAATGAAGAACTTAAATCTGATAATGATGAAAAGGCAAGAACCATCCAAAGCTTAAACGCCACCTGCAGTGAGCTAGAGAGGAGAAATATACAATTGTGTAGCGACTTATCAGAAGCTGTATCTAAAGTCAAGTTGCTTGAAACTAAAGTCAATGAAGAAATGGGCGAAGTAATAATTTTATTAACAATGATTTGATTGCTCATTTTTATTGTGTTACTTTAATTTAATGTTATTATACTTAACTTTACCTTACATATCCTTATACACCTTGTATATTCCTGTATACCTTATAACTCGGTTATAGCTTTATTCAAAGGACCACGATCTTTATGACGTTATAAATGATGACGAAAGCCTTACAAGAAAGATTAAATATTGAGTGTGGTAAATTATGTAAACTAAAATACATTATTTTATTTTACTCTTCTAGGATGATGACCTTGAAAGAAAATATCTAGAAGACTGCCTAGCCCAATCCAACCAAATTAACCACGAGCTTTTGGGACATTTGCGAGAACTTGAAACCTTCATGGAGGATTTACTGCAGCACCGAAATCTGGATTCCAGCAGCATTGCTGAAACTTCGGGAGTCTTATCCCGCCTAACATCATTTCTGGATGATACAAGGAAGCTGTCCATTGCACTATCTGAACAGATTTCTAGTAAGTTGATTAGGGAAATGTTTTTAAAGTTAAGGGATGAGGGTACATTTGTCATGGGGTTTCCTTTTTCACTATATTTTTGTGTCGAACTAAATTGTCATCATTTTGTGCGATTAAAACCTGTTTTGGGGTTTTTTAGTTAAGTTAATGTAGAGTAATTTTTTTTTAAAAAAATGAGATTCATTAAATTCTTGAGTTTTCAGCCTGAGCATTTCTTAAATACTAAAATCTTAACTGGTTAAAAAAAATTTAAAATACTGAACAAAATTTTATTTTTGATAGTTTTCTGTATGTTATCATCTGAGAAGAGTTTTCTTATTGTTAAAGTTTGCTGAACAAATTAATTTGTAGATATTTTTGGTATTAATGTATTAACAACTTAATATTTCAATTTTTTATACTATTTATTATTTTTGCAGTTCATGAGAGTTCTAAACTGTATCATCCTAATGATGTTTCTACAAGAACAGTTGACTATAGCCAAACAGAGGAACAAAGGTAATTCACTTTTTATGGTCCTAAAAAAATAGACACCAACTTACTATCTATGTTGTATAACATCTTAATTTCTTTATTATTTCAGCAACCCGGAACATCAATCTAATAGAAGTCTCGATGACCCCAACGCTTATTCCATTCCACAAGGTAGGCAACCTTTCTCACAATTGGAACCTCACACAAATACTGCTGAAACAGGCAAGAGGAGGCTCTCCTTCACCACTCTCCACAACGCCAGACGCATGGACTCTGAAAAGGTTGTCGTTTTGGGCACCAGCAACAATGAAGACCTAATCCTGCTACTCAACGAGAAAGGGGACCCAGAAGACGTTCTGATCAGGAACAACCAAGCAGAACATCGAAACTTGAAGGATTTCTATGGTCAACTACCAAGGCATGGCTTGGATTCCTCTTTGGGCTTGTGGAATCAGTCCTCATGGCATGCTTCTTCCAAAAAGAAACTTTTGGGTCAAGAGAAATCCTCGATGGAACGGTGGTGTGCTTCCGAAATTCCGATTGTTGGGCAGAATCGATGTCCTTCTTCCGATTCGGACATATGGTCTGAGCCAGACAGAGATGTCTCAATGCAGCGCATCGGGATTGATGTCCAGAAGTCTCCAGTGGCTCATAAATCGCCCCGAAGATTGAGGCATAGGACAACTAACGAGTCAAGTTCACAAAAGATCGAGTCAAGCTCCAGTGCTGTGAAGTGTCATCCACTGTTAAAGCGAAGGAGAAGTGGTGGTAACAATGACTGGCTTGCTTTAAAATGCGCTTTGCACAACTCTTGCCTGTTCTGCATGTTTTTGGATTTTTAAATGTTTTATTTTATGTTTTTGTGTTTAACTTTGGTAAGGCTTTTATTGTTATTTTCTAGCATGGTATTTTTAGTTTTTTAAACGTTTCTATGTTAGATTAATTTGATGCTTTATTGTGTTATGATTATATAGAAAGCTTTGTTTTGTCACTTCTTTTCAACAACCTTTTTTCTTAGTTAGTGGCTATATTAATGAACTTTTTAGTTTATTTTACTTATTTGCTTTATAATTGAATTTCTTCTGTAACATTGTTTTAAGGTAGACTTTTTTTTATGTAGAGAGAACCTGCATGAAATATTGTTTTTTGTTTGATGTTTGTGCTTGATATATTGGCTATTACTTTTTTATATATATTCTTATAAAATATTTTTAGTTAACAAGAAGAACATTAAAGTGTTTATTTTATTTAGATATTTGTCCAGTTGAATCTGAATACTAATAACAGTTGAATCTGATTATTTTAACTTACTTAAAAAAAAATTATTATAAAAATTTAAGTTTGGCGATAAATCACTTGTAATGCTATTCACAACTACAATGAACTTACACCATCTACTGAAAAATTTGTTATTCATGAAAATATCTATTTTGTATAATTGAAACGAAGGTGTTAATTTGAAAAAAAGTTCGACAATTTTCAAGACTCATTATTTAGAAAATTAAAGCCTTAACAGTGTAACTGAAGTCATTATAATCTGCCTTAACTTAACTGTATTTTATTTTCCTTAATTCTACTTTTTAATTAGACCTTTTTAGTTTTATACCAATTTGTTATTTAGAATATTTAAGATATTTCACAGGATTTTTTCATCATCGCTGATTGACTTTGATTATTTTTAATATCTAATTAACTCTTTCAGATGCTTTCAAATCACCTTTTGTATGCAAGAAATGCCTGTCTCCATCTAAAAGTGACTTATCTGAGAAAGATCGACTTCAAAAAGTGGTTAATGACCTTCACAATAAATGCAATAGCCAGGAAAATAAACTGGAAGAAACAAATGAAAACTTGAAGAATAAAAACAAAGAAATTGATGCCTTGTCCAAAGAAAATCATGAACTTGTGAGTTACGTTAACCAACTCCAAACAGAACTAGAAAAATTGAGAACCATAGAAAAAGAAGTTTCTCTTGGAGCATCTGAATCTGACAAGTTAACTGAAGTCAACAATGAAAACACCAGGCTTAAAAATTACGTCAAGTTATTGGAAAGTAAGTCAAGTGAGTCAGAATCTATTCTTGAAACTTTAAAAAGAGAGTTAATTGAAGCAAAGAAGAGCTTGCAGAATTTCGAGGAAATACGTTCTGACTACAAAAGAGAACTTTCAACTAGTGTAAAAGCGTTGGAAGACTATAAACAAAAGTGTGATAAGCTTGAAGAAGAGTTTATTCAGAAAACAGAAGAAATTGACTGTTTATCAAAAGAAAATAGTGAACTTATAAGTTCTATTAATGAACTGGAAATGAAGTCAAAGGAATGGAAAATTAACGAAGAACAACTGTTGCTTCGATCATCTGAAACATCAGGAAAGCTAACAGAGATAAACAATGAGAATGTCAAGCTAAAGCAATTTATTAAGTCTTTGGAAACCAAAAAGGTTGAATCCGATTCTTTTCTAGAGAAGTTGAAACAAGAGTTGCAAGAAACAAGAAAGAGCTTGCAGAATTTAGAGGATATATGCTATGACTACAAAACTAAACTTTCAACTTCATCAAAAACCTTAGAGGACTATATAGAAAAATATAATATGCTTGAAGAAAAATTTATTCAAAAGACAAGAGATATTGATGATGAAAATAATGAACTTTTAAATTCTATTAATGAATTTGAATCAACTGTAAAAGAAATGAAAGTTAAAGAAAGAGAGTTAACTCTTCAAATATCTCACTCCTCCGCAAAGCTAACTGAAGTCAGCAATGAGAATGTCAAGCTAAAAAAATTTATTAAGTCAATGGAATCTCAAGCATTTGAATCTGATTCTGTTTGCAAAAAGTTGAAACAAGAGTTGGAAGAAACAAGAAAACGTTTGCAAAACTTAGATGAAAAATGCTCTAATTATGAAATTAAACTTTCTACCAGTAACCAATTTTCGGAAAATTTAAAACAAAAGTATAATGATGTTGCGAACGAGAATAGTAAATTTCTTAATGACATTTCTGAACTGGCTTCAGCCAAAAATGAGCTTATTAGGTGCCTCCAAGATGAAAAGGAAAAAGTACAACAAATACTAAGTGAGAACAGTAATTTGAAAGAAGAACTTGAGATAAAATCCAAATCCCTGACAACTCTACAATCTCAGTATTCTAAACTTCAAATTGCGTCGTCTAAGGCATTAGAAGAAAAGGAAAAACGTTTAACTACATCAAATTCTACTTCTGCTAAACACCAAGAACAGTCAAAAAAATATAAATCCCAAATCAATGATTTTCAGCAAGACTTAAAAAGTACTCAGGATGAACTAGCTGCAACTAAATTTTATATGGAAGAGATGAAAGCGTATGCTGATCGTGTGAAACAATCTCTCGATGATACAGAAGTGTCCTTGAAGCTATCAAAAGACAAGCTATCTTCTTCAGAAACAAAGCTTAATTCAATGCAGGGACAGGTTAAGAAACATGAGAATTTATTAGCTGAGAAGAATAAACACATTTCAGAATTGCAAAGTAAAGTTGAGATGACTGAAAACCAATTGACGGATGCTGTACTAGAAAACAAGAGGCTTGCAAGACAAGTTAAGATGAATATCGCTGAACAACCTAATGAAACAGTATCAGAATTTTATCCTTCCAAAGGCAGTCCAAATGTATCAATTTCATCTGAAACATCAATAACACAAGAAAGATCAAGAATAAGTTCAAGTTCATCTGTCAAAGATGAAGAATCAGGCAATAAAAGTGTAACAGGGAAGTACATAGATATTATTAGATCATTGAAGACAAAGCTGGCTTTATCGGAGCAACGTATTGTAATTCTGGAAAAGGAAAAGGGGCACTTGAGGGAACACCTCTTAGCTCAGGTTTGTAAAGACAAATCTGCAAGCCAGTCATCAGAAGACTTGGACAACCTTAGGAAGGATAATGCTGATTTACATGACCAGCTGCAAGCCAAGTCGTCTTGCATCAATGACTTGAAGCATGAGTTGTTTCAGACATGCAATTCTCTGATAGATAAGCAGAAGGAGGTGGAGGACTTGAAGTGCAAGCTATCTGACAGCCAGGAGCAGATTTCAGAAACCAAATCAACCAATGCACAAGGTATATACATTCTTGATAAATTCCTTAATTTAAAGGGCCTTTCATCTGGTTTTTAGCTCAAATATATAATATATTGCAATTTTTTAGCGCATGTGCAGCTGTAATAATTGATGTTAGTCTAGGCTATGAAATAAAAGTTGAAAGCTTGGCACACTTTACAAAAAGAAGTGTCGAATCATTTAACATGATTTATCAGGAAATAAATTTAATAACATATTTATAGGATTCAGTGAGATAGAATAAAACCAAATCACATTTGGTAGCCATTTGTATAGATTCCATTAATTTCTAAAATTCTTAGTATTTCATTAAAAAAAATCTTGTTTTTTAATAAAAAATATTTTCGATCATTTATTAGATGCTCTTAATAAACTTAATATTTAATTTATAAATTAAAACAATTAACAGTTTAAAATACATGTGATGGTTTCTTTTTGTAAGTCAACCACTTTCTTTTTTGCATTTAAATGAGTATGAACCCTATTACAGAAGGATCACAGGAATCCATCTTCCAACGGTCTCATTTCTCGTCTCCCGACCTGGGCATTGAGTCTGATCCCAACCATGAAAGTTCTGCTCCTGAACAGTCTGATCCAAAGAGCCATGAAGGAATGTGGTCACGCTTAAAGTCTTCTCAGCCTGTGTTCATTGACAGATCAGCTAGTCCACAAGGTATTTTATTGTTTTGGATATATAATCGTTATTATTACAAGAACAAAGTAAACGATAGAAAAATACTATGGCAGTATGGTATACATTCAGATCCATTCTTACTTTTTCTGACGGTTAATCTTTCTGAATTGGGCAGCGAGGAAACCAGAACAAGAATAGCAAACTGCAGGTGAAGCACTTACCTGCACTGCACTATCAGCCTCGATAACCAAACACCTCTTTACTTACAAGCAAAGGCGAAATGGTATGGGAAAATGAAGCAAAATATCCATATTAATAAGTAAAATGTATAATTACGGTTTACAGTTCCATGGAAAAAATACTCATATACGACTTAAACAGAAATAAAATTTGAAAGGAGCAAAAATAAGTGTACATTGAATGATTTGAAGTGTTTCAAACACTCGTGCAGTGTTGTGTGCTATTCACAGGGTTCGTACGCCTCCTGAAATTCCTTAAAAACCTGAATTTAATTTTTTCTTTTTAAGGGCCCCTATTACTCCTGAAATTTATGTCTCATCTCTGGATATTTTTCCCCCCTCTCATGAAAAAATTGACCATATAAATAATTTTTCTCCTTTCTCTTCTGTATTTCTCCTGTACTTTATTCTGAATAAGTCTACTGTGCATGTGTGGTAGAAAAATAGAATGGGGTTGTTTCACGGAGGATCTGGCAATAGCTTTGCGGTTTTGTTTGCATTTCTATTTTGATGTTTTCAACAATGTTGCCAGCAGTTTTAGAAGAAAAACTATGAAAAAATACCATTTAATTCTAAAATTACAAAAACATACCATAAAAATACTAGCAAAGCGTTTCACGTTTTTTTAAAGTCACTAAAAATATTCCAAAATGCAGCTAGTACTTTTACGATATTTTTTTGTAATTTTTGAATAATTCTAAAGTAAATTCTAAAATTACAAAAAAATATCGTAAAAATACTAGCTGCATTTTGGAATCTTTTTAGTGACTTTAAAAAAACGTGAAAAGCTTTGCTAGTATTTTTAAGGTATGTTTTTGTAATTTTAGAATTAAATGGTATTTTTTCGTAGTTTTTCTTCTAAAACTGCTGGCAACATTGTTGAAAACATCGAAATAGACATGCAAACAAAACCGCAAAGCTATACCAGATTTGAAGTGCAGTGAAGTCACTAGATTAATACGATAATAAACATATTCAATTTTATTCCTCGTTACCTCCTGAATTTACATTGCTGCACTCCTCAAAAACTCCTGAATTTCATTATCATAGATAGAGTATGAAGCCTGTATTCATCAATACAGTTTATTGGTTTATTATTTTGTTCCTTGTCTTGATTTTAGCTAAAAACTTTTTAATTTTTTTAGTTTCAGATCATGCAAGTGCAGACACCTTGCATGCTTTGTGTGCGCTGCAGCATTACGAACTTTTAAAGATAGAAGTTCAAGAGAGTTTAAATGCAATCAAATCTGTGCTTTCCAGAGCAACTGATGGCCTACAGTATGTTTCGAAGTACACTTCTTCTAGAAAGGTATTATTTATTTCCAATTTTGGCATTAGAACCAGAACGAGTTAATTCATCCATACTATATATAAAAAAATTCATATTAACAGTGTGACATCACTAACAGAAGAGTTCATAAGAACCGATGAAAAAATTTATTTCAAAATAAGTTATTTGAATATTAATTGTGTATTATGAGTTAAAATAATTTTTAATGTATATATCTGTCATATTTGCAGACAAAAATTTAAGTCAGCATTATTAGATTATTTATTGTTAAATTTTAGGGGCGCTAGTGGCATGCATCTAGACAGTTTGTATGCCCAAAATTAAGTGCAAATCTGACAGTTATTCACACCACAAATTACAAGATTGATCGGGTATTCTCAAATCCGCCAATCACACTCACCCTGGGAAAGTTAAATAACTTAAAACAAAACTTAGTAGATGATGTAATAATTACCCATTTTAATTGGCCTGATCCGCCATGGGCAGTACCTCTAACAATGGCTTGGACCATTGTTGTAAGCACTCATTATCTGCCACACATAACAAAGTATAGTAAGTTGTTGATATTTTCAGGGCACAAATTGTCTGATTCATTGTTGTAGATACTGCTGTTTGCCTGTCCACGGCAGTGATAATAAATTGAATAAAGTTAAGGTATTAAGTCAGATTCTTTATTCGTGAAATGAATAATTATGAGGAGAATGTACTAATTAAGCATTGTATGAAGATTTCTTGATAACAAACTAGAACACCTTCAACCCCTTCAATACACGTTGTATAGTGTCAGAAAAATTTGGAATGCAAAGAATTTAAGACAAAATGCTTTTAAAAACCTGGTGAGATCAAAATCTTGATTAAAAAAATCAGTGTTTTTATTCGTCATGGTGGTTTATGTAAGTTTAAGTTTAATATTCTTTAGACAGTTTTTATTTAGTGAGTATGAAGAAAGGTCATGTTCAATTAAAAATTTTCATAAATAGACTTAAAAATCTTAATTTCTTTATTACTTACTGAATGAATCAAAATTAACCTTGCTCAGTTCTGGTTTAGAATCATTGTAATTTTTTTTTTCTCTTTTTCAGAGTTTAGAAAGCAGTACATTTAAGGCCATTATCGATTCAGGCGGAAATATTGTTGTATGCCTGTATAAAGCTCATGAGTTACTGGAACAATTTAGGATTGAACCGTGTCCTTCCATAGAGGAATTTAACAAACTAGTTCAGAGAGTAAGTTGTTTATGAATTCGATAATTCCTTTAACCTAATATAAAAACTTTTTTGTTACTAGTATTTCTTTAAATATGATATAAAAATGCTATTTAGAAAATACATAAGGTTTACTTGACAATCTAATTCAATGTATTTTTTCCAACCATATCATGAAATCTCACCAGGTGGAGGGGTCAAAATATCATTAAAATCGCATAACGTGAGTAATGGAAACACAGTAAACTTTAAAGGTGTTTTGCATTTTAAATAGTTAAAGCGGAGTATTAATTACAAAAAAAGCTGACAGCTTGGTTGTGCATTAATAACATAACAAAAAATACATACTTCTAGGGCTTATAACCAAAGTGCTATAAAATTGAAGTGCTCCTCATTAATAATTTTTCAAAACAATTTGCATATGTATTTGTTTGAAATACTTGTATATTAAGAATATTTGTGTAGAATTTTGCTTTTATTTAAAATTACTTTTAAAAAATATATTTTTTATAAGCTCTCGTTATATCTCTACTAGTTGTTCTTGATTGTTGCACTTGCAACTGAAATAAAATATGTGTATGATGTAATAATTGAAAACTGCTTTTTACATATTACTTCCATAATGTCCGCACTTTTTTAACAAACTATTTTCCTACATTTATAATTTATTTAAATTTTTTCTCTCAATATTATAGAACCAGGAAATGCAAGAAGAATTAAATGCTTATTTGGAATCCAGAAGTAGCCAGGAGCGTTATTTCAATGAAGCAATGGAAAGGCTGAAGGTAAACTTTCTTGTAAAAAAAAAATTTCTTAAAAAAAATGTTAAGTTTTTATACATAAAATTCAATTGAAGCTAGAGTAATAAATAATAGTATGCGGATAAAATTGTCTCATGTATGAAAAAATACCCTAAAATCCTAATTAAACCCCTCAACTATCATGGTCTCCCTAAAGCTCTACCACTATTACAACAGCTAAATTAATTGTGAGTTTTTTAAACTAATATTTCCATTTTATTTTTACAGCAAGCCGAAATTTTAAGTGAACAAATGGAGAAGAAAACAACTAAAAAACGTAAGTCAATTTTAGAAATACTTCTTGATTTATAACAAAAAAAAACATTAATAAGCTTTTGCTTACTGTGATACACTTTAACTTCAAAGAAAATTCACATTGGGGTAAGATGTGTATTCAAGTTATTAAATGTACTGTAAAAGTCGTAAAAGAATTAAATATAGAATTTTGTTCTAAAATTTAAATTGTTGCTTTAAAAGGTTGAAATTAATTGTATTTTTGAATCTTTAATTTGTTTGATATTATATTCAGTGATAGTTTAAAGAAGGAGTTGTATAAATTCTGTATAAATATTTCAATCATTAATCTAATTTTTAGTTAAATTTGTCTTTTTAATTAATTATGTAAGTTAACTTCACATATCACCTCTTTCAATTGTAATTTATAAAAAAAAACTTGAAACTAAATAAGTTTTTTTCCCCAAAATTTCTGGATATTACTTTTACTTAACAAACTATTGTTTGCACTACAACTCACCGATCACCAAAATGAACGATTTTACTGTTTGTTGCTAATATACAATAAATGTAACCAAATTGCTATCTTTTACCTTTTATATAGTATTCAACATAAAAAGCTGTTTAATTGTGACAAAATTTATTTTTAAATTAATGAGTGACCAAGATTTAACAATAGACAGACTGACTATGAAGTGAAATTCTCCCACTTATTTCTAAACAAACAATTGTAATCAGAATAAAATTAATTTCATTTAATTTTTAATTTAAGAGAGAGAAGGTTTTATTAATAAGATATCCAGTTTGGTAAATCATTGGTATAGTAAAATGACACAATCATAATTTAATAGTGTTTATGACATGTTCATTTTGGTGTAGATTTTTCAAACGCTTTCACTTGAGCTTTTTTGAGATAGGTAGACTTTTATATTTTTGGGTGTTTTAAAAATAATAGTTTAAAACGTTTGTTTTAACTTTTTCCAGTTGTAAAGACAAAGAAACTTATACGCCTAGCAGAGAGGAGATTGCTAGAACAAAAGAATACTGATATTTCTCTACCCAAATACCCTACTGATGAGCCAACTTGCCAAACAATGCGATGAAAGCTGCCATGAACAATATTTGTTACAATTTGAAGATATTTATATAAAGTTAAAACAGTAATCATACTCGAAATTCTAAAATTCATAGTTTTTTAATTCTATTTTTTAATTAAAATTCAACTTCTTAAATTTATCTCTTCTAACTACAAGAGGTTTATATAAGCATTTTTCAAAATTCTGGAATTAAAAGCCAATTTTTCAACAAAATGCACAGTTTTGATAAAGTTGTAATGTTCCCTTTCATGTTCATTTTTTATTTCATGTATACAAAATTTCATGTTTTTATCTGACATGTGTAAATAAAGTCATTATCACATTTTTGTTTTGTACAAAGTGTAATGATGGAAAATGTAAATTGCCAAGAATAAAGTGATATTGCTAGTTTTATTTATTGTGTCTTTGTTTCATGTTAGATAGTTTAACTGAATCTCTTAAGGTTTTAAAGACATTTTAGTCTGTACAATAGGTATTGGAGTAGTTAGGTTTTTTGGCTTCCACACTACATTTATAACGTAAAAATTGGAAGTTATGATAATTGTTCGGTCTGTCCGTTACCCACATTCATTGCCCAAACTATAAATGCTACATGCCAGTGTGATACGTCAAAAAATTCAGCTCATCAAAATTTAAAGACATTGAAAATCTCAGAAGAAAAAAAAATCGAAGTACTACTTCAGTTATTAAAAAACTGCAAAAATTTCATTCTCATTTATAAAGCATAAGAAGACCTTTCTATTAGAATTAAATCACCTTAGCCATTCACAACAATACCTCGAGAAACTATTTCTTTTAAATAATAACTTAAAAGAAGTTTATTTTTGCAGCATAAATCTATTTGAAATGATGTCAAATATATTTCTCCAAGAGATTCTTCGTTTGTACGGTGATATAAAATGTTTTGCTTCTATTTAAAAGCAAGAATATTACATATTTATTCTTTGATATAAATTAATTTAGCGAACGATAAGAAATAATTATTGAATTTTCGAAAGAAAATAAAAAATGAAACTAGCCAAATTTAGCGTGTAAATGTTTAATGTAGAATTAATACTGTGTTTGGAGCTTTTCTTTACTGTTGAACACGAAGAGTGCAGGGGAAAAACAACTTCATTGCATAGGAATCTTCCCGTATTCTGGTGTGCTTGGCGAACATTGGTGACAGGAAACCAGTTTTTCTCTTGGTTCTTTTTTCCCAGTACAAACGTGTGACACTCGTGTTCACTGATCTCTGGCATGAATCGGGGTTGCTGTGAGAGAAAAAGTGAGTAAGCAGTTTCCTTATACCAGTTTTGGCGATGACTCGCTATTGTTGCCAAGAATCCTGATGCAGACAGATTCCTATGCAATGAAGTTGTTTTTCCCTTGTACTCTTCAAATGTTGTGTGAAAGCAGGCTAAGTGACAGATTCGGTTACAAACCTACTTGTTATAGGGAGTGCTGACCTTTTTTTTATACAAGATTTGCAGAAACTTGTCATCAGTTAAGGCAGGTCGGTACCTTGTATACGGCTAATGTTAAATTGACCTTTTTCATGTTCCTTTTTCTTTGAAACTAACATACAAAACAACACAAAAAATTCTGTGCATTATATGCACTTTGAACAATACACTGAAATGAGATTTTATATAAAGTACGTGTAAGGTTTAAAAAAAAACATTTTTGCATCACAAAATTACCCATATATTTTTTTTTCTCCTTCAAATTTTGATAAATGCACATTCCAGTAAGTAAAACACCCTGAAACAATTATCCTGTAAAAAATTTAGGTCTATACATGAAATAGTTTTTAAGAAAAAGGTACCTAAACCTGAAAAAACACCATTCTGAGCAAAATGAGATTTAAAGTTGAAAACTTACATTATGAAAATACTGCTGATTCATATCCAAATTAAAATTTAACTAGGTTACACTTGTCTGAATGACATACAAAGGGCATCGTTGGAAAGCTCGTGAAACGTATTTTACATAAATACTAGAATTTAAAAAAATCGATTTTTTTTTTTTTAAATTACATGGTACTGACCTGCCTTTAATTTTTTTAAATCATTTTTTCACTAAAATGATAAAACAAAAACACAGCAAAATTACGGTTTTCAACTATAGTTAAAAATAAATACTTTTTAGAAAAATCTTTTTATACGTAAATATGCCGACTGTTGACTCCTGTTTGTATAAAAAAAAATGAGATTTGGAATTACTTGTAAATTGTAAAATAACTACACTGTAAATATCTTTTTAAAAATTAACCGTTAATGTGGGGTGTTGATGCTGCTTGATGTTAGTCTCAGGGCTTTTCTTTGGTTGCATGAAGGTTGTCCTTAGATGGCGCCACGACCAAAGTCACCACTAAAGAAGAACGGACTGGCCCGGTTTTAATCCAGGAACTTGCATGCTAGCTCAATACAGAACCTTATGCGACAGAGTAATAACTCAGTCACGAGTGCTAGTATTAGGTATTTGTGCTGGTCGCCACATCTGTCGTTCTAAAGGAATCAGATTAATTTGCATAGTACCTCGTTTCGTTTGAGTTACACAGGCGTTGGTGGTCGAACACTCTTGGAGAAGGTTCCGGGTTCAAAACACGCTTTTCACCTTATAGGCGTGTATTTTTTTTTACATACATGGACTAGATCACGGAGTTTCTCGAGTACACTCAGACTGATATGTTCTTTTATACTGTGTAGTTTGAAGTTCCGACAGCATTAGCGCTTGACATCGCTCGTAGTTTTTTTAGGTGCCATAGTGGTAAATGTACTGTGCTATTCCATTGAAAAATGGTAACAAGTAAACATATTTAAACCATTTAAAAACATTGTAACATTGGCTGAATATAATTTTTTTTATTTTATTTAAAGCTAGTTTAAAGCACATTTAAAAGTGTGTAAATAGTGTTGAAATCTTAATGTAAATAGTTACAGTATTTTCTGATTTTTTCCCCCCGTTTTGAAGCTATTTACTCCAACGTCGCAGAGAATCTGTCAATGTTGTTTTTCCTTTGACATTCTATCCATACAGAGAAGAGAGCTTTAAAGTTTTGTGGGGCGTTCATAAAGAAATTATTTCAAGTTTGATTTTTAAAAGTAATTTTTCAAAAATTTCTGATTAATCCTTTTTTATCTTGGCGAGTAAAGCGCTTTATTGGAAAAGTCAATATATTAATTCACATTTCTTGCAATTTATATTGTTTGTGTATTTAAGAAAAAACAGCAACTTTTTGATTCTCAGAGAGAGAGAAAGGCAATTCCTATTTTCAACTACACTGACTCAGAAAATACATTTATGGGTTTAAAATTTCTAGAAATACATGTATTTTGTTACTGATTTCATAATAGAGTATGCTTTTATTATCTTCCTGCTGTGTTTATGGGTGACACTGTTTACGATACGATTATGATGTTTTTAATCGAAATATTTAAATAATAGTTTAATAGAAATAGTTAAGTACGATGTTTTCAATAGAAATAGTTAAACACGATATTTTTAATAAAAATAGTTAAATACGCCGTTTTTAATAGAAATAGTTTAATACGGAGTGTTTAATAGAAATAGTTAAATACGATGTTTTTAATTGAAATAGTTAAATACGATGTTTTTAATAGAAACTAAATCATCTAAACCCGGGACGTAGGTATGTTTCAACGCGAATGTGCCCTATTGGATTCCAGATCAGTTGCAGCCGTCATCATGAAACTTTATACCAGGGCTAAAAAGTTGAGGCACTGTTCCTGATTTTTGATACCATACAGAGAGAATCAATTATATGGTTTCCAGGAATTATGAAACCGCTTCAGTTGATTATTATCGACACCATATTCCACTTTTAGATTCCACAGTAAATTTATAACGTAAAAGCAAAAAGTGGAAGGTATTATAATCGTTCAGTCTGTCCGTCCGTCACCCACTCTTATAGACCACACTACAAATGCTGCATGCAAGTGTGATACGTCGAAAAATTTAGAGCATTAAAATTATAAGACATTGAAAATCTCAGAAACAAATTCGAATTCGAAGTACTTTAATTATTTAAAAAAAAAACCTGAAAATGTAATACTCATTTAAAAAGCGAGGCCCAGTGGCTTAGTAGTAGTGCTTTGCATTGCCCCACCACAAGTCCGGGGATCGAATCCTGGATTGGACGAGGTTAACCATCCTTTCATCCCTTGAGTGGGTCCATAAAATGGGTACCAAGCATGCTCGGGAATTGGGGGTTCCGCTGATGCTGACCACCTTACCGGGACATATGCCTAGCACCCCAGAGCCCTTGGTCACGAAAGCTGAAATGGGCACGGCAGGCCTTGGCCCAGTAATGAGCTGTTGCGCCGAGGCGTTTAGTTTTTTTAAGCATAAAAGGCCATTTTTTTAGAATTAAATCACCATTGCCATTTACAACGATCGCTTGAGAAACTTTAATTCTTTTAAATAATATATCAAAAGGAATTTATTTTTGCGACATAAATACATAAATCAGTTTGAAATGACGACTTACATATTTCACAAAGAGATTCTTTAATTGTACTTTGATATGAAATGTTTTGCTTCTATTTAAAAGCAAGGGATATTATACATCTATTCTTTGAAATATAAATTAATTTTACAAACGATAATTATTGAATTTTATCGAATAATTATCAATTTTCGAAAAAAAACTAAATGAAAATAAACAATGGGGTTGTTTCACGGAGGATCTGGCAATAGCTCCTCGGTCTTGTGTTCCTGTCTCTGACCATAGCCTCCTACATAGAATGCCGCGTATACTCGAGAAATAACATAGATTCATAGGCTGTCCTCAAAAAGTACTCTGGTCGCGTCATCTGTTGGTAGTCGGTCGCATATTTTAGTAGGATTGTATTCGCGGTGAATGGCGGATCCAGCTGGCTATTTCGAATACCGTTCGGTACGAGTAACATAATAAATAAATGAGTTATTTTTTTATTTTGTTTCTGCTTCCAAGCAATATTATTTGCCAGATAAATTCATAAAATACCATTTTAAATTTTAAAAAATCTTTCTTCAACATGTTTGCATAGTGTAAAAACTGTTACAGAATACTACTGCCAAAAATCACAATTTTTAGAAATTTAAGATTAAAAAGCTAAAAATAGCAAGCACATATTTTTAAAAACATAATCATGTAATGAGTTTCTTTGTTTTTTTAACTTAAAAAAAACGCTATAGAACTATTCATTTAAAATCCCCGTATAAGAATTTTCTACTGGAGATTAAAACACTAATGAAGTAATTTAAAGTAATGAGAACCTTGTTCAGACGTTCCATTATTTAAAAAAAAATTAGCTTTGGCTTCTTAAAGAAAAATTAACAAATACTATAACACTTATTAAAAATGCTTCTGTTAAGAATAACAGTCCCTTAATAATAATACTATAATTTCGAATAACAACAAAATTTTAAAATGAGATAGATCATTTAAATCTCAACTATAAAATGCATTTAAAGTATTAGAATTTATGCGAATATAGATATTGAAAAGTTTTTTTTCAAAACTTAATTCAAAAACACATTTATTAGAAAACAGAATGCCCGAACTAAAATGAATATAAATCTAGATAGAACAAAAGTAAATATGTGTTTAAACTATATATCATGAGGGAAAAAACAGAAAATAATAATTAACGCATTACGAAAAGATTTATGAATAAAAATATTTAGAAATTTTCACCAAAAAAAGAATAATTTTAAAAACTCCTTACCTTCCATTTCGTAGGAATTCCTATATCACCGTGTTCTTTCTTTGACTTATAGGATAGTATGATGCAAAAAACTAGCCATTATTTGTTGCATTTATAAAAGTTTACAAAAAATATATATATATATATATAAATTTCGAACTCTTGTAACCAAATTTTTTTTATCAAAATCACAGCGAACTGGGTGTAAACAAACAACCATAGCCTCCTACATAGAATGCCATCTAAACTCGAGAAATAACATGGATTCACAGGCTGTCCTCAAAAAGTACTCTGGTCGCGCCATCTCTTGGTAGTCGTTCGCATATTTTAGTAGGAATGTATTCGCAATTCGCGGTGAATGACGGATCCAGCGGGCTATTTCGAATACCGTTCGGTACAAGTAACAGAATAAACAAATGAGTTATTTTTTTTATTTTGTTTCTGCTTCCAAGCAATATTATTTGCCAGAGAAATTCATAAAATACCATTTTAAATTTAAAAAAAATCCCTCTTCAGTCTTCATAGAATAGTGTAAAAACTGTTACAGAATATATCTGCCAAAAATCACAATTTTTAGAAATTTAAGATTAAAAAGCTAAAAACAGCAAGCACATATTTTTTTTAAAAACATAATCATGTAACGAGTTTCTTTGTTTTTTTAACTGTTTTAAACAAAACGCTATAGAACTATACATTTAAAATCCCCGTATAAGAATATTCTACTGGAGACTAAAACACAAGTAATGAGAATCTTGTTCAGAAGTTACATTATTAAAAAAAAATAGTTTTGGCTTCTTAAATAAAAATTAACAAATACTATAACACTTATTAAAAGTGCTTCTGTTAAGAATAACAGTCCCTGAATAATAATACCATAACTTCGAACAACAACAAAATTTTAAAATGAGATAGATCATTTAAATTTGTAACTCAACTATAAAGTGCATTTAAAGAAGAACAAAAGCAAATGTGTGTTTAAACTATATATTAGGAAGGGAAAAACAAATAATAATAATTAATTCATTATAAAAAGTTTCAAGAGTAAAAATATTTAGAATAGATAAATTTTCACCAAAAAAGAATACTAATTGTAAAAATTCTTTACCTAATATATTCCATTTCGTAGGCATTCCTATATAGAAACACCGTGTTCTTTCTTTGATTTATAGGATGGTATGATGCAAAAAACTAACCATTATTTGTAGCATTTACAAAAGTTTACAAAAAAAATTATAAATTTCGAACTCGTTACCAAAATTTCTAATCACAGCGAACTGGATGTAAATAAACAACAACAACAAACAACAACACATGCACGTTGTTGTGTGATGGCGCCATCTATTGACAGCTTTCTCATGACTTCCAATTTTGATCGAGCTTGGATGGCATTATATGTAGGTGGCTATGCAAACAACACATGTCACCGAGCACATTGTTTGTTGCGCCATGGCGCCATCTATTGATAGCTTTCTCACGACTTCCAATTTTGATCGAGCTTGGACGGCATTATATGTAGGGGGCTATGCTCTGACAGAGACATAAAATAGAATGGACTGCGCATTGGCAAACCTAAAGCGATCCCCTCATGGTCACGTGCTGGGGTAACATTTTACCCCAGCACGTGATCGCGAAGAGTTGGCGAGTTTTTCCACAACGAGGAGGCCGACAATCTAGTGGTATGAAAAAGAAGTTGAGAAAGGGAACAAAGATGAATCGCTATTTCAATTCATTAGCTGTTCAATTTAACAAATGTTCGACTTTTTAAATATTAGTAATTCAAAAACTACGATTCCAAAAACAAAATTATTTTTTTTTGCTAAAATGTACCAAAAATATTCTACTTCTAAGCTGTCAATTTTCAGACCATTAATTTAATTGACTTGGCCCAAAAGATTAATTAGAATTCTAACAACGTTGACTTAATCATGAAGATGATTCTTCAGTATAAATGAGCTTTTAGAATAAATTCCCTCGATAAAAAGTATAATTTATAAAGAACGCAATTACTAAAAGCATGCAGAACTAAATAAATGTTACCTGTGAAGTGTGACAAATCCTTTTTTACGCCACTCTTTGCAATTAAGAACGACACAAGAATTTGGCATCTTGTACGAGTTACTTAAAAGATACCGCAATTAAAAATAGTTTTCTGCAAATGTAAGATTTAAAAAAAATTACATAATTAAGAATAATCCAACATTGGACGAATTTAATCAAATATTTATGATTAAAGCCAGGAAAAAAAATAAGAACTATGGGGAAAAATCGTCTGCAGCTGGATGCTAGAAACCCACATGAACATATGTGAGTCAGCATTCAGGTTTGTCAGCCTACTCTTATCTGGTTTTAGGTCTGGCGACAATTGGCATAGTTCTAACGAAACAGTAGCGATAAGTTGCCATATGTTGCAACCTTTCTTCTCTTGGCGATTTTCATCTTTGGTACGCTTTTGGAAGCTGCTGGACTATTGAATGAGCAGTCCATTCTATATGGTCTCTGATGGATTTACTTTTTTTTGATTGGTTGGTAGAGATAATCAGTTTTTGTGTGCTGACCAACACACTAATCTGAATATAGGTCTACCAACCAACCATTTTAACCACAACAAAAGTTGGTTGGTTGGTTGGTGGACATATATATTCAGGTTTGTGTGCTTGGTCAGCGACCCGCTTATAAACCTTCGTCAAGTAAGACAGACACAACAGACAACACACACACATAAGTGGATCCATCTAATTTTTTAGAGACAGAGGCCAACTAGAGGATCCCCAGAATTGGCTTGTCACCCCCAGAGGTATTGATTTGGTATGGGAACTTAGAGGACTTTCAGACCCAACAGATTTAACGAGCACGTACTCCGCATATACTCGGTAGGTCTTCAGTGGTACCGGGACTCGATCGCAGGACCTTCCGATCCCGAGACCAAGACGCTGACTACTGGGCTCACTACGGCCCACAACAAAAGTAAGGTAAGGTAGGTAAGGTAATCGTTTCCGGCTGCCTATTTCTAGCCTCCTTCAGGAGCTTTAACACAGCCAATAACGCCTCGTAATTTAGAACCCTGGTCAAGTGACGAGGTCGACACCTGCCAACAAAAGTACGGTTGGTAGACATATATATTCAGGTTTGTGTGCTTGGTCAGCGACCCGCTTATAAACCTTCGTCAAGTAAGACAGACACAACAGACAACACACACACATAAGTGGTTGGTTGGTTGGTAGACATATATATTCAGGTTTGTGTGCTTGGTCAGCGACCCGCTTATAAACCTTCGTCAATTAAGACAGACACAACAGACAACACACACACAAAAGTGGATCCATCTAATTTTTAGAGACAGAGGCCAACTAGAGGATCCCCAGAATTGGCTTGTCACCCCCAGAGGTATTGATTTGGTATGGGAACTTGGAGGACTTTTGGACCCAACAGATTTAACGAGCACGTACTCCGCATATACTCGGTAGGTCTTCAGTGGTACCGGGACTCGATACATAAGTGGATCCAACAAAAGTAATTCGAGAGACAGGAAAACAAACACTGCGGAGCTATTGCCAGATCCTCTGTAAAATAACCACATACACAATAATAAAAATAAATAAACAATACACAATATGAAAATAAACAATACAATAAATAATAAAACAATGAAAATGACAAAATTAGCGTGTAAATGTCTAATATATAATTAATAATGTGATTGGATCCTTTTTCATGTTGAACACAAATGTTTTGAGGAAACTGGCTAAGTGACAGATTCTGTTACAAACCTACTTGTTTAACACTGGCTTGCCGATCCGGCGGCGCAACGGTTAGGGAACTAGCCTTTGGAGCCTCTGGGTTCGGGTTCGAATCCCGGTAAGGCATGGATGTTTGTGTTTGTCGAGTATATGCGGAGTACGTGCTCGTTAAATCTGTTGGGTCCGAAAGTCCTGTGGGCGGTCATGGCGCAGTTTCCCACGGGTACAGGTCCCTGGAGACTATTTCCCTCCCCTTCAGGGACATGTCTAAATTGTGGAGGTGGCGATAGATGACAGCATCTATCTTATATGTGTGTGTATGTCGTGTCCGTCCTTCTTGACGATGGTTTATAAGCGGGTCTTTGTAACCAAGCACACAAGCCTGAAAATATATGTCTACCAACCAACCAACACTGGCTTATGTAAAGCGCAATAGCGAAAATATCTGTGGCGTATCCATAATCCTAATTAGAGCTTTGTAAGGTCAAAAAATCGATTTATTTAAGTTAATATGTCACTGAAGAACAAATTAATAGCAACGCAAGTATCTTTTTATCTAAGTACACTTTATCAACATCATGTTGACCCATGTGATGACATCTCATTACATAAGGAATGAAAACAAATTAGATGCAGCGGAATAGCGATCATCAATGAAAAATATGCAAGTAGTAGTCAACCAATTTGTTCGCCATAAATCAACGACACTTGACTTGGCCCAAAAGATTAATTAGAATTTTTACTGCGTTCACTTAATCATGAAGATGATTCTTCAGTATAAAAGAGCTTTTAGAATAAATTCCCTCAATAAAAAGTATAGTTTATAAAGAACACAATTACTTAAAGTATGCAGAACTAAATTTTACCTGTGAAGTGTGACAAATCCTTTTTTATACATCTCTTTACAATTCTAAACTGCACGAGAATTTGACATCTTGCACAAAATGTTACAGAAATAAGAGTAATCCAACATTTTCAGGTCTGGCGACAATTGGCATAGTTCTAAACGAAACGGTAGCGATAAGTTGCCATATGTAGCAACCTTTCTCCTCTTGGCGATTTTTGATGTTGAGGACGTTTTTGAAAGCTGCTTTATATTGAATGAGCAGTCCATTCTAAATGTCTATGCAATGCTTGCGTAGAAAAAAACAAAAACCACCACATAGCAGTAAAGAGGGATCTCTTCGTCAAACAATTTCACTAAATTGGCTACTTTTTGCGGTTTTGGTTGGGTGACTTTCTGCTGAGCTGAGTGCCCTGTCACGGTTTGGAATTGCGTCATAACATGTGCCACAACGAGATTCGTTGATTTTTTGTATTACTTGTTTAGAAAAAGGCACAAGGCATTCTATTTTTAGCCTACTTTTCTTTTTTTAATTTGAAAGAATTAAAAGAAATGAAAAAGTAGGTATTGACCATAAAGATAGTAAAACCGTGCGCTATCGCCCACGTTCTCTATGGTGTTGACATGCTGACGATTTCCGCCTGTCCGTCCATACTCCCCTTCCAAAATAGGTTCTATCCGTCGGATCTAAAAAATTATTTTGCTCGAAAGGTATGACCTCACAGACACAACTTTTATACTTTTTTTCCGCCTGTATGTACGTCCGGAACGATATCTGTGTGTCGACTATCTGTCATCGAGTTTCCCCTTGAATTAGCATTGCAATTATTTTTTAGTCATTTTAATTGCTGTTGCCATCACAACAATTACATTAGAAACTTTATTTATTTAATATAAATAAATGAAGGAAATTTGTTTTTGATATAAATCAGTTTGGATTGCGTCATAAAATGTAGTTATGTAATTTTTTGATTGTTCAGTATTGTTTACAAAGCGTCATGCATGATATTTTTTGCATAAAAATGAGGTTAGTTTTAATTTACGTTTCTTATTTTTTAGCGCAATTTATTATAGTTTCGTGGGGTTCTTTTATTATTATTAAATATTTAATTATTCGTCGACCTGAGAATAAATCAAGCAGACGATCAAAAAATATTTTTTATTTTTAAAGGAAAATTAATGAAAATAGTAGATTCTGGATTTTTAAGGTTAAACTACAACGGGATGCTGTATTCGGCAATTTTTTCTAATGTGTATAAATCTTGTGTAGAAGCGGTTATAGGTGACAGTTACTGTTTCAAACCTACTTATTTTTCTATAACAAGTTCAGTAAGTATTAAAGTAATAAGGAAATAGTAGGCTATTTTAGTTCTTCTAGAACTTCTTGTTTATTTTATAAAGCACACGTAATTTTTCATTAAATTCTCGTAATTTTATAAGCACTCGTAATTTTTCATTAAAGTATAGTTTATAAAGAACACAATTACTTAAAGTATGCAGAACTAAATTTTACCTGTGAAGTGTGACAAATCCTTTTTTATACATCTCTTTACAATTCTAAACTGCACGAGAATTTGACATCTTGCACAAAATGTTACAGAAATAAGAGTAATCCAACATTTTCAGGTCTGGCGACAATTGGCATAGTTCTAAACGAAACGGTAGCGATAAGTTGCCATATGTAGCAACCTTTCTCCTCTTGGCGATTTTTGATGTTGAGGACGTTTTTGAAAGCTGCTTTATATTGAATGAGCAGTCCATTCTAAATGTCTATGCAATGCTTGCGTAGAAAAAAACAAAAACCACCACATAGCAGTAAAGAGGGATCTCTTCGTCAAACAATTTCACTAAATTGGCTACTTTTTGCGGTTTTGGTTGGGTGACTTTCTGCTGAGCTGAGTGCCCTGTCACGGTTTGGAATTGCGTCATAACATGTGCCACAACGAGATTCGTTGATTTTTTGTATTACTTGTTTAGAAAAAGGCACAAGGCATTCTATTTTTAGCCTACTTTTCTTTTTTTAATTTGAAAGAATTAAAAGAAATGAAAAAGTAGGTATTGACCATAAAGATAGTAAAACCGTGCGCTATCGCCCACGTTCTCTATGGTGTTGACATGCTGACGATTTCCGCCTGTCCGTCCATACTCCCCTTCCAAAATAGGTTCTATCCGTCGGATCTAAAAAATTATTTTGCTCGAAAGGTATGACCTCACAGACACAACTTTTATACTTTTTTTCCGCCTGTATGTACGTCCGGAACGATATCTGTGTGTCGACTATCTGTCATCGAGTTTCCCCTTGAATTAGCATTGCAATTATTTTTTAGTCATTTTAATTGCTGTTGCCATCACAACAATTACATTAGAAACTTTATTTATTTAATATAAATAAATGAAGGAAATTTGTTTTTGATATAAATCAGTTTGGATTGCGTCATAAAATGTAGTTATGTAATTTTTTGATTGTTCAGTATTGTTTACAAAGCGTCATGCATGATATTTTTTGCATAAAAATGAGGTTAGTTTTAATTTACGTTTCTTATTTTTTAGCGCAATTTATTATAGTTTCGTGGGGTTCTTTTATTATTATTAAATATTTAATTATTCGTCGACCTGAGAATAAATCAAGCAGACGATCAAAAAATATTTTTTATTTTTAAAGGAAAATTAATGAAAATAGTAGATTCTGGATTTTTAAGGTTAAACTACAACGGGATGCTGTATTCGGCAATTTTTTCTAATGTGTATAAATCTTGTGTAGAAGCGGTTATAGGTGACAGTTACTGTTTCAAACCTACTTATTTTTCTATAACAAGTTCAGTAAGTATTAAAGTAATAAGGAAATAGTAGGCTATTTTAGTTCTTCTAGAACTTCTTGTTTATTTTATAAAGCACACGTAATTTTTCATTAAATTCTCGTAATTTTATAAGCACTCGTAATTTTTCATTAAAGTATGTTTATAAAGAACACATTACTTAAAGTATGCAGAACTAAATTTTACCTGTGAAGTGTGACAAATCCTTTTTTATCACATCTCTTTACAATTCTAAACTGCACGAGAATTTGACATCTTGCACAAAATGTTACAGAAATAAGAGTAATCAACATTTTCAGGTCTGGCGACAATTGGCATAGTTCTAAACGAAACGGTAGCGATAAGTTGCCATATGTAGCAACCTTTACCTCTTGGCGTATTTTTGATGTTGAGGACGTTTTTGAAAGCTGCTTTATATTGAATGAGCAGTCCATTCTAAATGTCTATGCAATGCTTGCGTAAAAAAACAAAAACCACCACATAGCAGTAAAGAGGGATCTCTTCGTCAAACAATTTCACTAAATTGGCTACTTTTGCGGTTTTGGTTGGGTGACTTTCTGCTGAGCTGAGTGCCCTGTCACGGTTTGGAATTGCGTCATAACATGTGCCACAACGAGATTCGTTGATTTTTTGTATTACTTGTTTAGAAAAAGGCACAAGGCATTCTATTTTAGCCTACTTTTCATTTTTTAATTTGAAAGAATTAAAAGAATGAAAAAGTAGGTATTGACCATAAGATAGTAAAACCGTGCGCTATCGCCCACGTTTCTCTATGGTGTTGACATGCTGACGATTTCCGCCTGTCCGTCCATACTCCCTTCCAAATAGGTTCTATCCGTTGGATCTAAAAAATTATTTTGCTCGAAAGGTATGACCTCACAGACACAACTTTATACTTTTTTTCGCCTGTATGTACGTCGGAACGATATCTGTGTGTCGACTATCTGTCATCGAGTTTCCCTTGAATTAGCATTGCAATTATATTTTTAGTCATTTTAATTGCTGTTGCCATCACAACAATTACATTAGAAACTTTATATTTAATAAATAAATGAAGAGTTTTTTTTATAATCTTTGATTGCGTCATATGTATTATGTAACTTTTTGTTTCAGTATCTTTTAAAGGTATGACATGATATTTTTTGAAATAGGATATTTACTTTCGGTATATTTTTTTTGTCGTCTTTTTATTTTAAATTGTGGATTTTTATTAATATTAATTTTCATAACGTAAACTTTCGCAAAAATCAACGAAAATTCTAGAAAAATTTTTATTTTTTAAAGGAACGTTATGAAAGTTTAATTATTTAAATAAATAAACGGTGACTGTTTTCTAATTTTTCTAATGTTTGATAATGTGTAGAATTCTTATAGTGACAGTTTACGTTCAAACCTACTTGATTGTGCTGTACACAGTTGAGTAAGATAAAATGGAAAATAAAGCTAATTTTATATATCTTAAGTTTTGTCATTTATATCTGTTTCATTTTCAAATTTCCATATTTAATAAGCATGGATCTTTAGAATCATGACTTTCTAAGGAATATCATTCAAAGTCAGCCCAAAAACAAATTTCATTGTAGATCAGAAGAGCATTTCTTTTTTATGTCGATTTTAAATTTACGAAAAATCTAAAAATTTACACGAATAAAAATCAAATTTTTCGCAATAAATTAACGAATAATTTTTGAAAGTAGAATCTACCTTTATTGAGTTTGGACGTTTTGAAAGTTTAATTAGAAATTTTAAAAGTCTGTGCAATGCTTTTTAAAACCCACCATTTTGCAGTGAAAGAGGGATCTCTATGACAATTTCTGTTACAAAGCTACTGTTTTGTGGCTGTCACAGTGGAGTATTTAGATCAAACTTGGCCCAAATTAAAATAAACTTTTTAATATATGCTTTAAGTTTTGTCAGTCTAATTCTGTTTATTTTCCAAATTTCCATATTGATAAAATAAAGCATGGGATACTTTTAGAATCATGCAACTGCTCTAAGGGACATATCATTCAAAGCGACGCCCAAAAAACATAACTTTCAATTAGTATGATCAAGAAGACGCATTTTTCTTGTCTTTATGTCGGATATTTCAACAGCTTTAATTTCAAAGGATGTCTTCTGCTTTATGTAATATTCATAAGTAACAATTTTCCTGTATATCCAAAAAGCTATGACAGAAGAATATTTTCTTGTCTTTATGCCGGATATTTTGACACCTTTAATTAAAAGGGATGTTTTCTGATTCACGTAATATTCATCTCTAACCAATTTCCTGTAAATCCAAAAATCTATAACAGTAGATTCTTTTCTGAGTGCCTAGAACTTGTAGTCGTCTGTGTTTCGCTGGTCATCACTCAGCCAATCGAGTTCTGAAACCAAGAAACTATGACTGTAAAATATCTTCTAGGCATCTCGGACTTGGTGGTTCTTAGTATTACGCTGGTTATTCCTCTGTCAATAGGGTTTAAATTTAAATACTCCGGTTCTGAATATGGTTCATCTTCTGAATATTTCTTGGCCGGCAAAAATGCCGGTTTGTTGGTCGTCGTAACGTCAACTACTGTTACTATTTTATCTGCCATTCTCATGCTAGGTACGCCAGCTGAGATATACAAGTATGGACCCATGAAAGTCTATTTCATTATTGGCGTTTGTATTGGATCATATTTGGCGTCGTATATGTTCACACCCATTTACTTCCGATGTAAAGTGTCGAGTATCTATGAGGTAACTGTATTATACTGTATTGTAATTATATAATTAATAGCAGCTGTTTTATTGAATAATTATTAATTTGTTTTATATACTGTCTGAAATTGTCAATGAGTCTATTGGTTAATTCCATGTAAATACATACCACAAGTGAATTTTAAAAATATTTTTTATTCCAGTTGAAACTTTTATATGTGATTTAGAAAAGTTTGAACTGTAAAAATTTTACATTAAAAACATTTATTGTTTATATCTGTGGCAACAGTGAAGTTTCAAAGTGGCTGCTTTTTTTGAAAGCATGGTTTACGGTTTTTCATCATTTTGAATTCTTGAATTTCAAGTTAAGCATTATTTTTATCGGATTTTTTGGTAAAATTATTAAAATACACTATAATAACTATCTTAAAAACACATTTTTAATCGGAATTTATAAATAAAAGTTACTTAATTAGAAAGATAAAAATCCCCGTTTTGACTGTAGTGTAAGTCACGAAAAGATATAAAAGTTTCTATAACTTTTTAAAATAAAGCTTTGCTTAATTTTTTTAAAGCTATTTTCTTTTTATATTAACCTCTGTGTAATTCCACATCTTTTAAATTTAAAATAAAAAGCATTTTCGTTGATTTATAAAACATTTTAACTTTGTAGTGTGAGTCACAACGTAGTGTCAGTTACAGTTTCTGTTTGATTTATATGTTGTAGATAAGCTATAATATATGTAGATTTCTTATATTTTGATAATTTTGATTTAAGATGGCTAAATCAGCAGCTAAAAAAAGAGCAAAGGGAAAGACTTTAAGCATGTGGTAAATTTCAAACCTTTAAAGAAAATGAAAGCAAAAACCACTTTATGGACAACGCTTTAACCAAAAATATTCCATCTCTATTGCAATATTCCAACCTTTAGACAACATTGAATGGCAATTTTCTGCCACCAATGTTGGTCATCTTTGCCTTCAGTCATGGTAAAGGACCAATTGATGCACTTGGTGATACGGTAAAGAGGGGTATCAAAGAAGGCCACACTTTCCAGGAAAAGTGACCCACATTCTGCTAAAAAAAAATTTTACTTTGCATAAAAAATCTTCCCAAACTTAACACTATTGTAGTTTTCTGACAAATGTGTAAAACGGCGAAATAGGTAGATTAACTGATATTTGCTCATCAAAAGGAAAATAAATATTTCCGATTCCTGACACTCAATATTTCCACTGTTTCTTAAATTAAACAAATACCTACTTAAAATTGAAAATGTTTAATTAAATCTCCACAAATACCACACAAAAAAATTAACAAATAGTAATTGTCGACTGGTTTAACAAAATTCTGAAAACGAATTTGATGTTGGAAATCGGGCTTTAGTTCCATTTGAAGGAAAAATTATCATTAAATATTTTTTGAGGCAAATGTTAAGTAAAGATGATTATTCAATAAGAGTGAAGCATCTGCAATAGAAGAGAAGACTTTTGTAAGGCCTGAAAAGAAATATTTTTTTGGACATTGCTATTGAAAAAATGAAGTAAGAAATTACCAGAAAACAACTTTGGTGGAAGTTGTGTAACTTTTACTGACTATGATTTTACCATTTATGCAATTCTTTACTTACCATGTTCAAAATTATTTAATATGTTATGTTATTATTACCTTAATTTCCATATCTGTGAAAAAATTCACATGATGTAGTGTAAGTCACGCACAAAATGTTAATACATTATTTTGTTTCATAGTTCAACACTTGTTTGTGATTAAATTTTCAAGCTTTAAACCTTATGCTTAAGATAAGCACTGGTAGAATGTTGATTTACTGCACTATGAAGAAGAAATTAGAGTTTTAAATGATAACCAAAAGTCGACTTCTTTTCATGTAGTGTAAGTCACATCATGACATTTTGCCTAATTTTTAGTTATATACTAAATGAAAAATGTTTTTACAGATTGCTAAAAATACTTCATGTTTAGGAGTAAACTGACATACAATATTTTTTTTTTAATAAATATAAGATAATTATGAACTATTCAAACAATATCTGTTAAATGGTCAAATGTAGTGTAAGTCACGAGTGAAAATGCCCCTATTGAGCTTTTTTTTTTAAAAGCTCCCTTGAAGACTCTATAATATAAATTTGAATGTGTGTCTGCTTGAAATGTATAACTCCGTCTGTACCACAAAACGTAGACATGCGAAAGATATCAAAATACTCAGATTGATATTTGTTATGTGTGATAAATTATTATTTAATTTTTGGAAAAATCCTCTAAGATAAGTACAATTTATACCAAACTGTTTATTTATGAAAAAGAAAAAATTTAGAATAGAAGCTTGACTTTTCAATATGTAACATCATTTATTTATTTTGTAACTTTTTATAACTTTTCCATATGGTGATAGAAGTCCTTGAATAATAATTTTTTTCATTGTTCTCTAGTTGCTGGAAATGCGATTTGGAAAATACACTAGATATTCGATTTCAGCAGTTTTTATTGTTCAAACGGTAAGTGCTTAAATATTATTTCCAAATCATATAATATGTAGTTAAAGGCGATACAGTACTCTAAAAATTATTTTGGATATTTTCAACTGAAGAATAGGGGAGACGGGGGGTATATTTCCATGAATTTTTTTTTCTTTTTGGTTGCGAATTTTTTACTTTCGAGGAAAACATGATATCATAGGATTCCTTACATTTTTCATCATTAGCTTTCTTGCACTTTTGGCTACAAACTAGCGCTTCTACTTTTCCGTAAAAACATATAGTTTTCGACAGCAAGTAGCTAAATCCAAGCCTGTAGAGCTGGAAAACGTGCCCAAATGTAATAAATTTTCCAACTATTGTTAAAGATATTTAACACAAAAGTAATTATTATTTAATTTTAAATTTACACATTTGTACAATTTATTGTAAATTAAAATAACATAAGAAGAGTAGTTTTCAGAATCTAGATAAATATTGTAAAAATTGCTAGTTTTTTATATAAGAACTTTAATTTTGCAAATTTCAATAAAGATTATTTTATCTGAAATGCAATAAGTTCACAGACAAATTGTGTTACTTACCCTACCCTTTTGTAGTACCATTTCTTGGTGCTCGTTGCTAGAGGTTGCCCAAAGAGCTAAAGGTTGTATAAAAAAATTAGTTATTACATGCACTAAAGTTTGTCTGTAT
This sequence comes from Oedothorax gibbosus, assembly GCA_019343175.1. Classification (NCBI taxonomy): domain Eukaryota; kingdom Metazoa; phylum Arthropoda; class Arachnida; order Araneae; family Linyphiidae; genus Oedothorax; species Oedothorax gibbosus. The sequence continues at coordinate 32,346,292 of CM033277.1, forward strand.
GCTTTTTAGTTTTTTGTAGCTAGCAAATCGACTCCTCATTTTTGAGCAACATGACACTTATTTTTTTACAGTATTATTGTTCACCATGTATGAGGAATATTTAAATTCTTGGATGCTGTTTTGCTATCAAACCCTTTCCTTATAGTTAATATAGTGGCAGGAATAACATTACTTCAGAAGTGTATGTGCTTCTTTCAGCTTGGACTTTTTTTGCTATGCAGACCACTTTTAGTCTAGAACCATGCTTTTTATATTTAGAATTTCATATATGGTTATCCATTGGTCATATATTACTAAATAACTATTTTTGGCGTATTAAGCTTATTAAGGTTGGGGTAAGTTTTTGTACGATGCATTGACGGAATTCGTGCCGCGTCAATTTTTTTAAATCCTGCCCCATCATCATATTTTAATTTTATTAATTCTTTGATGAATAGTGGTTAAAGTTATTTTTAAAACAGATGCATAGTTAGACAGAGAAAAAATATATTTTACTGTCCGCATTAATAAAACAGTTAGTTTAATATTAGTATGTTTAATTTGAATTTTAATATAAGCATGAAAGTTTACTCGATTTTGAAATATCATAATAAAGCTCAAACGGCAATGTGACAACACCAACTGAATAAAGATATTTCTGGTTGGTATATGACGTGTTGCTCAATAAACCAAGTCACCCACTTAACTCTCCCTAATAGTTCATTTCCAATACAAGACCAGGAGGAAAACTTACTGCATGGAATAACTTAACTAGCCCCGGTCTCCCCTACAAATCAAAGTGTTGTTAGATTAAGTTCGCTTGAACAAAACAAGTATACTAAAAATATTTTTACAAATATCATTTCCATTTAATAATGTAATTTTTTAGTTTTTTCAAAACCTCTTCAGTTTTAAGAATTTTTAAAAACATATTTCTCCGAATAGCATCCACAAAACGGCGCAGGGCGGAGTAAAAATATATATAACTTAAAATAGTGTTTGGAAATAACACCCACATTTTTAGCCTACTTTTCTTTTTTTAATTTGATATAATTAAAAAAAATGAAAAGGTAGGTATTGACATGCGGTCGATGTCCGTCTGTCCGTACCCTCCTTCCAAAATCGGTTCTATCATTCGGATCTTAAAAATTCTTTTTTGTTAGAAAGCTATGACCTCAGAGACCCAACTTTTATACTTTTTGTCCGCCTGTCTGTACGTCCGGACGGACATAAATCTACTATCTGTCGGCGAATTTCCCATTGAATTAGCATTGAAATTCAATTTTAAGTCACTTAAATCACTGTTGCCAAATCAACAATGGCATGAGAAACTTTATTTAAAAATATTTGAAGCAAAATAATTTTTTCATGAATCATTTTGAAATTACGTCATAAAATGTAGCACAATGTGATTTTTTGATTGTTTAAAAAGAAAGCGGCAAGGCATATTTTTAGCCTACTTTTCTTTTTTTAATTCGAAAGAATTAAAAAAATGAAAAAGTAGGTATTGACATGCGGTCGATGTCTGTCTGTCCGTCTGTCTGTCCGTACCCCCTTCCAAAATCGGTTCTATAAATCTGATCTTAAAAATTCTTTTTTGTTAGAAAGCTATGACCTCAGAGACCCAACTTTCATACTTTTTGTCCGCCTCTCTGTACGTCCCGGATGGACATAAATTTACTATCTGCCGGCGAATTTCCCATAGAATTAGCGTTGGAATTCTATTTTGAGTCATTTAAATCACTGTTGCCAAATCAACAATGACATGAGAAACTTTATTTATTTAAAAATACTTGAAGCAAAATAATTTGTTCATGATTCAGTTTGGAATGACGTCATAAAATGTAGCATAATGGGATTCTTTGATTGTTCATTAATTGTTTACCAAGAAAGCGGCAAGGCATATTTTTTGCATACAATTATGCTTGGTTTTAATTTACATTTCGTACTTTATTAATGCAGTTTGGAGTAGTTTCATGACTTTTGTTATTAATAAATATTTTTTATTATTCTTCGAACTACAAATAAATCAAGCAGACTATAAATAATATTAAGTAAATTTGCGAAAGAATATTACTAAATAAACCTAGTTGTTTTCTGATTATAATTTCGGTAAGTATTTAAGTAACAGGAAAGTAGGCTATTTTTGTTCATTAAGAACTTCTTCTTTTTCAGATTCTATACATGTGCGCAGTGCTCTTGGGTCCTGTTCTAGCGTTGAATGCAGTGACGAATTTTTCAATGGAAATGGCTATAATAGCTTTTGGAGCAGTTTGCACAATTTATTGCGTTATGGTGAGCGTATATCTTTACTTTATTAAAATATTCCATTTGTATACCTTAAAAAGTAATTTGAATAACTTTAAAACCTAATTTAAAGTTTTATTTTAGCTACTCATTGCGCATGAACTATTTTCTCAAAAACACATTATGACGTCCGACAGGCATTGGGAACTTTTGTACCAAACTTGACGTCAGTAGCTCTTTTCGTTTTTCAGCAATACCTTTAAAAACAAAACCATTGTATGACAGCTACCTTTGCGCATGCGCTATTTTCTCGAAAACCTTATTATGTCGTCCGACAGGTACTCATGTACCGAATTTGAAGCCAGTAGCTCGTTTAGTTCGATCTGTAGAATGGTTTCAGAGAGGCAGATAAAGTTTAAAAACAACTTTTCTTTAAAAAAATCAGCACGTTCCAAAATTTGTAGAAAACACAAAATCTCTATTTAGGATATTCGAACTCATCGCAATGCATGCATTACCATGCATCTAATTTAAAAAAATAAGTAATTGAAAAAAAAAACCATAATAGTGTTGGTAAAAAATCATTTTAAAACGCTTACTACTTTACATATAAAAGGATATATTTTGAATATAGATTAACGGCTTATATATAACGGTTCGTTGATTTAGCAATTTTTAAAGTAGTGAGGAATTCTTCAAAATTACAAAACTAGGATATACAAAACACCATGTAGACAATGAAAGTTAGTGAAAACGCAAACTTCAAATCTAATGATTCACTATTTTCTAATTTTTAAGTGCTTAATATATTAACTATAGACGAGGTATTGCACTAATGATTTTTTATGGTATCTAAACGGAGCCTATAAAAAGTTTTAAACTTCAAAATTCAAAAACTAGTTGATGAATTTAGGGTGGACTAAAAGCTGTTTTGTGGACGGATGCATTCCAAGCTGTATTAATGCTCACGTTCATCCTCGTCGTGTATGTAGTTGGTATCAGTGAAGTCGGAAGTGTTACGGAAATAATCAGAAGAGCTTCTGAGGGAAAAAGGCTGAATTTCTTTGAGTAAGATAAACATCTGTTTCTTAATTTTTAACTTTCATAAATGAAGGAGCGTAGTGTGATCAAAGACTACGGTAATCGTGTCAAGATAACACGATTTTCCCCTTTTCATAAACTATTAGTTAAGTATATTTGTTTCATTTTTAAATGTCGTTTTTAACGTATCTATAAGTATCTTCCCCTGGTGATGCAGATTGCAGAGGACTGTAGGTTGTTGATTCTGGTTATTATTTCATATTTTTGGATAGACTAAAAGGAAACTCCGACTCTGGCTGCTGTTAAACGCAGTATTTTTATTGCATCTTCCTTCCTGGTTAGTAATGGGATGGATTACAATTTTTGCCGTTAGGGCGTGGCATTTACATACTTTTCTTGGCTACCGCTAGGCGGCGTTACACACGATTATACATACTCCCGCGTTGAAATGTAAATTTCAAAAATATATAGAGAGAAAATTATCTGAATAATAATATGAACAATTTCAAACATAATAAGAATAATACTCAAATATTATACAAAAAATCAAACAACAAATATAAAGAATTTTCACAGACAGAATTACACACTTTACGTAATTGGGACTGGCAAAATTGCTAATTTAGTTATTGGGCGCTTAAAAATTCCACGTTTAGTTTTAACAGAACAAACTCTTACACATTTGTCCCTACCTTCAAATACCTTTACAATACGCCCCAATAACCATGAGTTAATGGGAAGATTGTCTTCTTTAATAAGAACTATTGTTCCAAGTTGGATATTATTTTTAACAAATTGCCATTTATTTCTCTGTTGGAGGTGACACAAATAATCATTTGACCATTTTTTCCAAATTAGCTGTGTAGCCTTTGTTGTTAATTGCCATCTATTAAGTCTATTATCATTTAGTTCTATTAATTGAGGTTCAGGAATGCTAAACATTGTACGGCCAATTAAAAAATGTGCAGGAGTAAGGACTTCAAACTCCTCCGCATCATTCGACATGGGAGTTAAGGGCCTAGAGTTTAAAATTCCTTCAACCTGATTCATTACAGTAAGAAATTCTTCATAGGACAGAGTCAAATTTCCGATTGCTCTTTTTAAGTGAAATTTAAATGATTTCACACCACTTTCCCATATACCTCCAAAATGAGGAGCTTTAGGTGGTATAAACTTCCAAGTAATTTTTTCTGAACTAAGATAGTTACTGAAAGTAGTATCTGGTTGATTTGTTAATTCAAACAAACGTTTTAACTCTTTATTGGCTCCAATATAAGTTTTGGAGTTATCACTAAAGATAGTGGAGCATTTTCCCCTACGAGAAGTAAATCTTTTAAGTGCTGCAATGAAACAATCAGAAGTTTGATCCGAAACAATTTCAAAATGCACAGCTCGTGTAGCTAAGCATACAAATATAAAAACAAATATTTTTTGTTTTGAACCCTTCGAGTTCGGTAAGCTTTTGTTGATATTCTGCCTCTTTGTCTGTTGAGCTCCTTTTGTGTCTTTTTTTCCATATTTCTTTTTAATCCGGCTCGACGGACCAAATTATGGTGATGCAGATTGCAGAGGACTGTAGGTTGTTGATTCTGGTTATTATTTCATATTTTTGGATAGACTAAAAGGAAACTCTGACTCTGGCTGCTGTTAAACGCAGTATTTTTTATTGCATCTTCCTTCCTGGTTAGTAATGGGATGGATTACAATTTTTGCCGTTAGGGCGTGGCATTTACATACTTTTCTTGGCTACCGCTAGGCGGCGTTACACACGATTATACATCCCCTATTTCTCATTTTGTCACTTAGCACGTGGAAAGTGACATTTTTGAAAAATTCATATTTTTGAAAAAATTGATATTTTCGAAAAAATTGATATTTTTGAGTCAATGAATATGTTATTCCCTCTTTTCAAGATAACACGATTTTCCCCTTTTCATAAACTATTAGTTAAGTATATTTGTTTCATTTTTAAATGCCGTTTTTAACGTATCTATAAGTATCTTCCCCTATTTCTCATTTTGTCACTTAGCACGTTCTTCCACTAAGCTATCTATAACATCAGTTGTTATTACAGATTGATACAAAAAAACGGCATGAGTTAACAAAAATTATAAACTTTTAAATGCTGATAAATTGATGCATTTCTGAATAAAAATACTACAAAATATCTATATTTTTGATAAATTGCTAGTTATTATTCTAACCAAATTTAATGTTTAACATTCGTCTGTATAATATTCTATTCAAGTAGTTTATTATAAATGAAAGAAAATAATAAATATAAAAAAATTATAATAGTTTCTTACGATTTTTTCTAAAAGCCTCTCTTATATTTATGTGTTATTTTTTTCGAACGTGTTAAACTTAAAGAACCAGTTTCTTCCCTACAGCTTTCGTTTGGACTTTGAAACCAGATACACTTTTTGGAACTGCTTTTTTCGTGGCGTTGGATTTGGACTTGGCTTTTGGGGTTGCAGCCAACTTGAAGTGCAAAGGGCACTCAGTATGAGCAGCCTCAGTAGAGCTCAAAGGTAAAATATGCATATCATTTAATGACACAAGTTTTTTTTTCTGCTTTCTTTTCTGTTACAATTTATTGGGTTTTCAGATGAACAAGGTAAAAATAAATAATGGGACCAAACAATGACTAATTATCAAACAATGACAATTAAATAATTAAGTGATAAGATGAAATGACTTATAATCAAATAACGTGCATAAGTATGGAATCGAAAAATCGTATCAAACAATAACTTTAATAATCCAATAATGAGGAACGAATAATAAGATCACACGGTAACTAATATAATCAAACGATAAACGATGATGATCAAATAATTTATCTCATAATAAGATCACATAGTATAACTAATAATCAAATGATGAACGATGATGATCAAATAATAATCTAATAATAAGGATCGCATGATAACTAATAATCAAATGATGAACGATGATGATCAAATAATAATCTAATAATAAGGATCGCATGATAACTAATAATCAAATGATGAACGATGATGATCAAATAATTTATCTAATAATAAGATCACATAGTATAACTAATAATCAAATGATGAACGATGATGATCAAATAATAATCTAATAATAAGGATCGCATGATAACTAATAATCAAACGATAAACGATGATGATCAAATAATTTATCTAATAATAAGATCACATAGTATAACTAATAATCAAATGATGAACGATGATGATCAAATAATAATCTAATAATAAGGATCGCATGATAACTAATAATCAAACGAAGCGGATCAAACTGTTAATCGAAAAATAGATCATAAACATTAACTATAGTCAGGTAGCCAAACCCAGTGTTTTAGCAGAACTAAATGCTAAAGTTTTTTGTATTGACGATTTTTATAGATTTGAGAGTGTGGATTACGAATCTGGAAGGTACTTTTTGGTAATCTTGAGTATTTTTGGTGATTCAAGGAAGTTCACAGAGCGGCGTGAAATGGACAAAAATCGAAAAAGTGACTTTTTATTTGACTTCTTTATGGATGCATTACCATGACAAAGAATAACCATTACTAAGAAAATTCAAAAAATAACAAATTATAAGCAAAAATATAAAATGTGGTTATTTTTCAGTTCTATCAGGTGGAGTACTTTGCCAATATTTTTATTTCAAATTATATGCAACTTGATTGGAATACTACTTTATGCAGTTTTCTACTTGTGTGATCCAGTATTAATGTATCGCGATACTGGCATAACTAAGTATGACCAAGTAAGTTTTATAGTGCATTTTCACCATTATACTTATTGAATGTTTAACCCAATAAATGCCAGCACCACTATATGAGCCATGCTGATTTTCCACGCTACGTTTATAACCTAAATAACTAGGTTTGTAACAGAATCTGTCACTTAACCCGCTTCCACACAACAGTTGTGTTTAACAGGTAAAAAGGCGCCAAATACAGCGTTAATTCTATATTAAACATTTATATGCTAAATTTGGCTAGTTTCATTTATTTTATTTCAAAAATTCAATAATTATTACTTATTGTTTGCAAAAATTAATTTATATTTCAAAGAATAAATATGTAATTTTCCTCGCTTTTAAATAAAATGAAAACATTTCATATCAACATACAAAGAATCTATTAGTGAAATATATTTAACGTCATTTCAAACTGATCGATGTCTTAAAAATAAATTTATTTTAATTTATTGTCTAAGAGAATTAAAGTTTCTTGAGCGATTGTTGCAAATGGCAATGGTGATTTAATTCTAACTGAACGGACCATAGATATCATAGTTAAAGTATTAGATTGGCTGATCACGTGACCTCCAATGCTAAAGACGGGACGCGCATGGAGGCATTTTAAGGGGGCAAAATTGCCAGTGTTGCTGCCACTTGAGAAGAAAAATACTACGAAAAAATACCATTTATTTTAGAATTATTCTAAAATTACAAAAAAATATCGTAAAAATACTAGCTGCATTTTGGAATCTTTTTAGTGACTTTAAATCCTTTTCTAGTATTTTTTTTTTAATTTTGGAAATAAATGGTATTTTTTCGTAGTATTTTTCTCCTTATAGTGGAAGCAACACTGACAATTTTGCCCCCTTAAAATGCCTCAATGCGCGTCCCGTCGTTTGCATTGGAGGTCACGTGATCAGCCAATCTAATACTTTAACTATGATATCTATGGAACGGACTGAACTGATTGGGACTGAACGATTATAATACCTTCCACTTTTTACGTTATGAACGTAGTGTGTCGGCTAAAAGTGGAAGGTATTATAATCGTTCAGTCCGTATGTCTGTCCGTCTGCCTGTCCGTCCGTCACCCACTTTCATAGCCCAAACTACAAATGCTACAGACAAGTGTGATACGTCAAAAAATTCAGCGCATCAAAATTAGAAGACATTGAAAATCTCAGAAAAAAATATCGAATTCGAAGTACTTTAATTATTTAAAAAACTGCAAAATTCAATGCTCATTTAAAAAGCATAAGAAGCCATTTTTATTAGAATTAAATCCCCATTGCCTTTCGCAACAATCATTTGAGCAACTTTAATGGGGTTGTTTCACGGAGGATCTGGCAATAGCTCTGCGGTTTTGTTTTCATGTCTATTTTGATGTTTTTCAACAGTGTTGCCACCAGTTTTAGGAGAAAAACTACGAAAAAAATACCATTTAATTCTAAAATTACAAAAACATACCATAAAAATACTAGCAAAGCGTTTCACGTTTTTTTAAAGTCACTAAAAAGATTCCAAAATTCAGCTAGTATTTTTATGATTTTTTTTTGTAATTTTAGAATTATTATTCTAAAATTACAAAAAAATATCGTAAAAATACTAGCTGCATTTTGGAATCTTTTTAGTGACTTAAAAAAACATGAAACGCTTTGCTAGTATTTTTATGGTATGTTTTTGTAATTTTAGAATTAAATGGTAAGGTAATCGTTCCGGCTGCCTATTTCTAGCCTCCTTCAGGAGCTTTAACACAGCCAATAACGCCTCGTATTTTAGAACCCTGGTCAAGTGACGAGGTCGACACCTGAGCGGGCACCCAACGGAACTCCGAGCGACATCGTACGCTAACGCCGTCGGGACTTTGGACTCCACAGATTTAACGAGCACGTCTGTCCCTGTGTACTCGGGCCCATCCGTGATGAGGATTTTCTACTATTTCCAGCACAGATCCGATTTATAGGATGACTGGCAGTAAGTGGGATTCGAACCCCCGCACTCCTGAGAAGGTTGAACCTCTAGGCTGATGCCTTAACCACTCGGCCATTAAATGGTATTTTTCGTAGTGTTTTACTCCTAAAACTGGTGGCAACACTGTTGAAAGACATCAAAATAGACATGAAAACAAAACCGCAGAGCTATTGCCAGATCCTCCGTGAAACAACCCCATTCTTTGAAATAATAAATAAAAAGAAATTTATTTTTGCGATATCAATCAGTTTGAAATGACGTTAAATATATTGCACTAAGAGATTATTTGTTTGTTGTTTATATGAAATGTTTTGGTTCTACTTAAAAGAGAGGACTATTACCATAGATATCATAGTTAAAGTATTAGATTGGCAGATCACGTGACCTCCTATGCTAAAGGCCAGAATTTCAGGGCAAACAGGTCAGTGTTGCCACCACTTTAAAGAGAAAAGTGCTACGAAAAAAATACCATTTAATTCTAAAATTACAAAAAATATTATAAAAATACTACTTGCATTTTGGAACCCTTTTAATGACTTTTAAAAAAACGTGAAACGCTTTTCTAGTATTTTTTATGGTATTATTTTGTAATTTTAGAATTAAATGGTATTTTTTCGTAGCACTTTTCTGCTTAAAGTGGTGGCAACACTGGCCTGTTTGCCCTGAAATTCTGGTCTCCATGGGCGTCCCGTCGTTAGCATCATAGATTAAAGACCCTCTAGATCTGAAACTCTGATTGGATTACCATTGAGGATTTTCTATATTGAAATTGACATAGACACTAGCGCACCAGCTGTGTCTAGGGGAAGTAATGTAGTGGTTTCCGGCTGCCTATTTCTAGCCTCTTTTAAGAGCTTTAACACAGCCAATTACGACTCGTAGTTTAGAACCCTGGTCAAGTGACGAAAGGAAACTATTTTTGACGTTTTTGACGACAACGCATCGTTGCCATGCGATTTGCTAAAATATTATTGTAATTAAAATGGTTGAAGTTGTAGCTAAATTTATCTCTTGGTTTAATTTAATGAATTAACTATTTTTCGTTTTATTAGGCAGTATCTATTTTTTGGTTGTGTTAAATCTCAGGAAGAACAGGCAGTAGGAAGCAAATTTTACCTAGTTTATTTATTTTTAATGAAATCACTTTTCGAAAGACCATATTTCTCAATATCATTAGGCAATTTTCATTAACATTAAATGTAGTGTTAAAATATAAATTTAAATTATGCAAAACATTGATAAATAAATAATTCGCGAAATTACTTTTTAAAATATTGATTATTCTTTAAATATAGTAAAAAGAATACAAGAATAAAATTTAAATGCATGACTATCAACATATTTCTTTTTTATTATAATCTTGTACAGTATTATTTTTTTTATTCTTATGAAACAATTTTTGAATATGTATATTACAAACAAAGAACACATAACTTTAAATATTTTATTAAAAACTAGCTGTTATACCCGACGTTGCACGGGTAGAGGTGGAAAAATAATTTAACAGTCAATTTAACTATTTTTTTTCTTTCATTTTAGTTACATAAGATATGAAGATTACTCATTAATTTTCCATTTAATTACCCAACTTGTATATAGTAATGATTAATATTAATTTTAAAAATACCTTTGATAAGAAGCTCAAATTAAAAAGAATACATATTTAAGTAAAAAATAATCAGTAAGAATTAAAAATGGAAAAACAGCTAAATCTTAAAAGGGTCTCAAACATTTATTTTAACGCAATTCAAGGGAGTTCTATAATAAATTAAGTAACTTTTTTTGGACACTTTATAGATATAAAAACAATATAAGCAGTACAAATTTCTACCATTATATTCAATACAAATGCTGAAAAATTAAGAATTTAATGCAAATGTATACAGTACCTAAATCAATGCAGATATGTACAATAATTGAATGAAAATAAATACAATAATAACGCTAGCAAATTTATACCCGTTCTTCGCACGGATTAAAAATTATCAAATCGTTCCAAATATGTGTACCATATAACCTGTTATAGGATCATAAACTTATGTTATTGTTCCCGCTCGTTATAAAGTATAAAATCCCGTTTCATTGCCTTAAAATTCCAAAATGAAAAATACGATATAAAATGCACTCATAAATGCCATCACAATTCCCTCATAAATACATAAAACCTTTAAGCTCATTTGGTGCGCTTTGGGAAATAATTTGGCGAGAAAATAGATATAGCTACAAACACACCCATTATACAGCTCTAACACAATGACCTTCGAACAATCTACCAGATTATAAATTATTTATAAAAGAAATTGCCCATTTGGCGAGTTTTAGTTATAATTTGGCGAGTTTGGCAACGTATTTGGCTAAAAAATAAATACATAAAAGACTAATATGCAGCTCTAGTGCGATGGCCTTTATTAACCATCATAGTTCAGTAATAGCTTAACTATACATTTATTGCTTAAATATGCATACACGCAGTCAACAGAAAAATCAATGAAAAAATCATCAAATAAACCCACAATAAAATCCGGGAATGGAGACTGGCGGAATTACGTCACTTGAAACATGTCAATTATTTTTCAAATAATGAAATTAGTTTCTAAAGGTAATGGCAACAGAATAAAATAAACATTTTCAATTTTAAATGTTTTCGTTAAAAGTTTTATTTAATTTTTTCAGCCGATGGCATCAGGAAAGTAAAAATAGATCGGATTTGAGCAAAAGTGGTGTAGTTTTTTCAGAAAATTCGTATAAAAACGTTCTAAAACGAATAACGATAGAAGGAATGGTCTGATTCGAAAAATTCTTAGCCTATGTTTGTTCCGGAGATGAGATGAATTTTTGTGCCAAATTTCGTGACGATCTGTTGCGTGGTTCTTTAGATCTCGTGTCTTATACAAACAAACAAACAAACGGAAGTTGCCTTTTATGTATATAGATGATAAGAGACACTGCAATTATTTAGCACAATTATTATTTCAATTTTGCTAGATAATAAAAACATGTTAGATTGCGTAAAAATTTGATTTAGAACGCCGCCATGTATCTTATGCATGCCATTATGGTTTATGCCAGTAAATTTATCAGTTTCTATGAAGAGGCTGAGATATCCTATGTATGAAGCACGGAAAAAGCATTTCTTCATGTAGAACTAATTCCTATCATTTCTTTAACCTATTCTAAATGATAAAATAAAAATGAATGAATAGATATTCGTTACATAATAAAATTATTGTTTAAAACCAACAATTACTGGAACTTAGATTTTTTTTTGTAAAATATATTGCAATTTAAGCAACAAAATCTTTTGAAGACTTATAACTTTAGAAACAATCGCATCACTATTATATAAGTTAACTAATACACCGAATTATCTTTTTAGAATGGACTGCGCATTGGCAAACCTAAAGCGTCCTCTTCATGTTCGGGTAGCAGTCACATGACTGCGACCTGACCATGGCGAGTTTTTTCACAACGACTTGAACATATGAGGCAGACAATCTAGTGGTATGAAAAAGAAGTTGAGAAAGGAACAAAGATTAATTGCTATTTCAATTCATTCGCTGTTCAATTTAACAAATGTTCGACTTTTTAAATATCAATAACTAAAAAACTACGATTCCAAAAACAAGTTTCTTTTTTTTTGCCAAAATATACTAAAAATATTCTACTTCTAAGCTGTCAATGTTTAAACTTTTAATTTAATTGACTTGCCCCAAAAGATTAATTAGAATTTTTACAGCGTTCACTTAATCATGAAGATGATTCTTAGTATAAAAGAGCTTTTAGAATAAATTTACTCGATAAAAAGTATATTTTGAAAAGAACACAATTACTTAAAGTATGTAGAACTAAATAAATTTTACCTGTGAAGTGTGACAAATCTTTTTTATACATCTCTTAACAATTCTAAACCGCACAAGAATTTGGCATCTTGCAAAAAATATTACAGAATTAAGAGTAATCCAAAATCCGCGATTGTTGTTATGCCCAGAGATTGAAAGAATGTAATCAAATATTTATGATTAAAGCCAGAAGAGAAAAATAAGAATTATGGGGGAAAATCGTCTGCAAAAACATTTTAAAAAAACGCCAAGCGACTGCCAGGTGATTGCTAGAAACCCACGTGACTTGGGAACATATGCGAGTCACCATTTTCGTTTGCCAGCCTACTCTTATCTGATTTTCAGTTCTGGTGACAATTGGCATAGTTCTAACGAAACGGTAGCGATAAGTTGGCATATGTAGCAACCTTTCTCCTCTGGGCGTTTTTTGATGTAGAGGACGTTATTGTAAGCTGCTTTACTATTGAATGAGCAGTCCATTCTATTTAATGTCTCTGCGTTACCATTGGAGGTCACGTGATCTGCCAATCTAATACTTTAACTATGATATCTATGAATATTACATATTTACCTTTTTAAATATAAATTAATTTTTGCAAACGATAATAATTATTGAATAATTATTAAATAAATAATTATGGAATTTTCGAAATAAAATAAATGAAACTAGCCAAATTTAGCGTTTAAAGGTTTATAATAGAATTAATATTGTGTTTGGCGACTTTTTTCCTGTTGAACATAAATGTTGTGTGGAACGGGCTGAGTGACAGAATCTGTTACAAACCTACTTGCTTTTTTTTCCACATGGGCTTTATAAAAAAAAACAATATCCAGAAATATGCTAATAGGACCCTCTGAAAATAAAGTCGAAAATTAGACAAAAGGTCTAAATTTGCCAAGTCTGGCAATCCTGCATGTATCAAGAACATTTTTCCGAACATTAAAGGAGCTTTATTTATAAAGACACCTGGTCAAGAAAATTAATAGAGTCAGAAAACAAAAAGTCCATATCATCAAAGGGGTCTGACTTTCTATGGTAGATAATAAACAAAAGGCAAAATAAATGTTCAATTTATTCTACTAATCACAACAAGACAAGTCTCCCATTTTGGCATGTTTTATTCTTTTTTTATAAGAAAATTAAGTAAAATCCTGTTAAAATATTTTTTTACTCTTGTATGTTAGGATACAAAAATAGAACTATTTTCCATATTTAAAGTTCCTGAACTCGGGCACATTTTGCGACAAATATGAAGGGAGATAAAATCCACATTTTATAGTTATTTCATTTCTTGTTTTCACTAAATATTTTGAAATTATAAATTTTTTACAAATTTTAGGCTGATTAGATTGACTTTACAAATTTAGGTCGTTGGCGACATTTTCAAAGAACCAAATGTCATCGGACGGATACTAGGATTTGACCTTTTTATTCCATTTTTAGAGCAAGCAATTTTACATAATGATTCTTCAAACTGTAAATAAATTATATTTGAAAAGATTTTGTTTATATTTGAGAAAGAAAATTAATGAAAATAGCCAATTTTGGCTACTAAAAATTTAAATTACAACTAAATGCCGTATTTGGCGATTTTTTCTTGGGTGTATAAATCTTGTGTGAAAGCGTTTCTAGGTGACATTTACTGCTACAAACCTACTTTTCTATAAAATTTTCTGTAAGAAATAAATTAAAAGCAAAATAAGCTAGTACAGTTCTTTTAGTTTCTTTTTCTTTTTTCTTTTATAAATATTCAACTTGAATGAGCTGTTTGTTTATATGATTTAATTATTATTTTTGGGGGGCAGACACTATATTCGTCCTATTTTCACAATATAGCAGGGCGTACGTAGATAAATTCTAAATATTATTTTTAGAACAATCTGATGACTCTGTTCATATACAGATAGTTCCCTACTTTATGGTGTCCAGACTGCATTCGATCCCAGGTCTGACGGGCCTGTGCATCGCGGGAATCTTCAGCGGATCCCTGAGTACCATGTCCTCGGCTCTCAACTCTCTGGCCACTGTCACTGTCGTGGACTTCGTACAACCAGTTATGCCAAACCTAACAGAGGCCAAAACTGTGACCATTGCAAAATTTCTAGGTCTGTAATGCAATTAACATGTTTTTTTTGGATTGTCAAATTGGTGATATAAGGTGTAATTGAAACACGTAATTTTATTTTAAAATGGTGGCGCTCTGTACATAAATTCATCATCTTGTACGTTTGGGTCAATATTCTCAAATTTATTAGGGTAAAAGTTGAAATCCACCCTGTATGTTTTACACGGAAATGATAATCTCTGGAAAAAAACGTGTCCATAATATTTTTTACTTCATACCTTACAAAGCCTTACATATTCTGGGGGTAACAAAAGTTTTCATCTTTGCCCTAAATGCCAAAAAGAGGCATCACCGGTCACAGGTATCACCGTAGCACATTTTGGACTGCCTTGAACTGGACTGGGGAGACATTTACAAGTGTCCACTTCTAGTGTCAGACTTCATGCATGTCAACGGATTCACTGATATTCTCTGACTTCGTCAAATAAACGGGAGATTATAAACAACAACAACAACACTTCATACAATTTAATGCTCTATCTAACAGAAACTTTTAACTATTTAAAGAAAGTTTTATTTTGAAATTTTTATATTCCAGGAAGTTATAAATTAGTATATCTATTCTGAAAATACAAACAATGCTTTTGGTTCCATGAAATGATACTAACTATCTGAAAATAAGAGTAATTTATGCAAAAACAATTCCAAAAAACATCTATTGATAATTTAAATAGTAAATACAAACGTCATTGTAGTTACTATCGTGTATTTCTTAGGATATAAATTAAGTTTTAAAAAAAAGTAAACATAAGGGAATGTCCCCCCCAGAGCAATATATAATAATTTTTCCAAAAAGTATTTCTATTAAAAGTACTTCTATTCATATCTTATAAAAATTTAGGGTAAACATTTACAATTTTATTATTTTAAATGTTTAACTTAAAACATATGTTATCAAATATTTCCTGCCATAAATTATTTTATATTTTTTAGAAATAAATTTGTAACTTGTAATTAAAACACATAACTTTATCTCTGCCAAAAAATATGAACCTTTTTTAAGGGCAAAATTTCTCATCACAATTATAATAATTTTCAATAAATAATTTTAAATAAAATATGCGAACCAATTTCAAAAAGTTGGAATATAGAGCTCTGTATTCCAGCTACATTTATCATGTAAAAATACCCGTTCGAAAAATATTTATTACAGCCGGAAAAATGTGGCTTAGAAAATCATGTTTTTCTATTGGATTAAAACCGAAGCACTTTGGTTTGGAGAGCCGCGGTCATTCCCATAGAGAGTAAATTCGTGCGCTCTCGCACACTTTGTAGAGGAGAACACGAGGGGGGTAAAACTGCTTCCGTTCTCGCGCCATATTATGGTCTGCTGTGGGAGTTACGTAGACTAAAGCAGTTCTAAAATTGCGCTTTTCTAGAAAATTTTAGATCAGAGTCTATCTAGTAGCTTTCTGAAAAAAATTGATACGTTGATAGAACTTTTGTGATTTCCAAACTAGTATAATGTTTGAATAATTTTATTTCTATTCAGCGAAAACAAAAATTAATGTCAGACTAAATTTTTTCGAATAAATACTTATAAATGGCCCTTAATTTAACTCTATCATTATTTTTTAAAACAGCTTCCGAAAAAATAAATTATTGATTAGAATAAAATTCGTATTTCGTCTTCATAATAGGTGATTAATTAAGCATCAATTATAAATATTTTGTATCAATTAATAAGTAAAAAATACAGTATTATTGCACTTTCTGAATAAAAAAATTATTAACATATAATATTACGTTAATTTAATTATGTTTTATTATTTTAACTACTAATACTTAATTGCATTCCATTTAAAAGTGTTCATTGAGAAACAGTTAGTTCGACTTAAAAAAAACAATTTTGATGAACAGACATAGAACCACTCCAAAAATTATCCTAGTCCATGAATAAAAAAAGTATAGTCAATGCTTTAAAAAAATTCGAAAAGCTACTATCCATAGACTCCGAAATAAAAGCTTCTAAAAAATAAAGCGCAATTTTAGTATACTGGTTTTTTTTTGTACACAACTTCCCGAGCTACCGTAACAAGGCTGCCACTCCGGCACAAATTCCCTTTTCAGTTCTTCATTGCGTGTCGCCTCTAGAAAGTGTGCAATAGAGCACAGTTTTACTATCTCTATGGTCATTCCCCCTTAGGAGAATTAAACTTGTTTCAGAATAGATTAGTTTTGTATGTCTGTTCGATATTTGTATTTGATTATTTTAATTCAGTATTACCATTATTTATTTCCTTCATATAAAATACTGTTACAAATAACTTACAAATATTTACATTACGTTTTAACTTAGGTTTGTTTTACGGTCTCTTGTGCATTGGTATTGCTTTCTTTCTCGCTAAGCTCGACAGCCTTCTGCAGGCAGCCACTGTTTTTATGAGTTACACGGAAGGCCCAGTTCTAGCAGTATTTTTGATTGCCGTCCTCACCAGAAAAGCCAGTGACAAAGTAAATGGTTGATTTATTCTTTGGTTTCAATTGTTTGTCTCAATTACTAGTGATAGGTAAGTGTCGAAATTATACACTTGTATTCACTTCATTGTATTGTAATTCTGAGACCATCAGAGACCTATCTTTCATAGTTTTTATCCGTTTGTCTGTACGTCCGAACCTATCTATCTGTCTGTCGACGAACTACCTATTTAATTAGCATTTAAATGTAGTATTTAGTTATTTAAATTGATGTTGCCACATTAACAATGACATAGGAGAATTTAATTATTTAAAATTAATATTTGAAGGAACATTGATTTTTGTCATTTTAGTAATTTTGGAAGGATGTCATAAAACGTAGCGAAATGTTATTCTCTATCTTCTTCACAATTTGCTTACTAATAAAGCATTCTGTGTTGCATATAAAGCTGGTTAGTTTTAATTTACATTTCTTCATTTATTAATGCAGTTTGGAGGGTTTTTGTTTTTTTTTATTATTAATAAATACATATAAAATATTGGGTTTTTACAAATTTTCATGTCAATATTTATTTAAGAATAAGAAGCTCGCGTCCGTTAAGAGGTTGGCGACAGTTCATAAACTAGCCAAATGTGTGCAACGATATGACACACAACTGATGATTGGATTTGATTCAAGAAATTTTAAATAATTATTCTTCGAATTGCAAATAAATGTAGCAAACTATAAGTAATATAGTTTAATTTAATAAAGTATTATTAATTTAGTAAAGTATATATTAATTTAATTAAAGTTTAATTTGCGAAAGAAAATTAAGGAAAATAGCCAATTTTGGCTTTTAAAAGTTCAATTACAATTCAATATACTGTGTTGGTCGAATTTTTCTAAAGTGTATAAATATTGCGTGGAAGCTGTTCAAGGTGACATTTAATTTTATAAATATACTTGTTTTTTTATAAGAATTGCAGTGAGTATTTGAGTAGCAGGAAAATAGGCCATATTAGTCGTTTTAAACTAGTTTAAATATCATTCTGTAGTTAATAGTCTTAAAATTCCTTAAACCTTTGAAACTTTAAAACTTATTCTGTTTCGTACGTCAATTATTCAATTATGTGTGTTATTGAATAAACTTATTTTTAGCTAGATGGTTATATCGTACTTACGCTTCATGTCTGTAACACTAAATTTCGTCACAGGACACACGGAAAGTACGTCTGGACGTTCTTACAGTCTCATTCCAAGACGTGCTATCTACTTAATCCCCCGTAAAATGAATTAAAATTCTTATATTTTTAACAAAGAAATAAAACCTTGTTGACACTTAACTTTACCAAGTGTTCTATTTGCATATTCCAGGAAACGATTTTGCCCTAAACGAAAAAACATACCTCTGAGAGGAATACACACGCACAAACCCGTCACCTGACAGTCAGGTTTTCCAGAAACACACATATTTATTAATATTTATGAATTTCATAATTTTACTGAATTTTTAATTTTAAAGTAGTTTGCTACAAAAATATAATTTTACTAATTTAAAGAAATGAAATTTTATTAAACAAATTTCAATTTTAAAATCACGCAGTGAAAACAAGTTTATACTATAGCCAATTTGCCTATCCTTAACCCTTTCAGTCCCAATGACAATTTGGCTTCATCATTTTAGAAAAAAATTTCTGATCGTCTATAGCCATGTATGATATCAAAAAGCACATCGTTCGATTCTTCAAACTTTTTTCTATTAGAATTTTTTTTTATTGATCCCAAGATATGTCAGCCCTATTATTATTTTTAATTACGATCAGAAAAATGATGATGCCAAATAGCATCACTGGGACTGAAAGGGTTAAGAGTGTTTGCAGAGTTTTAAAAAAGAGCTCTCTTTTTTCCAGAGTGCCTTTTTGGGATTGTCAATCGGAGTGTGTCTCGTTAGCTGGCTTGGATTTGGGTCTTTATTCGGCGGCTTCAGACACCCACACTTGCCCCTGGAAACCAGTGCTTGCCCGGCGTATGCAAATGTCACATCCAGTCTGCTAAATAGCTCTATAACAATTTGTGCTGCTTCGTCCAACTGCACTTTTGGAACGGTGGTACAATCCAAGTAAGTGGAAAAAAGCAGAAAATCTATTAATTTTACAGAAAAATATTTTTACAGAAAAATAAATATTTTTACAGAAAAATAAATATTTTTACAGAAAAATAAATATTTTTACAGAAAAATAAATATTTTTACAGAAAAAAAATATTTTTCCAAAAAAAACATTTATTTTCTTTCAACAGTTTTTCTGTAAAAATAAACTGTTTTACGTATATTAAAAAAAAATTATGTTTTAAACCCCGTGCTAGACTGACTAAGCATTTTAACTGTTTTCGGAGACTTCGTGTACCGAAACAGCTTGGTTGGGAGAGCGTTGATAGAATAATAAATTTCTATTAATTTGTTAGTAACATTCTATGCTTTCTACTTTTTATAGACATGTACCAAAATAAAATAAACATTTTTTGTTGAAATTTTATTATTAACGTATGATTTGACTTTTTATGCATCAAACTAACTATAAAATAAATAATGTCTTCGTCTAGGAAAGTTACTTCATGTTTATCAATTAAAAATTGTTTTCGCCTTAAATTTTTTTTGCATCAAATATATAACAAACTTAATATTAAAATCACATTTATTATTTCAGAGAAATTTTTGCCTTATATAAAATACCTTTCAATTTTATTTCTACGATGGGATGTTTGACTACCCTGACTTTAGTTCTCATTTTTAGTTTGATATTGGGTAAGCTTTCAGACCAGTTTTTGATTATTTGATTACTTTTGATGACCTCTACTTTCTCAATTATATAAATTTATCCCTATAAAAGAAACACAAATGCATTTAAATGTAGGTAATATAATTACGTATTCAGAAGTGTGTTTAATTTTTTTAAACTTTAAAACGTATGAAATAACATACCATTCTAATTTCTAACATTGTGCAAAATGTGAAAAATTGAAGTGTGAATCAGTCGATTCTATTCTAAAAATATAGAATAATTTATTTTAACCAAACATTTACTAATGATACTGATTTATTATGAATTATTGCCTGATTTCTTAAATTTCATTCATGATAAGATGATTTCAATATATATTTTATAATTGTAGATGGCAATAAAAACGTTATTCCTCCGGATTCCAAATGTCTCAGTCCTCTTGTCCGATTCTTGATGAAAAGTGTTCCAAGTCAAGAAATGAAAGAAAGAGAAATACAAATGAAAAATATTAAAACTTTAAGTATATCTCAACAATCTGGAGTGTAATGTTTTTCTCATATTCAATCTATATTTTATTTTTTTATCTAAGAAAAATTGTTAGACCATGACACATTGTAAATATCGCAATTTCATAGTTATAGTACAAAAAATATTCTATATTTTCTACAGGTTTATATCCAGTTATTTTTTAGTATTATCTAATATATATAAGGATGATGTAATTAAATGACACTAATAAATGTTCTTATTTATCTAGTTGAATATCAGTGTATTTTAATTGTGTTAACAATCAAAAATGCTTTTGAATCAAAAAAGTTTTGTCTCAAGTCAAACTTTTTAATGGGGTACCTTTTTACTTTAACGAATTTATTAATTATTTCTTAGAATACAGACGTAAAACAAAATGTTATTTTTACGTATCTATTACACATACGGGCGTTTACGAAGGCGTAATAAATTGTTCATCAACTTTTGATACCTAACTTTAGTATTTTGTACCTTAAGTATTTTATGCTT
Organism: Oedothorax gibbosus; assembly: GCA_019343175.1. Taxonomy (NCBI): domain Eukaryota; kingdom Metazoa; phylum Arthropoda; class Arachnida; order Araneae; family Linyphiidae; genus Oedothorax; species Oedothorax gibbosus. The sequence goes on from CM033277.1 coordinate 32,367,428, forward strand.
GCCAACTGATGTTAGTAGTTAACCTGATTTATTTTATGAAATTAAACTTTTTGAATAACTATGATTTGATAGTTTTAGTAACATTAGAAACAGAAAGAATTTAAAACAAAATCGAATTATTTTTACTGGCCAAGTAAACAGGTAACACAAACCAGTCACTAAAAGTCTTAATTGGATGTAAAATGGTTTAGGAAGCCCTTATTTAAAACTCCCATTTGGACATTTCAAAGACTTAATAAAGTAATACTGATTATTTAATTAAATATTGCTTTCATTAAGATAATAAATAACATCAAAGACTGGTTGTTTGATTTTATTTGATGATTCCATAATGTTATCTAAAAGAATCATTTCCACGTTATTCAAAAACGAGATAAGAACATTTAATCTTAAGATCGTAATTGAAAATGATTATTTTTTTCGACCCAAATTTCCAATTTTCTACTTTTAACCATTTTTCTACGTAATTTACGTGCTACCTAAAAATAATGAAAAACTCAAATAATGTTTAAGACTTCTGCAATAGGACGAAAAACATAAAGTTATATATGTCAAGTAAGGGGCACGCCCCCTGCTCGCTAACTACTAAGTCTTCTATATTTATCCAAAACTTGTCCTCTTTTTCAAGGTACGTGAATCCAAAAAGATCTTTTTTCTTCAAAAAGTTTACACAGACGTCCTCGCTTTTTATTTCAGAAATCAATCCAACTTAGTAAAGAATAGTTTGCTTTCTAGCAAATTTTACCAACACTGAATCGTTTATTTTCACCAATTAATCCTTTATTTATATCACCAGTCTCTGTTTAGATATAATTAAAGAATTTTCAGGGAGCAAAATACGAGTATATCAGCAATAAAGCTACTTGAACTTTCACTTATTATACGACGAAAAAAGTTCTTAGAGTTTAAAATTAAAAGTTTTAAAAGGTTTTTGACAACTTGACTGAATTAATTAATATATGAATTACATATTAGAGAGTTATAATGAATAGAGAGCTGAATGACTTTACATATTAGAGAGTTATATAGATTCTTCAAGAAAAGCATACAAAGCTTGGTTTATTCGTGTCTCATTAGACCCCACACTGTTATATTATTTATAAATGACCCAATACAGAATCACGTGTATTTCACCACAGTATTTAACGCATAATATCTTTATCTATTATATGTCTTCTACATAAAACTATTGTTTAATTCATTAAATGTTTACATAATACTTTAAAAGTTTAATAAATTTCTTTGGATTTCCAAAAATAACAATGCTTCTCTATATTTCAACACATGCTTTTAATAGCTTATCTTCGGTTGTTAAAATATGAAGTTTAACTCTTAAAATGCTCTAGTATTGAAATATTTGTAAAAATATATATATTTCCCCACTTTTGGCCCCTTGTCCCATTATCCCCCAGTTTCCCCTATAATTTGTTTAATTTGTTCGTTTTTCGAAGAATTAATTTTTTAGATTTTAAATATAATTTAAAATAAAACTTCAACAAACAACTTCAAAACAATGAAAAAACTTCCTCAAAAAGAATAATTCGTATTAAGACGTCATTATTCATTAATATACATTCATTAAAAAAATGTAAATGAAAAATAACGTCTGCTCTTTAAAATAAAATAGAACGCCTTGTGCATTTTTATAAACAAATAATACAAACAATCAACGCATTTCGTTGTGACACATGTTATGACGTCATTCCAAAACCATGGCAGGTCACTCAGCCAAAAGTCACCCAACCAAAATCGCAAAAAATAGCCAATTTTAAAATTAGTTACATTTTTAGTTAGCCAAATCCAAATAAATAGCCTCAATTTATTGAAACTGTTTGGCGTAAAGATCCCTACTTACTGCTAAGGGTTTTTTTTCCTACGAGAGGATTGGCGATGTGAATTCGCCCGAAAGCTGCGTACAAAGCCAAATGGGTGGCTTAAGTTGTACAATTGACGAACACTCCTTGCTCAGGGTAGAATACAATGCGATCCCCGTAGAAGACCAAGGGTCATAAAAGACTCACTCTTTCTTCCAAGAACTAATACCGATTACGTTTAAGACGACAAATTTTGCCAAACAACATAATTTAAAGAATGGTGTTGGAGGATTCTATCTTTTTTCAAATACTTCTTATCTTCATAAAAAAATATTTTTGGATATAGCTGTATAAAATTAAAGGATCAATATTAGTATTTCATTTATTAATATTTTACATTTAGCCAAATAACTGAACCCTTCATATTATGGCTAAGGCGAAGAACCAGCTGCGCCAAGAGGAAATTTTGAAAGAACACAAAGAAATTTTTTTGAGCTTAAAACTCATTCTAAGTAACAAGTAGGTACGTATAATAAAAAGAGGATGCTAAAAAAAGGAAAGATGAAAAAAAGTATTACAAAATAGAATTTACTGCAGGCTTTTAAGCTGACAAAAAAATTTAAGATTTCACTGCAATATTTTCCTAATAAGATACTACAATTTGACTAAATGTGTCAAACCTTGATTTATGGCCAACTAATTCGTTGACTCATACTTCCATATTTTTCATTGGTGATTACGATTCCGCTGCAGCTAATATGTTTTCATTCGTTACGTCATGGGATACCATCATACATGTCAATGTGATGTTGATACAGTGCACTTAGACACAAAGAAGTAGGTTTGTAACAGAATCTGTCACTCAGCCCGCTTCCACACAGCATTTGTGTTCAATAGAAAAAAAAGTCGCCAAACACAAAATTAATTCTATTATAAACACTTGCATGCTAAATTTGGCCAGTTTAATTTATTTTATTTCGAAAATTCAATAATTATTTCTTCAATAATTATTATCGTTTGCAACAATTAATTTATATTTTAAAGAATAAATTTATAATAGGTAATATTCCTCTATTTTAAATAGAACCAAAACATTTCATATCAACATACAAAGAATCTCTTAGTGAAATATATTTGACGTCATTTCATACTGATTGATGTCGCAAAAATAAATTTCTTTTTATTAATTATTTAAAAGAATTAAAGTTTCTCGAGTGATAGTTGTGAATGTCAATGGTGATTTAATTCTAATAAAAATGGCTTCTTATGTTTTATAAATGAGCATTAAATATTACAGTTTTTTTAAATAATTAAAGTACTTCGAATTCGAATTTTTTTTTAGATTTTCAAAGTCTTCTAATTTCGATGCGCTGAATTTTTTGACGTATCACACTTGCCTGTAGCATTTGTAGTTTGGGCTATGAAAGTGGGTGACAGACGGACGGACGGACAGACATACGGACTGAGCGATTATAATACCTTCAACTTTTTACGTTATAAACGTAGCTTGGAAGCTAAAATACTTTGTGGTGCTATTCATGTGTACTGTAGTGGCAGATTAACTTAAATAAATCGATTTTTTAACCTTACCAAACTCTAATTAGGATTATGGATACGTCATAGATATTTTAGCCGTTGCGTTTGACATTAGCTAGTGTTAAACAAGTAGGTATGTAACAGAATCTGTATCTTTGCTCTCTTCCACACAACATTTGTGCAACAATAAAACTGTTGTTTTGTTGTTGATGAAAATGGAGAACGTCATTTTGCTTGATAATAATTTTAAAAGTCTTATAGTGTATATTTAAAGGATATATTTTAAGAACAGAAGATTTAAGCTTATTTTTTTATGTGGTACCTTCACCTTTCAATGCGAAATAATTAGTTTAAAAAAATTAAATTTTAAAATGTATACATAAATGTAAATAGTGTTTGCACTCAAATTTTATTTTTACGTCCTTTTATGGTTCTCTTTCCATTTTTCTAAATTTGAATTAAGACAATATCTACCCTGTCCCATTAGCCCTGCATCCTGTCCCCTTACATCCCGCACATGTTGGCTAATGGGACGTTTTCATGTTTGTTTAAAGTGTTCAACAACTAAAATATGGTAATGTTTTAACATCTAGCTGATGACTTTTTGAATAAACGAATGTTCAGTTTATGCTTGTAAAAAAAACTAATTAAAATTCTTGTATTTTTGCTGAAATACAGAGGTTTATATAAATTTGTCCCATAAGCCTCTAAGGAATAATTTTTTATGAAAAATATTTATTTAATTATGACTTTTAAAAGATTAATATAGAACTAAATGCTAGGTTTGGCGCTTTTTTAGACGCAATTTTTTGTAGAAGTAAGGTCTAAGTGACAGTTTCTGTTAAAAACCTTATTTGTGGATCTCGAAGTGGAGTATTTAGATCAAACACTTGGCCAAAATTTTTTATAAAAAAGCCTTTTTAATCTGCTTTATGTTTTGTGAGTCTAATTCTTTTCATTTTCTAAATTGCCATATTGATAAAATAAAGCTTGAGTAAGTTTTAGAACCATGCAACTGCTATACAGAACATGTAATTAGTCATTTAAAGCGACGTCCAAAAAACATAAACTTCAATTAGTACGATCAACAAGCCGCATTTTTTCTTGTCTGTATGCCGGATACTTTGACAGCTTTAATCAAAAGGTATGTTTTCTGCTTCATGTAATATTCATCTCTTATCAATTTCCTGTAAATCCAAAAAGCTATTGACAGTAGAATAATTTTCTGAGTGCTTCGTACTTGTAGTCGTCTGTGTTTCGCTGGTCACCCCCCTGCTAATCGAGTTCTGAAACCAAGAAACTATGACTGTAAAATATCTTCTAGGCGTCTCGGACTTGGTGGTTCTTAGTATTACGCTGGTCATTCCGCTGTTAATAGGGTTTAAATTTAAATCCTCCGGTTCTGAACATGGTTCACCCTCTGAATATTTCTTGGCCGGAAAAAATGCCGGTTTGTTGGTCGTCGTAACATCAACTACAGTTACTATTTTATCTGCCATTGTCATGATAAGTACATCAGCCGAGATATACAAGTTTGGACCTATGCATGTCTATTTCAGTATTGGCCTTTGCATTGGATCCTACTTTGCGTCGTATATGTTCACTCCCATTTACTTCCGATGTAAAGTGTCGAGTATCTATGAGGTAACTGTATTATACTGTATTGCATGTATTACATAATTAAAACGTTTTAATAATTTTGTCGGATGTAATATCTGTCTGAAAAGGTCAAGGAGTCTATTGAGTTTTTTTTTTAAAGTTCGCTTGAAGAATCTGTAATATTAATGTGACTGTGTGTCTGCCTGAAATGTATCTCCGTCTGTAAAACTAAACGTAGAGACATGGGAAAGGTATCAAAATACGCAGATATTTGTTATAACGTGTGCTAAATTCCTACTTAATTTGCAACTAAATCATTTAAAATGAGTAGAATTTATTCCAAACCTTTGATCTGTGCAAACGAAAAAATTTAGGAGTAGAAGCTTGACTTTTCAATATGTAACAGCATTTAATTATTTGGTAACTTTTTTATAATTTTTCAATATGTTTTTAGAAATCCTTGAATAATAATTTTTTTTTATTGTTCTCTAGTTGTTGGAAATGCGATTTGGAAAATACACTAGATATGCGATTTCAGCAGTTTTTATTGTTCAAACGGTAAGTGCTTAAATATTATCTCGGATTCATGTAAAATGTAGTTAAAAGCGATACAGTACTCTAAAAATTATTTTGGATATTTTCAGTTAACGAAAAGGGGAGAGAGACCGGGGCTAGTTTCCATGATTTTTTTTTTTTATTTTATGGTTGTATATTTTTTACTTTTGAAGAAAACATGATATCATTGTCTTCTTTGCATTTTTCACCATTTGTTTCTTTTCACTTTATGCTACAAACTAGCATTGCTACTTTTTCAAAACAAATGTATAGTTTTCAACCGCATGTTGTTAAATCCAAGCCTGTAGAGCTGGAAAACATGCCCAAATGGGGCAAATTTTCCAACTATTGTTAAAGAGGTTTAACACAAGTTATTAAACTTTATTATCTTTTATTTTACAAATTTTTACAATTTAATGCAAATTAAAATAATCCAAGAAGAGCAATTTTCAGAATATACATAAATGTTGTAAAAACTGCCAGTTTTTTGTATGAAAACTTTAATTTTGCGAATTTCAAAAAAGGTTATATTATCTGAGAACTGCAATAAGTTTTCAAACAAATTGTGTTACTTGCTCTACTCTTTTGTAGTGCCATTTCTTGGTGCCCGTTGCTAGAGGTTGCCCAAAGTATAGCTAAAGGTTGCACAAAAATTGGAGTTATCACATGCACTTTAAACTATGGCTGTTTCCTTCCCAGTTTTTTGTAGTCCGCAAATTGACTGCACATTTTTATACAACATGACATACTATATTTTACGGTGCAATTGTTCACGATGCATGGGGAATATTTAAGTTCTTGGGTGCTTTTTCTTTTACTAAATCTTTTCCTTATAGTTACTATAGTGGTATACATGACGTGATTTTTCGTTAACCGAGCCACGAATTGGCCCCCCTCTAATTGCTCGTTTCAAATGTAAGACCAGGAGAAAAACTTACCCCATGAGAAAAAGACCATGTCTCTTCTACAAATCAAAGTGGGTGGGTTTAGGTAGGTACCTACCTACCTACCATTTTAAAATATATTTCTTCAGAGTCCACAAAACCGTGCATTAGGGTGGAGTGAAAATATAGAATTTAGAATCGTGTTTGGGAATAACACCCACATTTTTCTTTTTCAGATGCTATACATGTGCGCAGTACTCTTGGGTCCTGTTCTAGCGTTGAATGCAGTGACGAATTTTTCAATGCAAATGGCTATAATAGCTTTTGGTGCAGTTTGTACAATTTATTGCGTTATGGTGAGTTTATAACTTGACTTTATTAAAACATTGAATTTATATACCGTATTAAGTAATTTGAATAACATTAAAACCTTTCCTAAAGTTCTATTGCAGCTACTCTTTCACTCTTTGCACATGAACTATTTTCTCAAAAACCGCATTTTGACGTCCTACAGGCAATGGTAAATTGTGTACGAAGTTTGACGTCTGTAGCTCTTTTCGTTTTTCAGCAATACCTTTAAAACTAAAAGCATTCTAAGACAGATAATCTTTGCATATGCATGATTTTCTCGAAAACTTTATTATGACGTCCTACGGGTACTAAGAACGCATGTGCCAAATTGAAGCCGGTAGCTCTTTTACGTAGAAATTTAACTGAAACGCAACTCAAACGATTCGCCTGGGAATGATTTTGCTCGTTTCCTAATTGAGCTTAAACAAATCCTTCACGCGAATGACGTCCCGCCACGAATGGTCTCATTCCATTCGAGCGATCACGTGCGAACTGTTTGTTTACTGTTTTGGCACTCAATATCGGCGAAAAATGTCAAATACTATATTGTTTTTTTTTTTTAAGGAAACCCCGACCGGATACTTTTTAAGCTGTGAGGGGCAACCCAATAGATTTGTCTGATAAGAAGTTTATTACCAAGTATCGTTTAGATAAAAAATCGTTCCAAATCGCTTGGCCAAAAAAAAAACGATTCAAAAGATTCGTTTTTTTAACGATTCATTAAAAGAAAGATAAACGCTTTGGATGAATCTTTAAAGGAACGGGATTGGCCCATCTCTATATTTCCAGTGATTTTCGAATTATTTCATTGGTTAACTTCACGTAAAAAGAGGCAGGCGTAGTACTCTTGTCGAATGCACGAATGAAACACCCTTGAGCACGAATTCGCGTGGTTTGGAAAGTTAAATACGGTTTTTCGAGAGCGTTTGCAGGGCGGAGCTTAAACCGATCGCATTCGCAGGGCAATCGTGCGTGAATTCGAAGCGTTTCAGTTAAATTTTGGCTTTAGTTCGATCTGTAGAGTGGTTTCAGAGGGCCAGACAAAGATTGAAAAGCAATTTTTATAAAATCTGCACCCTCCAAAATTGGTAGAAAACAAAAAATCTCTAATTCGGATTTTTAAACAAATCGCAATACTTTCATTACCATTTACTACTTTATATATGAAAGGATTTCTTTTGAATATAGGACGAACTTATCTTTTAATATAGTTAATATATAATCTTACTCTTTTAATATAGTTAACGGATTATATAACAGTTCTGTGATTTATCAATTTTTAAAGTAAAATGAGGAATCCTTCAACATTATAAAAACTAAGATATACAAAACACCATTTGGCATTTCGATAACCAGAATTAGTTAAACTCTAAATACGTATCAATTAAATAATGATACACTATTTTCTAATTTTTAAGTAGTTATTATAAATAAGTATTGAATTAGTGTTGCACTCATCTTTATGGAATCAAAACAAAGCCTATAACAGTTTTAGCTTCAACCCTACGTTTATAACGTAAAAATGGAAGGTATTATAATCGTTCATTCCGTCCGTCTATCTGTCTGTCACCCACTTTCATATCCCAAACTACAAATGATACAGGGAAGTGTGATACGTCAAAAATTCAGCTCATCGAGATTAGAAGTCATTGAAAGTCTCAAAAATAAATCGAATTTGAAGTACTTCAATAATTAAAAAAAAAATGCAAATTTAATGCTCATTTAAAAAGTACATAAGAAGCCATTTTTATTAAAATTAAATCACCATTGTCATTCACAACAATTGCTAGAGAAACTTTATTTCTTTTAAATAATTAATCAAAAGAAAATTATTTCTGGAACATAAATCAGTTTGAAATTACGTCATACATATTTCACAAAGATATTCTTTGATTGTATGTTGATGAAATATTTTGCTTCTATTTAAAAGCGATGAATATTACACATTTATTCTTTGAAATATAAATTAATTTAGCAAACAATAATTATTGAATAATTATTGTATTTTTGAAAGAAAATAAATGAAACTAGCCAAATTTAGCTTGTAAATGTTTATTGTAGAATTAATACTGTGTTTGGCGCCTTTTTTCCTGTTAAACAAAAATATTGTGTGGAAGCGGATTAAGTGACAGATTCTGTTACAAACCAACTTATTTAAACTTCAAAATTCAAAAATCAGCCGATGAATTTAGGGTGGACTGAAAGCGGTTTTGTGGACGGATGCATTCCAAGCTGTATTAATGATCACGGTCATCATCATCGTGTATGTAGTTGGCATCAGTGAAGTCGGAAGTGTTACGGAAATAATCAGAAGAGCTTCTGAGGGGAAAAGACTGAATTTCTTTGAGTAAGATATAATTTTCTTACGTAACTTTTAACTTTCATAAATGCGGAGCTTTGTAGAAGAACGTGCTAAGTGACATTTTTGAAAAGATTGAGATTTTTGTGTCAAGGAAGATGTTATTCCCTCTTTTCAAGATAAAAAGATTTTCTCCATTTCATAAACTATTAGTTACGTATATTTTTTTTAACACTTTAAAGTGCTGTTTTCAACGTATCTAAGTCTCTTCCACTCTTTTCCCTTTTTGTCACCTGAAATGATAAATGATAAACTGATGCATTTCTGAATAAAAATACTACAAAATATCTATATTTTTGATAAATTGCTAGCTACTATTCTAACCAAATTTAATTTTTAACATTTGTCTTAAAATACTTAATTAGGTTATTAAATTATAAATATATATAGTATATAATTATAAAATTATAATATTATGTTCAAGTAGTTTGTTATAAATGCAAGAAAATAATAAATATTAAAATATATATAATTACAAACACTTTTCTAGCTTCTTACGATTTTTTCTAAAAGCCTCTCTTACATTTATGTGTTGTTGTTTTTTTTCGAAAGTGTTAAACTTGAAAACCAGTTTCTCACCTGCAGCTTTCGTTTGGACTTTGAAACCAGATACACTTTTTGGAACTGCTTTTTTCGTGGCGTTGGATTTGGACTTGCCTTTTGGGGTTGCAGCCAACTTGAAGTACAAAGGGCACTCAGTATGAGCAGCCTCAGTAGAGCTCAAAGGTAAAATATGTGCATATCCCCATAATGACCCAAGTTGTTTTCCCTGCATTCTTTTTTATTACAATTTATTGGGTTTTCATATAAACAAGGTCAAAAAATAAATAATATGGCCATACAATGACTAATTATCAAACAATGATAATTAAATAGTTAAGTAATAAGATAAAATGACTTATGCTCAAATAACGTGCATAAGTGTGGAATCGAATAATCAGATCAAACAATAACTTTAATAATCAAATATTGAGGATTGAATAATAAGATCACACGATAACTATTAACCAAACGATAAACTATGATGATCAAATAATCAATCTAATGACAAGGTCACAAATGATAACTAATAATCAAACGATGAATGATGATGATCAAATAGTTAAACTAATAAAACAGATCACACGATAACTAATAATCAACTGATGAGAATCAAACGATTAATCGAAATATATAGATCATAAACATTGACTATAGTCAGGTAGCCAAACCCCTTTTTTTTGGTCGAACCCTGCACTAGGAGGTTAAGTTTTTTTTATTGACGATTTAAGAGTGTAGATTACGAATCTGGAAGGTACGATTTTGGTAATCGTACTCTTGAGTATTTTTGGTAATTCAAGGAGGCGACTCCTCCATCTTGAACTTGACAACCTAAATATTTGATGATATACTGGACCAAAATTAATATTTTTTCTTTACAGATGCATTAAGTAACAAAGAATAACCATTTCTAAGAAAATTCGAAAAATAACAATTTTTCATTTTTGTTCTACATTTTATTGAACAAAATATTTATATTTTGGTTAAAGTTTTTAATAATTAGTTACTACAGTATCACAAACTTCAAAAATAAAAAATTCAAGACGGCGTCTTCCGCCATGTTATTTTTTTACCTTTAATACAGGGTGGCGCAAATAAAAGTGGCCCCGTCATGGAGATAAGAATACGATAGAATTGTTGTCAAAAACCAATGCAAAAACAGGTTTGCTAAGTGAAGCTATTGATCGCTTCAATATTAAGCCCAAACAAACGCTTGGCGAATTATTTTATGTCAACTATGCTATGGTTTGACAAGCCAGTTGGAATGCAATATAAACTGAAGGTTTGTACAGCTGTGTGTGTGCAACAACAAAAAATTCCACTAGTGATTATTTCGGACCTTATTAAACCTAAAGAATCGGACCTTTTTGTTTTTGATACCACAAAACATTCTAAATTGATTGCAAGACACAAAATTTGCATAAGAAACCGTCTTCAAATAGTACACACTAACATCTGAACTCGCCTATAGTCCATGAGTAGCTCTAATGTGATGCTAATCCAATCCAACATTGGTTGCATTTATTAAAATTCAAAAACAAGTTTGCCAAGTGAAGCCGTTAGACGCTTGAATAATCTTTTATTTTGACTTGAAGGCTTTCAGACGGCTTCCATAGTTTTTCTCGCCAAGCATCTCAATACATTCCGATCTCTACACCGGGGCCACTTTTATTGGCGCCACCCTGTATTAGGTGATCCACTGGCCCTATTTGTTCTATTTTAGTTGAAACTTGCTTTAAGTTACTAATTTAATTTCAAAGGTATAAATCTCGAATAGAGAATGTATTTATTCGCGAATCTGAATGTTTCTAAATTAAGCATCTTCCACCATATTGATATTTATTTTGGCATTGTTTAGAATAAAATAAATAATTCTTTCCTTTCTAGGTGTAGTTTTTCATAAATATTTACTTATTCATTAAAAAAATGTAGGGGAAGGTGTTGTTCCTTTGACCACTTCACACATTTTAAATTTTCTTAACTTGAATATTAAAGCTAGCTTCAATTCTTTTATTTTATTCCAATCTGTATCGTATGGTTTATCATATATAATTTTTTCATGATTCCATTTTTATTTTTATTATTTAATTTTAAAAAAATAATAAAACTGTGGTCAAAAGGTACAACATATAGTTGTACCTTTGACCATGGGTTGTTGTACCTTTTACCGGGAAATTAGACAACACAGAAATGAAGACGAAAAAACCATTTTAATCTGTGCAACAATTTAATGCAAGTTAAATGTATAAAGGACAATCTAAACTCAATGAGAATGTTGTTAGTGGCAGTGTTTTAAGAGTTATTAATTTAATTTTACTCATTCAACTTTATATAAAGAAAAGTCCACTCCAAATGACAAACATTATGACTGTCGAGCAGATGCACTATTAATATTAGGGTTTGGTTGTTTAGCCACAATGTCTTCAATATCAATATCATACAATTTTTCATCTTCTCTTCTAAACTTGCCCCTTAAAGTTTGCCTTTTCAAATATCGGATTTGAAACCCTGGATATATTTACTAACATTATAGATCTCTACGACAAAATACTTAATAGTTTTTTACTTGAAATTTTAACAAGAATAAAATTTCCTTTTTCTAAGTTATATTTCTCGAATTGTTGATGGTCATCGAATTCACAACATGCATCTGACAGATCAAAGTCACTATCTTCTTGAAGAAATTTCTCGGTAGCTATTGGATTCTGAACTGTGCTTGGGAAAAACAAGTTTTTTATTTACTTTTTTTAGAAAGGCGTTTGTTTGTATGTGATGTCTTGCATTTAAGGTGCTGGTTTTTTTCCTCAGCTTCAATAATTAGCTTTTCAGGTGTATCAGTCAGGATACAAGATTTCCGTTTAGGCCAAGCCCTGTTGATATGCAGAAAGAAAAATAGCACATAAAGATTTATATGCATTTTTTTTATTCGTTATGAGCAAAATAAGTAAAACATATTAACTAGTTTTACTAAAGTTGTAGCAGTAACTCATCAAAGTTAAAATGTTGACTCAGGAGTGTTGTACCTTTGACCTGGTCAAAGGAACAACAACTGATCATGGTCAGAGGCACAACACCATGACAATACAAACTAAAAAGCGTGCTACAGTTTATGGGTTAGAACAACCATTTTCAAAAGCTCCACAATATTTTTTAAAGTGTATAGCTAAAATGTAAAAGGATTTCTATCAAAAATAACAAAACACAAAAAATATTATTAGGCAAAACCTTATGAAAAAAATACTTACATTTTTAGGATGGAAATGGATTGTTATATTTCACACGAATCTTCTTTGACTTGAATAATCCACATTAAGCTACAGAAACCCTCCAGTGGAGTAACTATATGCTAATTAGACTAATTTTTATAAAGTATTGCTACAGGGCACCACAGCCTAGGTGATCAAAGGAACAATATGGTCAGAGGTACAACACCTTCCCCCTACATTTTAAATGTCGGCTTCCGCCATTTGTCCCCTTGTAATAATAGGTGATTCATTGGCCCGAAATGTGTTTATACAATGTGCCTTGTCTACAAAGCTATTGATACTATTTTCCATACATTTGAAGATGGTAGATGATAATCCCGGTACATTCCTTCTTTTATAGGCATGATTTATATCCAAGCAGAGGTACTTTTAGAGGAATTAAACAATTATTTAGTAAATGAAAGCAAGATACAACTAAAATTGGAAATTTTTTAATTTAAGGCCAATGGATCGCCTAGAGTTAAAAGTGAAAAAATTCAATATGGCGGAGGACAAATATCTTGAAATTTAAATTTTTCCATTCTTATAATTCTGTAGTAAATTCTGTACAAAAATGCTTATAGTTTTGAGCGCGTCAAAATGCAAAAGCCAATTTTTTTATTTTTCGTTAAGATCTTTTAATGATGTTAGATTGGGTGATTGTACGTCGCATTAACAATTTTGTTGTTTTGACAGTCTCTTTCATTATCAGCAACAATTATAATTATAATTTTATGTGGTTTATATATATATATATAGCGGGACACCCTTGTAAGATATGATGTTATAAGTAAAAAAAAATAAAATGTGGTTATTTTTCAGTTCTATCAGGTGGAGTACTTTGTCACTATTTTCATTTCAAATTATATGCAACTTGATTGGAATACTAATTTATGCAGTTTTCTACTTGTGTGATCCAGTATTAATGTATCGTGATACTGGCATAACTAAGTATGACCAAGTAAGTTGTATAATGCATTTTCACCATTATACTTATTGAATGTTTAACCATTAAACGCCAGCACTGATATATGAGCCATGCTGATTTTTCCCCACATGAACTTTAACAAAAACAATATACAGAAATATGCCAATAGTACCTTCTGAAATAAAGTCCAAAATTTGACGAAATTTCTAAATATGCCAAGTCTGGAAATCCTGCATATATCAAGAACATTTTTCCGAACATTAAAGGAGCTTTATTGATAAAGACACATGACTTTAAAAAACAAAAAAGAGAAGTCAATATCATCGAAGGAGTCTTTCTTCCTATGGTAGAGAAAAAAATACTGAAGGCAAAAAAGATGTTCAATTTGTTCTGCTTATCACAACCAGAGAAATTAAATAGAATGGAGTGCGCATTGGCAAACCTAAAAGCGACCCCCTTATGGGTCACATGACTCGAGTCACGTGACTGCGACGGCGATTTTTTCCACAACGACTTGAACATATGAGGCCGACAATCTAGTGGTATGGAAAAGGAACAAAGATTAATTGCTATTTCGGTGAAAAATGTCGCTACTTTTGGCTTCTCATTGCATCTATTTTCATTTAAAAAAACTAAACATTCTTTTTAATAGTTATTTTATCTTGGATCTGATCAATGCATGTGGCGCAGAAGGCTAATTAGAATTTTTAAAGAATATTTTTTGTCAAGAAAATAATCCCTAAACTTTAAAAGAGCTTTTAGAATAATTTACTCTATTCAAAGTATTGGTATTTTAGGAATGAAATTACGATAAATGCCTATCTAAACAATCTTACATGTGAATTATCACAGATCCCTTTTTAATTTCTGTTTACATTTTATAAACTGCACACAAATTAAGCATCTAACAGAGATAAAGCGAATGGAAGCAAATATTTCTTATTGAACACAGCAACAAAAAGCTAAAAATTATCGTCTGCAAACACATTAAAATCCGCGCAGTGATTTCGGCAAACCCAAGTGACTTGGAAATAGATGTGATTCCCATTTCGGTTTGCCAGCCTACTTTTATCTGATTTTCAAGTCTGGCTGCAATTGGCATAGTTCTGACGAAACGGTTGCGATAAACTGCCATAGTAGCAATCTTTCTTCTCTTGGCGATTTTCCATGTTGAGGACGTTTTTGGAAGCTGCTTTACTATTGAATGAGCAGTCCATTCTATTTACGTCGCTGATCACAACCAGAAAAGTCTCCCATTTTGCCACATTTTTAAAAAGCTTTTTTTTTAAAGGGTTGGGAATTTTTTTTAAATATTTTTTAACCCTTGTATGTTATGACTCAAAAATAGATCTATTGTTTTCCATATTCAATGTTCCTTAGCTCGGGCGACATTTTGCGACAAATTCGAAGGAAGATTAAATTCACACATTTTATAGTTATTTAATTTCTTGCCTTTACTCTCTAAATATTTTGAAATCATTGATTTTTAAAAAAAATTTAGGTTGATGCTAATTTAACAATAAGAAGCTCGCGTCATTTTGGCGTCGGCGACATTTTCAAACATTAAATATATCACCGGAACAAATACTGTGATTTGACCTTTTTCTTCCATTTTTAGAGCAAGCAAATTTACATAATGATTCTTCGAACTGTAAATAAATTAAATTTGAAAAGATTTTGTTTAAATTTGCGAAAGAAAATGAATGAAAATAGCCAATTTTGACTACAAAAAATTTAAATAACAACTAAATGCTGCGTTTTGCGATTTTTTTCGTGGGTGTATAAATCTTGTGTGGAAGTGGTTCGACGTGACATTTACTGTTACAAATCTACTTTTTCCTATAAATTTTTTTGTGATAATTAAAGTAATAGGAAAATAAGATAGTACAGCTTATGGTACAATTTCTTTTCTTCATTTCTGTTATAAATATTCATGTCGAATGTATGTCTGTTTATATGATTTAATTTGATGTTTTTGGAGGGGGCGGGGGCAGACACTCTATTCGTCCTATTGTCACAATATAGCAGGGTGTACTTAGAGAAATTCTTCTTCAGAACAATCTAATAGGTGTGTTCCCATACAGATCGTTCCCTACTTTATCATCTCCAGACTGCATTCGATACCAGGTCTGACGGGCCTGTGCATCGCGGGAATCTTCAGCGGATCCCTGAGTACCATGTCCTCGGCTCTCAACTCTCTGGCCACTGTCACTGTGGTGGACTTCGTACAACCTGCTATACCAAGCTTAACAGAATTCAGAACTGTGACCATTGCAAAATTTCTAGGTCTGTCGTGCAACTAAGCTTTTTTGGATTGTCAAATTGGTGCGCTATTGACGCAATTAAAACACATAATTTTATTTCAAAATGGTGGCCACCGTACATAAATTAAGCATCTTGTATGTTTGAGTCAATAGGATCAAGTTTAAGTTAAGGTAAAAGATTATATGTTTTACACGGAAACGATAATCTCCAGAAAAAAACTTGTCTATAATATTGTTTACTTCTTACAATTTAATATTCTATTTAACCTGCATTTTTAAAAAAAGTTTTATGCTGAAATTTTTATATTCCTGGAAGTCATAAATTAGTATATCTATTCTGAAAAATGCAAACAATGCTTTTGGTTATATGAACCGATACAAACTTATTCGAAAATAAGTGTTACTTTAAGCAATACTAATTCCGAAAACATATACTGATAATTATCAATGATTTAAATAGTGAATACGTAAGTCCTTGTAGTTACGATCCTCTATTTAAGCATTTTAAACGTGTTATCAAATATTTTCTGACCATTTTTTTAATTTTTTTGAGAAATAAATTTGTATAAATTTGGAGATATCCCCTGCCAATAAAATGGCAAAATTACTTATACACCATTTTTTAATTTTCAATAAATAATTTTACAATAAATATTCGAAAGAGTTTCAAAGAGTGGCATTACAGAGCTCTGTAATCCAGTTACATTTATCATAAAAAAAAGTTCGAAAAAATATTCATTACAGCCGGAGAAATGTATCTTAGAAAATCATGTTTTTGCTATTGGAATAACCACATAAAAGTTCTTCGAGGAGACATGGTGGTTGGAGGTGGGGGTATCCAGTAGATATGTGTATCTAGTAGCTTTCGGAAAAAAATTTGGGACGTTGATAGAACTTGAACTTTTATGGTTCCTAATTAAGTCTAATTTTTTGAATAATTCTATTTCTGTTCAACAAAATTAAAAATTTATGTCAGATTTAATTTTTTTTTCAATAAACACTTATAAATTTATTTCTGTAGTTGTGTTTTTAAAAATGTTTTGAAAAAATAAATTATTAAGAAGATTAAAATTCGTTTTTCAATCGTCTTCATAATAGGTGATTAATTAAACATCAATTATAAATATTTTGTATGAATTAATAAGTAAAAAATACTTTGAATAAAAAAATATTAATTAACATTCAATGTTACGTTAATTTAAATATTTTTTATTATTTTAACTACTAATATTTAATTTCGGGCCATTTAAAAGAGTTTATTGAGAAGCAATTAGTTCGACATTAAACAAAAACATTTTCGCTGCATAGAAATAGAACCACTCCAAAAATGATCCTAGTTCATGAATAGAAAAATATAATCAATGCTAAAAAAATTGAAATAGCTCCATAGACTCCGATATAAAAGCTTCTAAAGAAAAATTGCGAATTTAGACTGTTTTATTCTCGCACAACTACCCTAGCACCGCATACATGCGCCACTCGGCACAATTTCCTTTCAGTTTTCTTAGTGTCGCCTCTAGAAGTTTTCCATAGGATTTAGTTTTTGTATGTCTGTTCGATATTTATTTGATTATTTAATTTAGTATTACCATGATTTATTTCCTTTATTAAAAAATTTACAATAACTTATAATATTTACTTAGTTATTAGTTTGTTTTACGGTCTCTTGTGCATTGGTATTGCATTCTTTCTCGCTGAGGTTGACAGCCTTATGCAGGCAGCCATTGTTTTTATGAGTTACACGGAAGGCCCAGTTCTGGCAGTATTTTTGATTGCGGTCCTCACCAGAAAAGCCAGTGACAAAGTAAATAGTTGATTTATTCTTTGGTTTCTATTGTTTGTCTCAATTACTAGTGATAGGTAAATGTCGAAATTATACAGTTGTATTCACTGCATGGCCCGGGCGTACATTGTATGTACGTCCAGACGAACATCTGTCTACCTGTTGTCCAAGAATACTACCCTTTTAATCAGCATTGAAATTTAATTTCTAGTCATTATTTTTCAATCGCCAAATAGTGATAGCAGTATAGAAAGTTAGAAGATTCTGGTGAAGTGTCGCACCAAATGTGTACTATACTTACGTCCGCGTAAAACTAATCAAAATTCTTATGTTTTCAAACAAAGAGACAAGGTTTGTTACATTAACTTTAATAAGTATTTGATAGTTGCATTTTCCAGGAAACGATTTCAACGTAAACGAGAAGAAGTACTACTTACAATTTTACAGTAGATTTTTTCGAGTGTAACCCTCTAAGGCAGGGGTTCCCAACCGGTGGTACGCGTACCACTGGTGGTACGCGGTGAAATTTCAGGTGGTACGCGTGAGTCATGTGAGCAGTATGATGCCATTAATAGCTTCTGTACGAATGAGCAGTGAGCACGCAAACATATTACCCATTATTTTAAACATTAACATTAATTTAAAGCGAAATTTTTAATTAACATCTGGATCGGAAACCTAGCACCCTTTGATCTCCCGGCAAGCTCTGATCTTTTTGATGCCATTTTTATGAGTTGCTTGTGTGAGAGTTGATTTTCTGAACTCTTGTACATAAAAAATAAACATAGAAGCAGAATAAGTGTTGAAGAGGACTGATGAGTGAAGATAAGTCCTATTACTCCTAATGTTGATATTTTAATTCCAGGCAAACAACAAGTTTCGAACTAAAGACTATAAAAGTATATTTTGTATGATGATTAATTTTTTTGTCAGTTTGTACTATATTTTTATTTGTATGTTTTTAGAAATATAAGTAATAAATAAAACTGTAAATTAATACCATTTTAATCTTTTTTTTTCTTTATTAACCGCATGTTATAAATAAACAAATATCCAACCATTAAGTATGAAGTTTCCTCAGAAATTTAATTTAAAGAGCCTTTGAAAACTTTTAGAAGGGTAAATATTATACGTTTATTAAAATATTTTGGTGGTACGCCAAAATTTCTCAAAAAGTCAAGCGGTACGCAGATGCAAAAAGGTTGGAAACCCCTGCTCTAAGAGATACAGAGTATAAACCCGTCACCTAACAGTCAGGTTTTCCAGCAACACACATATTTTTAATATTTATACATTTTATAATTTTACTAAATTTTAAAATTAGTAGTTCGCTACAGAAATATAATTAAAAATATTTTTTTTAAAATGTATTTAAAAAAAATTAATTTTAAACACATGCAGTGAAAACTAGTATATGCTATAGCCAGTTTGCCTATCACTCAGAGGTTTTAAAGAGTACTCAGAGGTTTTTTTTCTTCCAGAGTGCCTTTTTGGGATTGTCAATCGGAGTGTGTCTCGTAAGCTGGCTTGGATTCGGGTCTTTATTCGGCGGCTTCAGACACCCACACTTGCCCCTGGAAACCAGTGCTTGCCCGGCGTATGCAAATGTCACGTCTAGTCTACTAAATAACTCGACAACAATTTGTTCTGCTTCGTCCAACTGCACTCTTGAAACGGTGGTACAACAAAAGTAAGTGGCAAAAAGTAAAGCAATGTAGCATATAAGTACAGTCAAGTATGCTGCCGTGCGCTGGTAAACTGCATTAATTAACCGCAACAATGTATTGGACCATTGTTGCCCTGAAATAATCAGTATTTTAGTATGCGTCTTACAAGTAAGAGTTATTAAGTGCTTACAGCAATGGCACAAGTCATTTGTGCGAGATACTGCGGTTAACCTGCCAACGGCAGTATGGAGAGGCGTAAATATAAATGCAAGAATAAAAGCATCAAAGACCCAAGCCCATAGTCACGGTCTACTCAACTTATAGAACCATAGAAGTTCTCCATGACGTCACGTTAGCCATCCTGTTCGGAGTGTCGCCTGTTCAGAAGACGAAGAAACTTGCTCACTCAGGGCTGATTGTATTTTTCGGCTCTCCGGACAGGACGGCTAGCGTGACGTCATGGAGAGATTCTCTGGTCTTATAGTTTGCGTAGGCGGTGCCTTAGTCCACTTCTGATTTGCACAATTATTTTTGATTAAAATAGTTTTTTAAAAAAGTAGAACTTAAAAATTGAGTGTTCTAGTACTATATTACTCCATGCAACTATGTGAACTTGGGTTTGTTTTCATCTGATACATCTAAAGAAAGTGTTTAAATAAAAATAAGTGCTGAAAAATAATAAATTACAATTAATTTTTTAGTAAGTAAGATTTATTAATATTCTATGGTTTCTACGTTTTAGTGACATCTAACAAAATAAAACAAAAACATTTTTTTGTTGAAATTTTATCAATAAATTATGATTTTTCTTATTATACATCAAACTAATTATAAAATAAATAATGTATTTACCTAGGAAAGTTACTTCATGTTTAGGAATTCAAAGTTCGTTTTCACCTTATAATATTTTTTGCAACAATTATGTAAGAAACTTAACATTAAAATCACATTTATTATTTCAGAGAAATTTTTGCCTTGTATAAAATGTTATTGTTAAATTTCATTTCTACAATTGGATGTTTGACTACCGTGACTTTAGTTCTTATTTTTAGTTTGATATTAGGTAAGCTTTCAGACTAGTTTTTGTTTATTTGATTATTTTTGATGACCTTAACCTTCTCATTTATATACATTTATCCCTAAAAAAATAAACAGAAATGCATTTAAATGTAGATAATAGAATTACGTATTCAGAAATGTGTTTTGATTTTTTTTAAACTTTAAAACGAATGAAATACCTTACCATTCCAATTTCTAACATTGTTCAAAATGTGAAAAAATTGAAATGTGAATCAGTCGATTCTATTTAAAAATATAGAAGAATTTATTTTAACCAAACGTTTACGAATGATACTAATTTATTATGAATTATTGCCTGATTTCTTAAGTTTCATTCGTGATAACATAATTTCAATATATATTTTATAATTGTAGATGGCAACAAAAACGTAATTCCTCCGGATTCCAAATGTCTCAGTCCTCTTGTCGAATTCTTGATGAAAAGTGTTCCAATTCAAGAAATAAAAGAAAAAGAAATACAAATGAAAAATATCAACACTTTAAATCTATCTCAACAATCTGGAGTGTAATGTTTTTTTTTACATCATTCAAACTATATTTTATCCTTTAATGTAAGAAAAATTGTTTGTCCCTGACACATTGCAAATATCGCAATTCCATCGTTATAGTACTAAAAATATTCTATATTTTCTACAGGTTTATATCCAGTTATTTTTTAGTATTATCTAATATATATTATGATGTAATTAAATGACACTAATAAATATTCTTATATATCTAGTTGAATGTCACTGTATTTTAATTTTGTTAACAATCAAAAATGCTTATTTTAAAGTACATTGCAGTCAAAAACTCTACTTTTTGTGTCAAGTCAAAATGCTTTAATGCTGTTCCTTTTTACTTTAACGTATTTATTAATTATTTCCCAGAATACAGACATAAAACAAAATGTTATTTTTACGTCTATATTACACTTTTAAGCCTCTATTACAAACGGGCGTTTACGAAGGCTAATAAGTTTTTCTACAAATTTTGAGACCTAACTTTGTTTAAGTATTTTATGCTTGCCAACTGATGTTAGTAGCTAAAGATTTATTTTATGACATAAGTTTTTAAATAAATATGATTTGATATTTTTTAGATACTTTAAAAAACAGAAAGAATTTTTAAAAACTTGAATGTAATTTATTAATCCAGTAACAAAGTAACACAAGCCAGTAACTAAAGAAGTCTTAATTGAGCGTAAAATGGTTTAGTAGGCCTTTATTAAAGCTCTCGTTTGGACATTAAAATAAATTTGTATATGATATTTTATTTTTAAAAAGGAATTAATTAAGATAATAAATAACCAAAAGTATTTGAACAAAGATTTGAAATGACAAAGAATTTTTACGATTTATTCAATAGGACGAAAAACATCAAGTAGTATCTGTCAATTAATGTATATAAATCTAAACTATCTCAAGTTGGTTTTTAATTTTGGCACTATAATGTCAAACAAAAAAAAATTATGAAAGTTTTCTTTTTTAACTTTAATATACCATCCTATTTTAAACAAGAAGTTCAAAAAAACTCAAATAGCCTAGTTTCCTGTTACTTAGATACTCATTGAAATTCTTAGACAAAACACGTACATTTTCAACAGTAACTGTCACCTAGAACCACTTCTACTCAAGATTTATACACGTTAGAAAAAAAAAGCGCAAAACACAGCATCCAGTTGTAATTTAAACTTTTAAAAGCCAAAATCAACTATTTTTATTAATTTTATTTCGCAACTTAAATTAATATTTTTTATCTCCTGCTTAATTTATTTGCAGTTTGAAGAATAATTAAATATTTATTAATCAAAAACATGAAACTACTCTAAACATCACTAAAAAGTAAGAAATGTAAATTGAAACTAACCTCATTTTTATGCAAAAAAAATATGCTTGCCGCTTTGAAAACAAATACTGAACAATCAAAGAATCACAATGTACTACATTTTATGACGTCAATTTAAACTGATTTATAACAGAAAATAAATTTTCCTTCAGTTTTTAATTTTGAATAAAGTTTCTCATGCTATTGCTGATATGGCAACAGAGAGTTAAATAACTAAAACTAATGTCAATGCTTACTCAACGGATAATTCGCCTACCTTTCTAACAAAAAAAGGAATTTTTAAGTCCGACGGATAGAACCGATTTTTTTAAGAGGAATACGGACAGACGGACATCGTCAATACCTACTTTTTCATTTTTTTTAATACTTTCGAATTAAAAAATGAAAAAAAGAGTAAAAAAAATATTGGTTTTCCGGTTTCTACTACCTTAGATAAAAGACTGAACTAGGTTTTTTTTTTTAGTTTTCTTTTAATTTATTGTTTGAAAGAATTAAAGTTTCTCGAGTGATTGTTGCAAATGGCAATGGTGATTTAATTATAATAAAAATGGCTTCTTTTGCTTTTTAAATGAGCATTAAGTTTGCAGGTTTTTAAATAATTAAAGTACTTTGAATTCGAATTTTTTTCTGAGATTTTCAATTTTTAATTTCAATGCGCTGAATTTTTTGACGTACCACACTTGCCTGTAGCATTTGTAGTTTTGGCTATGAAAGTGGGTGACGGACGGACAGACGGGCGGACGGACAGACGGACTGAACGATTATAATACCTTCTGCTTTTTACGTAATAAACCTAGTGTGGAAGCTAAAATTAGTTTTAAAAACATTAGAACTTAACCTGACCGGGTTTTTTTGCCCTTGTACTCTATCTGGTTTAACCGAATAAAAAAGTGCTTGAATATACTGTTCTTAGATATTTTCTATACATTCATTGTATGAGTTTTAAATTACATTAAGCAATGATGTTTTTCATCATTATAACCAACAATAACAATACATCAGTTTTGCAACCTTAATTAATAACCACATTGTGAATGATGATTTTTTCATAGAATTCTGATTTCATTATGTTCTAAGTATTAAAATTTAAAACAAATCATTGATTCTAATTTCTAGAATTTTTGATTATTATCAATACTTTGAAGTGACTTTAAAGCATAAACCTAAAGTACAACTGACTAGTCGACGGTTTTTTTCCTTACAAAATTTGTTCCTGCTTACACAAACACAGCAAAATAATGATTAAACAACTAAAAAATACATTCATTAATGCGTGTTGAAGATAAAAAAGAAAATGAAATCGATACAAATATTTCTTATTATAAAATTTCTAATTATTTTCTCAGGTAAGTACATGTTTAATAGCCTTTTTATTTTAATTTATAGTAACAAAGCATTTTTACTTTTGATTTACTGCATTTTTACTTTTTATTACTTACTTGCATTTTTACTGTTTTGATTTAATGGTATTCAATTATTAACCAAAGAAAGTTTGGTCCTTATTTAAAATGAATCGGAACTAATTGTACATCATTGACAATTTATCTGAATACAATAACAATAATTTAATGAATACTTTTCTGTGAATTTCACTCACATTTTTCCTCACAGACTTAATGTTGTCGTACTTTTTAAATATAGATACACACAGGGATTGTTTGCTAGTTTTAAAATAAAAAATTAAAGCTTCATATTTAAGTAGATATTCTTTTATATTTTTAGAAATAATTATAATGAGGTTTATAAATTTACTGAAGTAAGATAATTTTTACAAGGGCTTGTACATAGAAAAAAGTTGTCCATGTTTTGATACATATGAAGGAATAATTTTGTAGTTCAATTACATAATTGTTCTTAATGTTTACTTTGCATCTTTAATTAAAATATTAGTACATAAAAACTTAAACTCAAGTTTAATGTGGAAGTTTTAATTCTATTTATTATTTTTTGAAAAAAAACTGAACAACGCTTAAAATAAAACTCTACCAGATTTCCAAAGGTGCAGTTTTCATAAACTTATACCTATGTTATTTGCTTTTTACCTAATCTCTTACTTATTTCACTAGATTTTAAAATAATTATCTATTTCATGAGTATTATCCAAAGAGGTAGAAACCAGCAGTTCTAGGCCTTTTGCGCTTAAAGTACATTTCTTGGTAGTTTTAATAGTCTGATAGTATCCTAGTATCCAAATCATAAAACTTTACTGGAAATTAATTTCGGAAATTTAATGTGCGTTAATGTATTTCTACTCTAATTTCTAGGTACATCAGATGGGAGTACGTCTAGTGAAAATAAAAAGACTATGCTTAACAATCAACCTAGTGTAATCAATATTGAAAATGACATTAAAAGTAAAAGATTCGGAAAAAATTCTACAGAAGACGGAAAAATTATGCAGAATATTGAAAACAAAAAGTATTTTAAAAATATTTTTTACCTTACACCGCTCTCAATATATTTGCAATCTATAAAATATTCTTGAAATAAATAATTATTAACTAGAACTAGACTTTGTATAAAAATGCACGATTAATCTTTTGACACACAGCACCGACCATAATAGAAAGCTCAAGAAGTACTAATTTATTAAGGTTTGATTGTTGGTTCAACACTGTAAAAACTGTGTAACTTTTACGTGAGTTTTAAGCGTAACATTATACTAATTTTGAAATAAGCTTGCTAAACTCCAAATATGTCAGAATCGTTCCACAAAACGCTAGGTGACGAAAATTAATAAACTATATTTTTTTATAAAGTATGTATAAAAAAAATTATGACGTTCATTTAAAGTACCGTAATATATATTTTTAACGCTTAAGTATAGCTTTTTATCCGAAAAATTTAAAGAGAACGTGCTAAATTACATTTCAAAAATATACATGCGTGGTGTGCCTTCGATACAATTTTGGTGCTAACCATGCATTAATATTTGGTCACAATACAATTTTTGTATTGTTTCAACACAACTTGTATTTAATAATTAGGAAAAACACAGTTTTTTGCAACACAAGTTTTTTCTGAGTGTAACCTTCCACAGAGTTCAAGCGCTTGCACAATCATGAATGCTATTAAAAAACAAAAAGGTATATGAAAAAATTACGAATTTTATCCCGCCGGCATTGAGTAACTTTGACTTAGCAACAACAAAAACTATATATCCCCTCAAAATTTCTCTTGTACTATAGTAAAAGCAGTTATTTTCCACCTTTAATTTTGAGAGAGCTTTGGTGAAACTTGTCTTTTTACTCCATTTTGATTTTGTAAAGTTATTACTCTTTGATGTATGTTTGCACCGCTTTATGCTTTAACATTACACCAAATTTTCACAGTGAATTTTTACAGGCGTTCTGAGAGTTAAGCATTAATATACCTTCATTAGAATGTCATCAAGATTAACCAAATAATTAGTTTAAACTTGTGCCACTACTTATATTGCAATTTATCTATATATTTTCATTGGGTTTCAAAATTAAATACACTGTTTAAATGCTTGTCAGTTGTATTTAATTTTTTACAAAATTACCCCAATCGTGCTTTTCTTCTTAAGATATCTATTTTTTACAGAATTAGGATATAATCTATATTTTTCAGACGTGATGAAATACTTTTATATTCCTTGCAAGAATACCCCAGAAGTTTAGCGTGGACTGGGAGAATCGAAGAATTAGGTGCGCATAATTTAATGATAACATTCATATTTTATTTGTATATATTTTTTTTATTTGGATAAGTAGTTTTGTAACATTTATCAATATTTTGTTACAAAAAAAAACGTAGAAAGAAATCAACTATCACCAAGAAATGTGGGTTCCATAAAAAAAATTGTATTTAGTTAACATGTGATACAAATTAAAGTATCCCTTTTTAAGACGATTTGGTGAAAGAACCAATAAATTTGGCACTTAAACATTTGGGTTAAATCCTGAAAAATGGATTGCTAGTAAATAAGTAAATTTACCAGGTGTGCTGTAAAATGTACACTTCCATAGGTAGAAGCAGTTCATTATCAGAAGCAATTAAATTGGCCTAAGCTACCATTACTTTACCATTTTGCTGTTCCTCATTTCTATCAATTTATCACATTTTGTAAAAATAAAAATGTTTCTTAATCAGAGGCATTCATTGAAGGGATGCCAAAAAAGTATCCAACTTGTTGATCGGACTTTTGGTTGTGGTTGGATTGCTTGAACTAAAGCAACGCTTAGGAGTATTTACAATTGGATGCGTTCTTTTTAGTTTGGTTACATTGGAATTTCAAACACAAAATGAATACTAACAAAATTTAATTTTTTTAGAAAACAGTGGTTTGATATTAATTGGCAAAATGTGAATTAAACTAAACCACAAAGCTGAAAATAACACGCACCTCTATATGAAGTGTTAGTACTAATACGCTAACCACAACCAAAAAAAGATGAATACCTTTTTTGGTGGTCTCTTAAATAATACCGTCAGAGAATCCCTTCAATACACTCCTCTGGTCTTATTGTTAGCAGATAACAAGCACGGGATACCCAGAGTAAAAAGAACTCAACGCATTCAACTGAGATCTCTTGATGATGCAAAAGATAAAGATGTGAATAAGAAAGACGACGAAGATGAAGAAAACGACGATCCTTTGGAGTATAACTATTTTATTCATTTAACATTTTGTTATACACTTTACATATGGATTGAATTTTTAAGTTTTATTAAAATTTACATTTTAAAATTAATTTCAAAACGTGACACTTTGAAAGAAATTTTAATATCGTATAGTTAAATGGTTTTCCGATTATTAAACCTCTTAAATAGTGTTTTATGATTTTTTTCATATGATAAAATATTAAACAGTACACCTTGTTAATACTTTAAACTTCATAACAGTTTTTAAGTAAATACTTTAGAAATATTTAATTCTTAAAGCCTCTTAACAAAATGTATTCAATTACCGCTTTAGAAGTTCTCGCATTTGAGTAAATGTTTGCCAAGGAGATTTTTTTTCGCTTCGAAAGAAACTGAATATTTCAATAACAAAATATATACCTATGCTCCAATTTTTTATGATGTATTTTGTAATTTAATATATTTAGTGGGTATTTGCAATGATAAGATTAAACAATGTCATTTTTCAATAATTTTTTTAAACTTGACCTTGCAATCATCTGGTAATCATTTTACCGTTATTGAAATACAATCGAAATGAGCAGTTTTCATCTTTACAAAACCTTTAATAAAATAGTCTCATTACAATAAATATAAACCATGATCTTTTCTAACCTTAATATTTTATTTACTTTTTAATTACGGATAATTAAATATTTCTTTCTCTAGAAGAAATAAATACATCTATATCCCAGTTCGAGCCCATTGGAAAATCCGATCAAGAAAGAAAATCGCTAAACCACAAAAACCGGTTCAAGAAATGGAAGCCCCATCTAAAAACTGTGAAACGGAACCTAAACCCGAGGAGGATTATCAACAAATTGATCCAGGTCCTTTTGCAGCCAGTAGTCAGTGGAAAAATAGTCCTCCGTGTATACCGTGTATGCCTCCATGTCCTCCGTAATACCACGTATAGGCGTAATCATACACCAATGGGTAATGAAAGATGGATATGATGTGAATGTGGCTGTTCTTAAATTTGATATGAAAGCCACTGGTTATACACATATTATATATGTTTGGAAATGAAATCTTTGAAACTTGCCTACAATGTTATCTCTTAAACTTGCCAATCTCTAAAACTGCCTACAATGTAAATACACGTCTTTGTATAAAATGACTACTGAGCTTCTTTTACTAGCTAAAACTTAATAAACAAAACTAAGAATTAGCACAGGAAATAATTATTATAATTTTCAAATAAAAAGTGGAGTTTGAAGTAGGTTCTTTTCTCAAAACTATTTTTGTTTTTCATTTCATATACTTGTAAAAATAGTTAAGCTGTTAATATAATTTGTAACATAGCTATGAATTTAAAGACTTATAGACAGTTTATATAAGACTTCAGTCTGCATAAGACTTTATAGACTAACTTTATATCTATCATCATTCCACATTCCAATCAATTACTTTTTTGTTAAACTTGTTTTTAATACTATGTACAAATGTACCGAAAAGAAAAATTGAATTTTTAAAATGAGAAATATATTTTAAACAGCATTTCGTACTTTAAACTGCAATCATACTTTTTACAAATCTACCTTTAAAAGTGCATAGGAAAAACCATTCGAGGGCTACTTCTCAATCTACGAATAAAAGCTCCACTAGAAAATCCAAAAGTCAGTGGTAATAAAAAAAATGCGTTTGGTCACCACCAAATATGGTAAACCTATAAATAAACCAAAACAATCTAACATGATCTATGTATATTTTTATTATTCGGATGTATTTGTTAAACTGATACATTACACTGAAGTTCTACACGTTAATAGTTGAATATACCATGAGCATTGATCCAAACAAATACACCCAAAACAATCAACAGTGCAGTAATTTCATGAATAGTTCTATTTTCCATTGAATAATTTGTAATTGGTTTTCTATTTAAACAAATCTTAGAAAATTTAATAAAAATATGAGGAAAATCAGATGAAGAGCTTGACTTTTTAAGCAAAATCCTGAAAAAAACAATGAGGAATTAAGAATTTTAAAATAAGTATGATTACGATATACTAATACATAGTTCACAATAAAGTACGAAACATCGTATGCAAACATCTCGTAGCTTGAAATATATACCGTTTAACAATAGGTATTTAAATTTCCAATTAATTCATCTGCTATTTTCTTTATATTTTGCTCAACAGTTTATAACAACACATTGAACTCATACATAAGAGTAGCAACTTATAATAAATTTTTAAATTATTTTACAAATATATACGAACGTTAAAATTTTAAAAAATAAAACTGGTTCGGTTCCAGATGTGATATTATTTCTCCATATTCCAGTGTTAAAGTTTCGTAGTTAAACAA
Organism: Oedothorax gibbosus; assembly: GCA_019343175.1. Classification (NCBI taxonomy): domain Eukaryota; kingdom Metazoa; phylum Arthropoda; class Arachnida; order Araneae; family Linyphiidae; genus Oedothorax; species Oedothorax gibbosus. The sequence goes on from CM033277.1 coordinate 32,396,823, forward strand.
TAATTGTTCAAACTACATAGGTAAAATAAGGCCACTTTCACACGCATAGAGACTCCGATAATTTCGTTGTAGTTACTGTGCCGGATGACCGTAGTGGCAATGTTAAGTCGATTGGAACTTCACATGTGATGAAAAAAACGGACTCACGGTTTTTACCTGAGGTTTTCAATCAAATAGTGACTATGACTACTGACAATAGTGACAATCTAATTAATTTAACATTGCCATTGCAATCAACTGGCACTTTAAGTACGGCAAACATTATCGAAATCATTGCGTGCGAAACGGGTAAAATTTTAAAACATTTGAAGACAATAATGGAGTTCTTTAAATAAAACAATATACCTGAACTAGTATCACACTTAGGTCCAGGACATAACAAGGTGCATCCACAATTCGAATCAAGAACATGACCATCTTGGCACACTTTTCCTTCACAGCATGTTCCTTTAAAGGAGTATCCCGGCACAACAGGGTCTGGAGGAAAATAATTTCTTGAAAGTTTATTTGTGATCAAAACATAAAAAAAACAAGTAGGTTTGTAACAGAATCTGTCACTCAGCCCACTTCCGCACACAACATTTCTGTTCAACAGGAAAAAAAGTCGCCAAACAAAACTAATTCTATTATTAACATTTACTAGCAAAAATTTGGCTAGTTTCATTTATTGTAATTCGAAAATTAAATAATTATTTCTTCAATAATTATTATCGTTTGCAAAAATTAATTTATATTTCAAAAAATAAATTTGTAATATTCCGTTTTTTTAAAAAATAGAATCAAAACATTTCATATCAATATACAAACAAAGAATCTCTTAGTGAAATATATTTGACGTCATTTCAAACTGATTGATGTCGCAAAAATAAATGTCTTTTAATTAATTATATAAAAGAATTAAAGTTTCTCGAGTAATTGTTGCGAATGGCAATGGTGATTTAATTCTAATAAAAATGGCTTCTTATGCTTTTTAAATGAGCATTAAATTTTGCATTTTTTTAAATAATTAAAGTACTTCGAATTCGAAGTTTTTCGGAGATTTTCAATGCCTTCTAATTTTGATGCGCTGAATTTTTTGACGTATCACACTTGCCTGTAGAATTTGTAGTTTGAACTATGATAGTGAGTGACAGACGGACGGACGTACAGACAGACCGACTGAACGATTATAATACCTACCACTTTTTACGTTTATACGTAGTGTGGAAGCTAAAAACCTGCTTGTCAAACAATTTAATTTATATTTGCCTTTGATAGAGTAACAGTCCTGGTTATACAAATTGATCGAGTCATGACAACTTGGAAAAAACGGCAGCTCGCGTCCACTAGAATCATTTGCCTGGAAAATTTACGAACTGATAGCTATCAGCGTGAAGGAACAAAATTGCCTGGTATAGTAGTAAAAAAGAAGCCTTTGCCAACTCCCCTAAACTTTAAAAGAATTGTCGTGCTGCCATCTATCAACATTAGATGAAACCTAAGGTGAAAATGTGGTGCTGCCATCTATCAGTAATAGATGAAACTTAAAACAAATGGTGGTGCTGCCATCTATCACTTTTAGTAGAAGAAACTAAAGATGAATGATAGTGCTGCCGTCTATCAGCATTATACGAAACTTCTGCAGCTTCTTTATGCTTTTTTCTATAAATACTATCAACTTACTGCATTCACCACACATCTTTCTGCAGTATTTCTTGGCGACCGCGTGGCGATTCATGGAGCAGGTCGCCTTGTTCGGGAATCCGGGATTCACACCACATCTTTCGTGTGCGTCTTTGCAGGGGCCTGAAACAAGTTAACCCCTTATCAGAAGTATAACATATATGTTACTCTATTTTGAAGATAAGGTACCATTTTGACGCTTTATATAAAGGTTTCCAGAAAACACAACGGAGCGTGAATAATTTTAAAGTGTAAATCCTGAAAGTTTTTCTTGCAGTATTAGTTGAAAGTTATAGAAATAGAAGTCATTATTGCATCAAAGCTTATAATGACTCTCTTCTGGTCTTAATTAAATAAATTAACAAAAGGATTTCAAATCCACCTCGATTCTGAAATGAATGATTCGTAGTAGTTTGGAATGAGTTTTAAGGAATAAATTTTGGCATCATAAGCAAAAAAAATGCCATAGAGCTCTGATACAACAAATATTTAACAATAACCGAGAAGATGTCACAAAGCCATTTAATCAGAGTTGGAAAAATCTATTGCACGACATCCCCGAAGCATGTTAAAAATTGGATTTGGTATACTACTAATTCATTTGATTGGTATACTACTAATTCATTTGGATGGTATACTACCAATTCATTTGAATGGTATACTACTAATTCATTTGAATGGTATACTACTAATTCATTTGAATGGTATACTACTAATTCATTTGAATGGTATACTACTAATTCATTTGGATGGTATACTACCAATTCATTTGAATGGTATACTACTAATTCATTTGAATGGTATACTACTAATTCATTTGAATGGTATACTACTAATTCATTTGGATGGTATACTACCAATTCATTTGAATGGTATACTACTAATTCATTTGAATAATATACTACTAATTCATTTAGTATTGATATTCACATAATAAGGAGTTTCAACTGTACATTCTTTGTTAAAACAACTCACTTGAGCAATCCGATGAATCATAGCCGTCAGCACATTCGCAGCGACAAGTGGTGGCGTTCAACCGACCACAGTTATGGCAGTGGAGGCTGCAGTCGGCTTCACCTAAAAATTAGATAGAATATTTTTAATAAAATGCTCTATTTTATGGCTAAAACCTTATAACGTTGACAGCTCTAGCATTAACCCAACAACATTAACAACCCTATTATAAAATATGTGTTTTGTATGTGTTTGATAAAAAGATTTATTCTTAAAAATAAACAATGTTTAAAATTAATTTTAATGCTAAGTTTCGTTCACTTTGTAAAATTTAATAATTATTGCTATTTAGTATCCCCGTATATCAAAAAGTTAATGATAATTTAACAAATTAAATGGTTTCATCTGTTTAATATTTTTAATTTAATATATGCATATTCAACTATTGTGATGTTTCTACAAACATTTAAAAATTACGTACTTACCACATAAATTCGGTAATCTGGCACACTGCTCCAATGTAACTGCGTATAAAAAAAACATCATTATTATATTATAGAAAAGTATTTAACTACAAAAAAATAACGTTAGTTAAATGAAAAGAAAGCTAGAGTCACGTTATTGAAACGGGATTTTTGAACATTGGTCCGTCTGTCATTCTGTCTGTCTGCTTGAAGTCACTCTACAACTCGCATTAAAAGAGTTATGGACTTCAATTTGGAATATTACTACCTAGTATCTGTTCGTTTCCATAATAAATTTTCGAGAAAACCTCTTATGCGCAAAATGTAGCTGCCGTAGAAATTGTTAGATTTTAATGGAATTTCTGGGGGAAAAAACTTCTTGTAAAAATATTTAACCGAGTTCTGGCGTAACAAATATATATTGTTGATTACGAATTTACCTTTTTCAATCTAGTAGTAGCAAGTTAAGGGGGAATGGGCGCGCTGGACCGGGGGTCTCCAAAGAAAAGTGCTTCAGTGTTAATCCTAAGGCGAAAAAAATATTTTCTCTCCCATATTTCTCCGGCTGTATTGAATATTTTTACAAGCGGATTTTTTATGTGATAAATCTAGCTGACCTACAGGTCCCGACCTTCCCACTTTTTGAAATTGGTTCGAATATTTTTTTTAATTTTCAATAAATAATTTTACACAAAATATTCAAAAAGTGGGAAGATAGAGACTGCAAATCAGCTACATGTATCATATAAAAAAAAACTGTTTGTAAAAATATTCAAAGAAATGTGGCAGAGAAAATAGTTTTTTCGCCATTGGATTAACACTGAGGCACTTGAGTTTGGAGACCCGCGGTCCAGCGCGCTTATTTCCCCTTAAGGGCGAATGAGCCGCTGTGGACCGCAGGTCTCCAAACCAAAATGCATCAGTGTTAATCCAATGTAGAAAAATATTTTCTAACCCACATTTCTCCAGCTGCATTGAATATCTTTACAAATGGTTTTTTTATATGGTAAATGTAGCTGACTTACAGGTCCCGACAGTCCCTTTTGTTGAAATTGATTCGAATAATTTTTAATAAATAATTTTACGCAAAATATTCGAAGCAATTTCAAAAAGTGGGATTATAGAGACCTTATCGATTGGGATCATTTGCCTATAAGTGAATTTGAAGTGCGGGAAAATATGCTGCCGTACATTACCACGATTTGATTGAAAAATACAGGGAAAACCATAAGTAAAGTTTTCGCTACCATCGCACATGAAAGTTTGCACGTTACATGATACTTACAACAAAGATTTTGTCTGCATAGAGATCCTTTTTCATTGGAACATTGGGAACAAGGTTTTCCAACGCTGTACATCTGCTGGCCTCGGATTGCTCTGAAAAAATATTAACAAGCATTGACTAAACTAGATTTAAAAATTGTGCATTAAACAAAACAATGTTAACAATACAATGTTTGTTTTCAAGACATTTCTTTCTTTATAGTTATTTCTTTAACAACTTTTACTTGACTTAGAAATTAAATTTTGTTTGAAACTAGGAATTTATTTGAAACGTCCCATTTATTTAAAACCCTGTGACTAAACTGATGAACTTTGAAAAGTAGATTGAAAGTATATGAAGTATTTTCCCATCCTGTGTTGTGAATAAATACTTAGAATGAAAGTTCATAAAAATTTTGATTTTGTAGAATTAGGATACATTTTACTTACGGTCCATGGTAATGGCAAACTATAAGGTACCTCATCCCACATTTGGTAATACCACATCCTAATCGGTCACTATCGCCCCAAGCCATCTGTGAAAAGAAAACAAGAAATTTTACACCAATAGAGAAATAGAAATATCCATTTCGGCCCATTCAATATTTTTAAAAATGTATTGATAAAAATATGTTTTACTTTAATTATTATTTGTTAAGGCAAAGGCCATAGAAAGCCAGCTTGATGCTTACATAGATATACATTTTTTTTTAAATTTATAAGGCTATATTTATCCTCTTGCGACCTGGTGTCCCCATACTTGGACCTTTTTTAAAACCTCCCCACAAACAATTAACATGTTAATTAGTTTCAAAATTTCTATAAAAAAATATGAAGTTGAACGAGGGTCAATACGATATTAGAGTTCTTAAAAAATAACTTTAAACTAGTGGTTTCTTTAAACTTTTCAAAAAGTTCTTTTAGTAGTTAATTTTAAAGGTATTTTACATTTAAAAATAATAGTAAAAGGAACTGTTAATTACAAATGACTTTTTTTGCATTTATAGCACAAAAAAATGTAAATTTTTAGAGCTTAAGGCGTGTCTCTCAGTAGCTATTAAACATAATTTCTTTTAAAAATTACTTTGCAAAACATACTTTTTATTATATATTTGTATGAAAAGTATGTTTAGATGAAGAATATACGTGTATGATTTTGTTGGAGTCTTAAGAGGTTATAAAATAACTAATTATTCAGACAGCAATTTTTTTCACGTGCACAGCACATAGTATCTTATGACAAACATGGAACATGAATATTATTACTAAAGTACAAGTTTTTCAAAAGAAGAATTGTTACAATTAACTTGTTTACTTATTCAAAATTGTGAAAACCGATTGAAACATTGTGTAGGAAATATTCTGTACGTATATCAGAATTTTACCTTTCAACAATTGATCCTGTGCTAAACTCGATTTAATTGCATAGCAAAACAACAAATTATTGTAAAGTTTCCATCAAAGAAAATTATTATAAGTACATCAAAAATCGTTATCTTGAATATAAATACCACAAAACTTTTTAATTTATTGATACTAGGAAGCTCCGACCTTACTAACCAATTCTAATTGGTCCACTTCGATATCCTTTGGCTATGTCCTGACTACGCCACAAATGCCACAAAGGCAAAAATGCAACAAAATTTGGCAACTTGGCAGAGTCAGCCCCCATGCTATTGCATCGCTTGGCGCCTTTGGCGGTCGCCAAATTTTGTTGCTTTTGTTGCCTTTGTTGTCGTAGTGAGGACATAGCCTTTGGAAACTTCTTTGTCAGAATATCGCAACGATTTCAACCTTATGGAGCCAACATGTCTTCTACCCCATTTTTATATAGAATCTTTAAAAATTATTTAAAAGATATTAAGGGGATACCACCACACTTCTTAGCATTTAATTTTTCAGATTTAAATAGTTAAGGCCTAAGAAGAGTCAACCAAATATTTAGGTACATACATATTTTATTTGCCACATCCTCAATCTGAAATTGCACTAGATTATCAATTCTCACCTGTACGTAATGGCCACACTGCTGCCTCGGTTGACAATACTGAGTCCTCAAGTCATAGTACCGATACTCTTCGTACCACAAGAACATGGCATTGATACAAGTCGGGTCATGACCCAAATATAGGTTCTGGCCATAGATCCCTCGGGTGTAGGTTGTGCCGGGTGGGGTGCCATGCTCAAACACGCAGTTGTCGGCATACAGCTGAGCCAAGTAAGCAAGTTCATCATCCCACTCCTGAAACGAGTTAATATTAGAATGCAAATACATAATTATTTTTTCAGGGGTACGACACTTGGGGTGAAGGCCGTATTGCTAAATTCAGTTTATAAGTTCAGGGAAGGCGTAAATTGCAGAGATGATCTGATCTGTTAGTTAAAATAGTGTAGAAATCTCCATTTTTTTCCGTTTCCAATCTAGCTTGGTACATATTTTATCGAACCATAAAAGATATATAGAAGTGAGTAAAAATTGAAGAGCGAAATTTTTTCACATAGTTTCTCATAGCTGTTAATTAATAAAAAACGAAGTCCTTGTCCCAATCCTGAAAGAGAAGATACAGCCTCATTTTATTTGCACTATGAGTACCTAAGGTACTCTAACAACCGTTCAATATGGATGGAAATGCAAAAGTTCTGAATTCGCTTTAAAGATGTCGATTTATTCTTTAGAAACGGCTGTGATATAAGGACTGAACACGATTTGCAAATTTCCGTCATGTTTTTGAGCTGCAAAATAGCACGTTTGGCAGGTATAGGATACATTGTTTGGGGCATTGGCTCGATTCGCGATGTTGCTGTTGGCGATTTTTTAGGAGTCGCTAAAAATATCTTATAGAAGTAAACACAGGCTGACAAAGGAAGGGTTATGGGATCCGAATGTTTCGCTATTTTTAATAAAAACTATGTTTCTCACATGGCTGCCAAATCAGAAATTTTCTTTATTTGGCGCAAAAATGTAATACCTCTCAGCGCCAAACGTTTTATACCAAAAGTTGCACCAAATCTGAATAAACTACTCACCATATGAGCCATATTACTGGCAGGTGGCGTAACATTACTCCTGTACAAATTATGAAGATCGAGGATTATCTGTTGTGTTTCCCGGTAGAATCCACGGGCCGGGGCCTCTCTTTTTCGAAACTTTTCCAAGTTTGTCAACTCCTCTTCAGGGGTGTCATCCACGAGTACTCCAGATTCAATTGGCTCGACTTTATCAAACCAGTCGCCCTCCGAATCCTGGAGATGGTTGAAGTTCGACATTTGTGGACGATAGACTACAGAACGTTCATGGAATGAATGTCTTCTGTGATTATGTGGATGGAATCTCCAGTTTCCATTATTGAATGTTCTGTCAGTTCTTTTGTGATGAGTCGAGTAGCTACTTACATATGAAATAAAACAGAAAAAAAAGCAAGCCCATGCAATTGTGCAGTGATTTCCCATTTATAGAATTGCATACTATAGTGTTTGTTTACTTACTGGTATCGTTGTTATGGGAAGGGACGAGTCAAAAAATATGAAGCATGAATGTTTGAGATACCAAATTGAACTGCTGTTTTATCTTTCGGATGTCCGGTTTGCCGTAAATACTCTTCCTTTTTTTGTGAGATAGGGTAGGGTTTCAATGAAGGATTTCAAATCTCGTTCTTTTTCTCAAAAAACTTAAAGCTACGTTTTATCAAAAAACAACTATTTTTATTTAGAAATATTTTTTATTAATAAGAGTTAGAATATAAAAACTATTGATTTTCATAAGTTATAAGATTCGCTTGGATATTGATTCTTTACATGTAATGAAACTTTTGTCCTTAGAAGTCCCTTAGAAATTATTTGTTGGTAAACATATCCTCTTAGAATTTGATGTCACGTGAGTTTTATTCGATTAATTGTTTTTATTATTATTGATTTCACGCGGATACATATGAGCTAATATTAAAGACTTTTTTTTAAAAAAAAACTAGGGGCACCCCCCCCTGCTCGCTATCGCTCGCCAACCCCCGGGGAACTGCTTCCGCAGTTCCCTTTGGATCCCTTCGCGATCCAGGCTCGCTTCGCTCGCTCACCGCACATTGAAATATATAGCCTTTACTATCCTTTTTAAAATAAAATTCGGTTAATCTAAAGAAGCACACACATATCCGGCAATTTTTCTCCAAATATGGTAACCCCGCCAAATCAGTATTATGGCAATATATACCGTGGAAGCCGTTAACGCTTAGAAACTATGTTTAAAAACAATTTGAATTTTTTCTTTTTCAACTATGAAATAACGTGAAAAATATATTGGGGAAACTGTATTTTAGCAAATTACGTGAATTCCATGCGTTTTTTATTAATTTCAGTCGATCGAAATTATAATTTAAGTTTTCATACATTAAACGTCGTAATTTTACGCCAAATCTGGTTACCGACAATTGGTATTATGGCTACCTTTGGCGAAATTAGCAATTGCATTCCCAAGTTCTAAATGTCAAAAAAATTAAATTTTAAATCTCAATGTTTTAAATCTCAAATGCAGATAATTTATTCTGAAGTGTTTTTATACCAATCTTTTATTAGTTATATGCTTAACGATTTTAAATAATTATTTACTTTATTATTTACTTTTTAAAATCAATTCTTCGGCATTTTAACATTCCACTTTTTTATAAATCGTTATGTTTTTATTCAAAAAACTGTTTTACTGCTGTATCGAACAATGTATTGCACATAATATTTATGGTTGTTTTTCATTTTTTGGCCTTATTGCAGCCATTCCCGAAATTGTCAATCTTTTGTTATTTCGTAGTGAAAAAATACATTACATTTAATACAATACATTTCAAAAAAATACATTCAATGTTTTTCTGCCGTATCGAACTATGTTTTGTGCATAATATTTAAAGTTATTTTTCTCTTTTTCAAGCCATTCCTGAGGAAACACTATTTTGTTTTTTTTAGTCGGCCATATTGAAATTAGTAGTACTTTTGTTCATTTCGATTGTTGCCATTCCAGCGATAGAAATATAAGGAAATTTGGGCGCCGTATAAGAGTATTATATATATATAGATATTCAATAAGTATAGGGCTACTGTTGACGGTAAGGGGTATTTTGCTGGAAAATTTTCGGAAAAGAAAAAGTCAATACACATTTTGCTAAGAGGACTCATATAGATTCAATGGGGTTGTTTCAAGCCGCGGATGGCAAGGGCAACATCTCCAATGGTTTGTTATCATTTGTTTACTGTAATTACTTTTGTTTTTGGTATTCGAAAATATGTTATCTAAGAATATTTTACTTATTAAATTTTTTAAATGACAACTACTTGCTGTGCTGTTGGTTGTTCAAAACATTTGTTAAAGAAAAATTGCATAGAAAAAAATCCTTTAATCTATATATATATCGGTTATTTTGAAAGTGAAACCGAAGCAACCAATGAAATCGCAGTACGTGAAACTGAAGCAACCAATGAAATCGCAGTACGTGAAACTAAAGCAATCAATGACATCCACTACAGATACAAATGAAAACAAGAGCGTTACATCCATATGAAACATTCCCATTACACAAGACTGCACACAGCTATAGTTTTAAATTTTACTTTTGCAATGTTTCTTAAATCTACAATAAATAAAAACTGAAACAGATATTTCGTGAGGTATTTTTTATTTCCAGTATTTTTAAATGAGAAGGAATAAATTTAATAATATCTGAAAATATATGACAACAATATAAAGATGAATAAGTAGAAGGCTCTATTTGGTATACTGAATCCTGCAAAAGAAAAATAAAGCAATTAAAATCATTAAAACAAAAATATATGCTACTAGAATAAGTCGAAATTAATATTGTTCACATATCATTTCTTAAAACATAATTTGTTGTTAACTATCTCTCCTTTTTCAGCGGTTGACACTTTTTGAAAACATAACTTAATAAAACATAAAACATTTGAACGTTTCATTCTTCATTTCACTCGCTTGCATAAACAATATGGACTTTTAAGTTCATGTTAACATTTCTAAAATACTTTTATTCCTAATACTTCAAAGTCATTGCAAAACAAAGTTTTTATGATCAGTGTTTATTCAACGCTCACATTTGATGATACACTTACCCAAAGGTGGTTTTCCACTTAATTTCTCGTATGTAACTTCATGAAATGTTTGTTGTATGTGCTTTATTTGTGTATGTGGTCGCTGGGGAGCTTTCTCTGCATACTGGTGCGGTTGCTGTACGTGCTCTATTTGGGGTTCGATTATTTCAACTGGGTGGGCATTTTGCCAACCCCCTACAAAAATGAAATGGAACGATTTTAAAATAATTTATTCAAGTTTTGGAAAGTAATGAAACATATCAAAACTAAATAACACGACATTCATATAGAATTCGAAGCTCAGATATATTCCATTGGTCTAGCAATGGAAAGTTCTAAGATCGGGTATTTTTCATGGATCAAATTTTTAAAATGTTGTATAACGTTAGAAATAAACAAAAGTCCTATCACACTAGTTCATGGACTTCATATACACTTATGAAATGAAATAGTATAAAATTGTGAAACATGTTGTCCGCTTGTAAAAAAATATCGATTAAGTTTTATTTAGTATTTTCGTAATCATCAAATTACCAAATAGAGCACGCATTGGGCCACGACCTACTCAACTACTAAGGCCGAAGAAGCTTTACCAAACAAGCTCGGGGACGGAAATTTTGACGTCATAGTTCCGAGTGACGTTGTTCCGAAGATGAAGACAACCTGTCTCGAAACCTGTTCGGAACCACTCGTTCACGGCTGGCCACATTTTTAGGGTTCCGAATGCGTCCGAACTAGTTTCTCGATCTTCGGCACTGGGAACAGTGACGTCAAAATTTCCGTCTACGCTCATGTTTAGGAGAGCTTCTCTGGCCTTGTTATTGAAGTTGGCCGTGATTGGTCTCGCTGCACATTTGAAGAGCTGAGTGGAAGAACGTGCCAAGTGACATTTTTGAAAAAAATTGAGATTTTTGTGTTAATGATTATGTTATTACCTCCTTTAAACATAACAGCTTTCAATTTTTTAGAAAACATTTGATTTCGTAGATTTTTCGTGAACGAAGTTGGTAGGTGCACGCGTTTTCGTCACTTTTTCAATGGAAGAACGTGCTAAGGACCCTTGGCACTTTCTTCCTCCGAAATCGTCCCGATTCGGACGATCGTTCAGTGGAAGAACGTGCTAAGTGACACAGTTGAAGAAAATTGTCAGACTTTCGCTTTATTTATGTCGCATTAATCGCAAAGCACTTGGTTTTTTTGTAGTTTTAATCAAGAAGAATTTAAACATGTCATTAATTTTTCCAAATTAACTTTAATTATTAAATATAACCAATGAATTATATTTCATATAGCGTATAACCGGGCTTTGAGTGCATTTAGGAAAATAAGAGAAAATGCACTTTTATTTTAGAATTCAATCGGAGCTAAAGGTTTTAACATTTTATAAAATATCGTTTGCTTTTAAAGTCTTGTGTTTTTTATTCTAATAAACGTAGTCTATTTAGCAGTGAACAAATGGTATCATTAAAAGAAAGTTGCACCTGCCGTTTGGAGATCGCATGTTCCCGTTAAAGCAACATTACACCCCGAACCATCTGGTTGTTTTAAAAAAATGAATTAGGGGTGCGAAAATCTTTTAAAGCAATTTTACGTTTGATCTCTAAAGCTGACGATCGCATTTTGTGCAATGTCCTAAACTCCCAAAATTATTAAAATGGAATTAAGAAATAAGCGGAAAGCTGAATTTTGGCTTGAAAGTGCGAATAGCAGCTAATACGTAAGTACAAATTTAATCAAGAAATTGCTTTGTTATGTAAAACTAATATATTTATTATAATAACTCATATAACGTTTTATACTCTATCTCTTTATATTTATAAATTCTTAATATTTATTAAAATTAGATGACTTTAAAAAAGTGCTTTGCAACACGATTGTAAAAATAAATTGTTTAAACGATCATGCTAAGCTTTTGTATATAGAAATGCTGTAAATTAAAGAAGCTTTCTTAAAATTGATTAAATCCTTAATTGAAAAGGGGAAAGAAAAACATAAATAACCTTAGGATTTATATTTTGCCAGACATCTTATTTTTACTTTTTTTTAATGTTTGTTTTTACATTCAATTATTCCTATCCAAAAACTATTTAAAAATTTATTTTGCGAAAACTTACATCTTACATTATTATCTTTTTTATAAATCTTTTAAATTTAATATTTATTTTATTCACTTGCATTTGTGTTTCTTTTACTATCTTTTTGTATACTTTTTACTAAGTTGAGATTTGTCTTATTATTTTTTAAAGTAATTAGTTTATAATTTCAGTGATAATGGTATTTTTAAAAAATATTTTCAATTAAAAACTTACTCATCTAACATTAAGCAAGAAGTTCTAAAATAACTAATATAACCTACTTTCTTTTAACTTAAATACTCAAAGAAATCCTTATAGTAGGGACAGACGGACGAACAAAAAGTATATAAGATATGTGTCTGATATCATACATTAAAAAATTAGGGTTGCGTAACACTACACGACTTTCAATTACTGATTAATATATCAATATGTTCGTTTAAAAGTTATTAGATACCTTATAAAGTATTTTCAATTACTTTCAAACCTAAAAAGTTCTATGGCAGCTACTCTTTGCACATGCACAATATTGTTGAAATCTTTATTTTGTCGTCCGACTAGTACTGGGAGCAAGTGTATCAAATTTTATGTCTGTATCTATTTTCATTTTTCAGCACCACTTTTAAAACCCAAAAAGTTTATAGCAGCTGCTAATGCGCACGCGTAATTTTCTCGAAAATATTATTATGACTTCCTACAGGTACTAGGAACCCGTGTACTAAATTTGAAGTCTGTAGCCCTTTTAGTTCGAACTGTAAAGTAGTTTCAGACGACAAACAGACGAATCAATGAAAAAAAACCAGTTTTTTGTAATCAGCACCCTCCAAAACGTGTAGAGAGCACAAAATCTTCATTTTGGATTTTTGACCTCCATCGCAATAGTTTCATTTCCTTATATGTATTTCATATTAGATAATTGAAGGTAATAACTTTAAAAATTGGACGGGTAGAAAGGAAGTTGGGGGGGGGGGGTAGACGGACGGACGGACAGAAAAACAGACGTACAGGCAGGTGGCCGAACACTATACATTGTAGTCTTCTAATTTTTTAATTTCGAACCAAAACCAAATTTTTTAAATCAGACAGTTTAGATCGGAAATTGAAAGGGATATGGACGGACGGACAAAATGATGGACGTACAGGCAAACAAATAAAAAGTATAAAAAAATCTGAAGTCCTATCTTCCAAACAAAAAAAGAATTTTGAAAATCGGAATGTTAGTACAGAAATTATGAAACTCGTATGGATCAAATATACCTAAAAAATGTCACTTAGCACGTTCTTCCACTAAACGACTGAAAAAATCTGAAGCACTTCGGAGGAAGAACGTGCCAAGTGCAGGAGACGTCAAGCGCGTTTTGTAAATGACGTGTTATTACGTAAAGTACGGCTAAGCCAAAAGCCACCAAGCATTTTGAAGAACCAAACTAAATTATCATGAAGAAAAAACTACGATTTTGTGAAGTAGAGAAAAGTTGCAAACTAAAAACTTTGAAGCTCAATATCTCGTTTTCACCTTTTTGTCACTTAGCACGTTCTTCTACTAAGCTCTTCATTTATGGTTTCCCGATTCGATTTCCTAATCTGGATTCCCAATTCGTTTAGTTTGAATTATCGTAGTAGTATCGCACTAGAGCTACACGAAGGCTATTGGCGACGGGCGTCATTTTTAGAGCCACGGTCAAGTGAGGAGGCGACACCTGAGTAGGCACCCAACGCAACCGTTAAGGGCGACATCGTACGCAGAGTTAGGACTTTGAAGGATATTTAACGTGCACTCCCTCCACGATTTCCGATTCGGAATACAGAGAGAAGACATTCGGGTTTTTTTTAATTAAGAATTCACACAATCAGCTGGTTGAGTGAAGTTTTCGTAAGAGCCATGTAGTCCACGCGACACAAAGCAGGCGCGTTGGGAACGTTAATAGAAATATAGTAGAAATACACTACTCAAAAAAATTAAGGGAGCGCATGGTTTAAGCCCTTTCACCCCCAATGATTTCATTTGGAATCATCAGTTTGCGGGGTTTTTTTTTTCACTAAGTTGAGCTCGTACTTATTTATCGTGAGATAAAAGAATCATGTATTTTGAAGAATTAAATAATGTTTGTTTTAATTAAATGAAAATATGAAAAACATGGTAAAATAAAATTCACTCCCAAAAAATTTTATGAAATAAATGAATTCTTCACGCTTGCATTCTTAGATGTTTAAAAATTAATGTTACCTTTTTTTTTTACAAATAAAGCTTTGAAAAAATTATTGTTATAATTTATTCAAAAGTTATAATTCCAATTTATTTCCCCTTAAATTTTAGTTAAAAAATTAAGATCCCCCCCCCCCTCCTGTTTTTTACCATTTAATTCTGGATGCATAATTTAACAAATTTTAGATCTTCAGAATAAAAAATAAAAAGTTGGAACTGAAAGGGTTAACAAAAGTATACGATAAGTGCTCCCCTAATTGTTTTGTGAGCAGTGTATATGCGAACGCTGTATTCCGATTTGTTTGTAAAGTCTTCGAATAAAGAATCCTGATTAGAATCTGTACGAGTGCAGTCAACCTTGTATGGTTTGCGCAGATTTCGTTTTTGTTTTTTACATAAAAGAAAGGGCTTGAATCTTTCACTATCTTTGAGTCCAAACTTAATTCAAACCCATTTGGACTTGATTTAACGATTCACATTGTGCATTCTCCATGATCAATATTTTTTTTTATCGTGACCCAAGTTAATTTTATTATTCTGGTTACAAACTTTGAATTTGTATTCATTACCCTCTATTTACTTACAAGTTCTGAACAATTAGAGACTTTAAGTTATTTTGTTTAACAAATACTGTGCATCCTTTAATTCGTCATTTCTCCAGTTTGCTATTCAATACATTCTCTTTAATATTTCACAAACTAATAAACTTTTGTGAATTCTCAACAAGAGAAAAATATAGAAGTAAGTGAGTAAAATGTAGAATTTAATTTACAAGTTTTTCTCTATCAAATATTCTATTACTGTATTTTTCAGACTTAAGGGTTGGGGCAATAAATTATCGTAATCATTGTTTACGGGGAGGAGGGTTTAACAAATCCTATTAAACTTAATATCTTATACTAGCAATCCTCGATAATGGAAATGTTTCAGATGATGTAACGCTCTTGTTATCATTTTTCTCGTACTGCGACTTCATTGGTTGCTTCGGCTTCATTCTCAAAATGACCGATATCGATGAAAATAAACTTTTTTTCCCATGCAAGCTTTCTTTAACAATTTTTTTGAACAACCAACAGCACAGCAAGAAGTTGGCCTTTAAAAAATTTAATAAGTAAAATTTTCTTAGAAAACTCATTTTCAAATATCAAAAGTAATTCCAGACAAAAAATGAAAACAAATCGTTGGAGCTGTTGTCCTCCACGACGTGAAACAACCCCATTAGAGAAAATTGTGCACGCACTTCTATATTTAAGTTAAGCCATTGATAACTTAAGTAAGTTTAAGTGATCTACGGCATCACTAAGTCAACGATTTCTTTCATTGTTTTGACCAGGCACAACTCCATAGTATTCTAGTCTCTATGAAACTCTTGTCTATATTACGTACTAGAATGTCCAGCACATTTCGGCCCTGGACATAACAAAGTGCAGTTGCAGTAGGAGTCAAGGACGAAACCATCTTGGCAAACTTTTCCTTCGCAGCACAGTCCTTTACTTGCGTAGCGAGATCCGATGCCAACTAAAAACATAGCAAATCGTCAAATGATAATTGTTTAATTTAAAAAAAATATTTTTTATTCTGATTTCATTAACTTTGGTATTTATAACCAACTTAAATTGAACGAAATAATCTAAAATTTGCAATTTATTCGCAATAAATTTTCAGAAATTTGTAAAATTCGAAATTTTATGTTGGGTTTAGGATATTTTAAGTGAGTGTAAATTAATTTCAATATAAACCATACGAAAATTATGTTTTCATCTACCAACTTGGAGTCATAGATATTGTTGCATTAAATATTTCCCTTTTTATAAAAAAAAAAGTTTTTATTCATAATTAATATTACTTGCATTTAAAGGATAAACTTTTGCATGACATTTTTTTTTAAATATCTATAGAAACATTATCTAAAAAGGCGGTGTACTTAAAAAAATTCTCAGTACACAAATTCTTTACAAGAATTCGCAATGATTATCACAACAAACTTTCCTTTTTTATAATTATAATTTTACACAATTATCAAAACTTTCTTTTTCTTTGGATGATGCACAAAATTTTGGAAAATAAATCATTGGTACTATATAAAACTATGTGTGCTACATTTTGAATTTCTTATTTGCACTGACTTGCTATTTAGTTCACATGCAGTATATATAAAACAAAATTTATATGTTATGTAAATACACCTAAAAAAAAACTTTAGCATAGAAAATTTTAAGAAAAACCTTTTTAGTGTTTTTAGTAACAAGGGCATTGTTTTAAATGCGATATACTTTACTTTTTTCTAGCGTTTTTACATTAGTAAGAAATAAAGTAATATATGAAGAGTACAGAGGAAGAACCCTTCATTCCATAGGAATCTGTCTGCATCAGGCCTCTTTGGAGACGCTAGCGAGTCATCGCCTAAGCTGGTGTAAGGAACCCGGTTTCTCACTTGGTTCTTTTTCGCAGCAACCCTGGTTCACGCCAGAAACGAGTCCCCCGTGTGTATCGTGAGAGAAGAAGAAGCATGGGTGAAACCTGTTTTCTGTCGCCAACGTCCGCCAAGCAAATCTGATTACGGGAAGATTCCTGCGCAATCAAGGGGTTCTTCCGCTGGACTTTTCATATATGATCGAATAGATTCAGTATAAGCCTTGAATTTTTTCTGTGACGAGGCATCGTGCGTGAATTTCTCCCATGGTGTTCAGATTTCAGCTTTGGCCTTTTCATTTCGGCTACTGTTGGTTGATTCTTTTAATGTTATAAGGTAATAAACATTTTTTGTTTAGTGCGTTTTTTACTTACTGCATGCCCCGCACATTTTTCTGCATAACTTCTTGGCAATGCCTTCATCACTCGCGCACATTTCCACAGGATATCCAGGATTTTGGTCACACGATTCATGTTTATCGACGCAGGGACCTTAAATCAAGTAGCATGCAATACAGAAATTAACTACTCAATCATAATGTTTTTCAAACTCAAATTAATAAAGGAGTAAATATATGATAACTCCAAAGTAACAAATCGTAAAGCGAATGCGGTTGATCAAAATCTCTTTTAAATTAGCGTCCTAAAACTTAATTCCGTTTCTATGCGAATATATAGGAGGGAGGGGGGGGGGGAGATCATCAAAACCGCTCCCTTCGATAAATAGCTGGACAATTGTATGATCTTGTTGCAAAAGTTAGTTATATACTGGAGAATGTGAGTTTTGCAAGTCGACACTTCAAGTGATTATCTATAAACGTGATTTAAATGTTAGTAGTTTTATCACAAAAAAATCATGTTTATCAATTTTTCTTATAAGGGAGACCGGGGGTAGTTTTCCACGTTTTCTTATTTTTGATTGTATATTTCTTAATTTTATTTATTTTCAAGAAAATAAGATATCATTGCTTTCCTCACATGGTTATCTGCAACCTAGCACTATTACTTTTCGAAAAAGTAAATAGACTTTTCGTCCGCGAGTGGTTAAATGCAAGCACGTTGAGCTGGAAAACGTGCCCCGTATACGGGGTACATTTTCCCAGACAGCCAAAAATGGATGGGGCAAATTTTCCAACTGTTCTTGCAAAGATTTAACACACTTAAAAAACATTTTGTAAATTTTTATGTACATCTATATACATAAAAGGCAACTTCTGTTTGTTTGTTTGCTTGTTTGTTTGTTTGTTTGTTTGTATAAGACACGAGATCTAAAGAACCACGCAACAGATTGTCATGAAATTAGGCACAAAAATTCATCTCATCTCCGGAACAAACATAGGCTAAGAATTTTTCGAATCAGACCATTCCTTCTATCGTTTCGAACGTTTTTCTGAAAAAACTACACCACTTTGGCTCAAATCCGATCATTTTTTTACTTTCCTGATGCCATCGGCTGAAAAAATTAAATAAAACTTTTAACAAAAGTAATTAAAATTGAAAATGTTTATTTTATTCTGTTGCCATTAACTTCAGAAACTAAATTCATTATTTGAAAAATAATTGACATGTTTCAAGTGACGTAATTCCGGCAGTCTCCATTCCCGGATTTTATTGTGGGTTTATTTGATGATTTTTTCATTGATTTTTATGTTGACTGCATGTATGCATATTTAAGCAATAAATTTATCGTTAAGCTATTACTGAACTATGATGGTTAATAAAGCCGTCGCACTAGAGCTGCATATTAGGGTTTTATGTCTTTATTTTTTCGCCAAATACGTTGCCAAACTCGCCAAATTATTAACTAAAACTCGCCGAATGGGCATTTTTTTTATAAATAATTTATAAGCTGGTTGGTTGTTCGAAGGTCATTGTGTTAGAGCTGTATAATGGGTGTGTTTGTAGCTATATCTATTTTCTCGCCAATTTTTTTCCCAAAACGTGCCAAATGAGCTAAAAGGTTTTATCTATATACATAAAAGGCAACTTTTGTTTGTTTGTTTATTTAAGACACGAGATCTAAAGAACCGCGCAACAGATCGTCACGAAATTTGGCACAAAAATTCATCTCATCTCCGGAACAAACATAGGCTAAAAAAATTTTCGAATCAGACCATTCCTTTTATCGTTTTCGAACGTTTTTATGTTTCCCATTCAATGCATTGAAGACCTTAGAGGTTTATTGCTCAATAAACAGCACGTTTTCACGGATTGTTTATTTAGTTTTATTTTACACATTTGTTAAAACGATTTTTAAGTATATTTAGTTTAATTACAGCTAAAAAATTAGAAATAAACATCTAAAACAAAAATCGTTTGCTAGCTTTTTAGCAGTTAGAAAAATATTTAATATTAAAAATAAAAATCGTTTGCTTTAGTATCTTTATCACAGTTAAAAAAAACAAATAAAAAAATGCAAATCGTTTGCTGTTTGCTGGAGTAGCTTTATAACATCTAAACAATTAGATCATGTAATTTACTTTCATTAAGAATATTTTATTTTCTGCACGCAGACCAAGAGTGATCAGTTTAAAGTGAGATTTAAATTTTAACTACTTTGGAAGAACAGATTATACCAATCTTTGTCCTAAACGCATTTTTTTCTGCCATTTTGTACTGCTTATATTGTATTTATATCTACAAAGTGTCCAAAAAAAAGTTACTTAATTTATTGGAGAACTCCCTTGAATTGCGTTAAAATAAATGTTTGAGACCCTTTTAAGATTTAGCTTTTTTCCATTTTTAATTTTTACTGATTATTTTTTACTTAAATATGTATTCTTTTTAATTTGCGCTTCTTATCAAAGGTATTTTTGAAATTAATATTAATCATTACTATATCCAAGTTGGGTAATTAAATGGAAAATTACTGGGTAATCTTCATATCTTATGTAACTAAAATGAAAGAAAAAAAATAGTTAAATTGACTGTTAAATTATTTTTCCACCTCTACCCGTGCAACGTCGGGTATAACAGCTAGTTTTATTATAAACTGAAATAGCCCAAAATATTATACACAAAATATAGGTTAAATTGTAAATTAAAGCCAGTTTACTATACCAAATTGTTATAAAAAGGTCAATATCCCCAGGATAACTTTAAAATGAAGCAAATTGGGTAACTTCCCATTTTGTGTAAATATAGTTTGGTGCTATTTTCTATGGGTTGTCTAAAGTATTACTAAAGATTGCAACAACAAAAAAATCAGATCACATATGCATTGAAGTTTGGTGAGATTGTTTCTCCTTTTTCTTAGGCAGCCAATTCACTCCAAAATTTTGAGTGCAACATGATATATTACTGTTTTACAGTTCAATTATTCACAATCTATTGAGAACATATAAGTTTTTGTATGCTTTTACGCTACTAAATCCATTTTGATAGCTATTAACGTATATCGCTTCAGAATAATACGATTTCTGCCAGCTTTTTTGATTACAATGTGGACAATTTTTAAACGGAAACATGCATGATAATATAACTTGGTTATACATTAAAGAATAATTGCATTTTCGGAATATTATAAAGGTTTATATACAAGACATTGTTGGAATTCTTGCCCCTTGAAATTTTGGAAACCCTGCCCCGTCGCCATATTTTGACTATAATAGTGAGTTGACGATTAGAGGCTTAAGTGATTTTGAAAACAAATGCATATTTAAGTAGAGAGAGAAACCATTTTTTTACACAATGATAAAATTGTAAGTTTAATAAAAATACGTTTAAATTAAGTTTGAATGTGAGAATGAAAAATCACTTAGCGTCTAAAAAATCACAAAAACAGCTCTAACGACAATATTACAACACCAACTGAACAAAGATTATTGTGAGTGAAATAAAACGGGTTGTTTCATACACCAAGCAGCCATTTGGCGCCCCCCAACTGCTCATTTCCAATATAATTCCTGTTGGAAAACTTACCCCATGGGAAAACTAGCAACGGTCTCCAATACAATTAGTCTTTTAGAAACTCTAAGTTTTAGAAAAAAGACTCGTATTCTGCGCTATACCTAGTTCCTATACTATATTTATTGTGTGTAACTATGATAATCATTGAAGGATGACAATAAAAAAAAAAGCTTCTTACTTGAACAGTCCGCTGAATCAAACCCATCAACACAATCACAGCGGCATGCCGAAGTATCCAACCTCCCGCAATTGTGGCAATAAAGACTGCATCTAGCCTCAGCTGAATTTTAAATAAAAACAACAAAATTTTATGAGTAATAAGGACCATCATATTCCTAAATTCTCAAAATTTATCTTTTTATTCAATTATCTAAAAATAATCTCCTGGGCGCAACAGCCTGTTAGTGGGCCAAGGCCTGCCGTGCCCATTTCAGCTTACGTGATCAAGGGCTCTGGGGTGCTAGGCATATGTCCCGGTAAGGTGGTCAACCTCACGCGGAACCACCAGTGTTTAGTTCCCAGGCATGCTTGTTCCTCATTTTATCGACCCACTTAAGGGATGAAATAATGAGTCAACCTCGCCCAATCCGGGATTCGATCCCCGGACCTGTAGCATGGCAATGCGAGGCACTACCACTAAGCCTCTATTCAATTATCTATCTATAAAATCTCCGTTACATTTTTTCTAGTTTTTCAACGAAAAACAACGCAGATAAAATATGGTTTATGAAAAATTAATGATGATTTTTCAAAGTCGATCAGGTTATATATATTATGATTGAAATGTGCTAAAGAATCATCAAAATTGTTGCAATTACTACATTACAATATTTTAGGTATGATGAAAAAATATTGTAACTTACCACAAAGATGAGAATTTCTATGACACTGATCCCAGGAGACTTTAAAAGAAAAATTACAATTATGTTTCATGCCGCATTTTAATAGCTTATTTATTTAAAGTATGTATCGCATAAGTATTTATGTACTATAAATTATATGAAAATATATCATTAAAAATCAATTTTGAAAAAATAAATTGGAAGGCTAATTTTAATAAATAAACTGAATTATGTAATATTTCATGCATTTATATTAATAAAAAGTTTTTTTTTTAAATATTTTAATAATAACTTGATTTTTTTTTGTCTTCTCTAGTGAAACAATTGTGGATTTTCATTACCAAATATTAGCTGTTTTAATATTTTTTGCTTGCTTATAGCTCATTAACGACGATTGGCAAGAAAATTTGCCATGTGAAAATAAGGATTTTGCTTAAGTTTACCTAAATAACCAAAATGTAAGATTAACGAAGATCATATTCCAGAACTGTTTATGTCGCAAAACATAAGCTGCAAGAAAAACGAATTTTTTTTTTAAAAAAACCTTAAAGTTAACCTTTTTATTAGGTAAGGAAGGTGTTAATGACATTCACAAATGCTTCGTTAATGGGTTACGGTTACAAGTATAGTTAGTCAAAGAATATTCGAAATATACGTAAACAATACTAACAGCAAAGATTGTTTCTGCACAGAGATCCCCTTTCGTCTGGACATTGAGAACAGGGTTGACCAGTCTTGTATGGTGGAACACGTCCTATCACCCTGCAAAAAACTTTGATGCAATCATATTTGCAATATAAATTTCCAAATATTAACTTATAAACGACGGTTGGCAAGAAAATTTGCCCCGAAAAATGAGCTTTCTGATGCTTAAGTTTATCTAAGTAACAATATATAAGACAAATGGAAACCATTGTCCTGAACAATTTATACATGACAAATTAAATAACAGAAAAAATGAATTTAAAAAACTTAAAGTTAGTGATTTTATGTGGAAATAAAGGTTTAATGGTGCTCACAAAGTCGTAGTTAGTATTATAATTATTTTTTGGTGAATTCGGAGCTCTGACTGCCGCAGCCTACTACAGCTTATTTTTAAAAAAGCGGAATTCGTGCACAAAAAATAGAGCATGCAAAATAAAAGTCTTTAAAAATATGGCATTTATTTTCCAAATAACTCCAATGGGTCATTGACCTCTTAATGGACATGTTTCAGTTCTTGAGTGGCAACAAAAATGCTGAATGAAAACAAATTATTTCTAGATCCTCGACTGGTGAATCGATGTCACTTGGCAACAATAAAGCACCTATCGGAACATCGATTGAAAGAAAAGTAGAAATGAAAGCTAGAAAACATTACATCCTCTGATACAGGAATAAATCTAATGAAGTTATCTAATAATCTAAGCTATTCACAGTAAATACCTCAATGTGCTTAATCACAGGTTGATTATAAATTTTCAAAGCAAATAAAAAACTAGAGGGTGCAACACTACACGAATTTCAATTACCACTTAATAAATCAATACATTTAAAGGTAATTATACACTTTTTAAGGTACTTTCAATAACTTTGAACCTACAAAACTCTATGGCAGTTAATATTTGCTCATGCACGATTTTCTCAAAAACTTTATTATTGCTTTTGACAGGTACTGGGAATTCGTGTACTAAGTCCGTAGCTCTTTTAGTTCGAGGTGTATAGAGTGGTTTCCTACGGATGGACCGGACCGATGTCTAAACCCCACTTTTTTTAGAATCAGCTCCCTCCAGAAAAATAAACCTCCAGTAGCAAACAGAAAATCTCCATTTCGGATTTTCATCGCAATACTTTCATTACTTTATATTTCATATTAGGTAATTGGGCTTCGAGCCCCGGGTTGAGTCGTCATATTTTCTGAATGGGAAAATCGTAGGCACTCATGTCACATGATTATGTGGCATATAAAAGATCCCTTGAGAAAACATTTGGCTTGGGTTCTCTCGGCAAAATTAAATCTCGCAATAATTTAACATCCCCAGAGAGCTCAGATTCATTGTCATCTGAGTGTCAAAATTGGTAGCGAGAGTCGCCTAGATGGTACCACAGAAAAATGGCTCCCAGTACTGGGGATTTTTCCGAGTCTGCAAAGGCTTAGCTGCCAATATAGCAGCCCAATTGGAAAAAAAGTATTAAGTAATTGAAAGTAAAAGTATTACTTACGGTCCATAATAGTGGCAAACAATGAGATACCTTCCATTACATTTCGTCATTCCACATCCTAGCCTATCACTTTGTGCCTGTGCCATCTATTGGTTAAGTAAGAAAAAAATCGATTTAAAAGTGCCGAAAACGTTTTAAATATTTTTTTAATTTTAATTCAATAGTTTAAGATTTAAATTTTTCAATGATATGCTTTAGAATTTTTTTTATTAGCAGAAAAACAAAATCTTAACAAATTAGAGTTTTTCAACTTTGTTGAGTCGTAATTCTGGAAAAAAAAGGCCTGCAAAGTGAACTTAGTTTGTATCTTTTTTTACCTGAAATTTAAGTTTTGGATTATAGTTTTTGATCAAGACACTCTTGTAAAGGGCATCGTACCGATCTTGATGATAGTGTTTTCTATAAACTTTTTAAAAAGTACAAGAATATATGACATCAAACATCTATTTCCATAAAGAAATACGTCATGAGTCATGACCGACTAACTCACGGTATCAACGCCCAGCCAAAACTATTGGAGGCACAAGATTCAAAATTGTAGGAGCTTATTCTTTTTGTTGTTAATATGCAATAAGATCATAATTTCACATGAAATTTATTTTAAACGACGTTGCATTTTAATGAAAAGGTTAACACAGCGGTTTCTAAACATACCTAAAACCTATAATTTTTCTAATTTTGAATTTTTCAAAACCTACTTATTTTTACTTTTAATATTTCGCAACTTTTTAAAGAAGTTTTAAAACTTATATTCGTCATGTTTGCAATTACGAAGACATGAAAGCCATTACCGAGAAATAAACAGAGCTGATATGTCCCTGGCTGTTTCATTGTATTATTATCACACGAAAAATTCCGAACTGGAAATATACTTTAATGATCGATAAACATATTAGGTTTCGAGAATTTTAAGCTTTTTTTCAACAGTTTTAAGTTGTCAAGTTTGGATTAGAACCATGTGTATCTTCTTACCTGTACATAATGTCCACACTTGTCATTATGCGGCATTACCGTGCAATATTGAGTGTAGTAATTAAACTGCTTATATTCGGCATACCACAAATACATTGCATTTTCACCAGTCGGTTCATGGCCAAGGTACAAGTTCTGACCATAAATCTGGCCCCTTTGGTCCAATCTGCTGTATTGCGTGCCGGCTGGGGTGCCGTGCTCAAACTCACAAGTGTCGGCCCACAGTTGAGCTAAGTATGCAAGTTCGTCATCCCACTCCTGAAACAAGTTAATATTAGAATGAAAACACAAAGTGATTAACCTTAAAGGTGCCACAGAAAATGGAGTTAGGACTTGCTGAGCCTACTTCAGCTTACTAGGGCGTGGGATAAGGGGTGCATAGTAGCAGATGTTATCAGTTGGTTTAGCTAATGTGAAACCCCAATGCTTAATTCGCAAAGCCTTTTGTCCTTTTTTATATTTTATCGACTATGTCAAAGGTTAAAAAGTTAAGTGAAACTTGTCCATTCCGGGGTCCGAAACCCGGATCTATGACAAGGTATCGCGAAGTGTTCCTCAACCACATGGAAAGTCTTTAATATTTTTCTTGTTATTCTAATCTTTTTGTCTTTCTAATTAATTGTGAGTAAAATATTAATCCCAACTGAAATAATTTTAATTATTTTATTAATGACGCCATTATTTGCCAAAATATTTTTATTTTGTTATTTAGAAGATGATTTCTAATATTTGAAATGGTTCACATTTCAATTTAAAAGTAGCCAAATATCAAAAACGACGCCAAGCCGAATCCACTTATTGGAATTTACGGGATATTAACTAATTACATTTTTCTTATCAAACTAATGGTATTTAAAGTTTTAGATAGATCATATAAATGTTCCATTTCCTAATCTAGGAGATCTTTTAGTAACATTAAAAATTTCAATAACATTACTTTTAGCATCCATTATGTACCCACCATATGTCGCATGTCACTGGCGGGCGGAGTGACATTACCCCTATACATGTTATGAAGATGAAGAATCATCTGCTGTGTTTGTTGGTCGTAACCTCGTTCCGGGGCCTGTCTTTTTCGTTCTTTTTGAGAATCTGTCAACTCGTCCTCGCCCACATCGTCTTCCACGAGTACTCCAGGAAAAATCCCGACATCTTTACCCAACCAGTCGTTCTTTTTATCGCTGAAATCCCAATTCCGTGACTGCAGATGATGATGGTTTATGTTGTCGACTACAGGGCGATGGTAAAGAGATTGTATTCTGTTGTCGTGGGCATGGTGCTGTGCGTCTCTATTATAGTAATAAGGTCTAGGTCTTCTGTTGTGGTGCATCTTATAGCAGCTTGCGAATGAATTAAGTAGAAAGTAGCAACATATAAACCAGGAAAGTGTGTTCTGTTTTCCCATTTATCAAATTACATAGTTTGTAAAATTATTTCTAGTAGGAAACCTGAATAATATAAATTCTTGATATTTGTAAATGGATTGTTTTGATTTATCTTAAAACTGTAGATTTATTTTGAATACTTTAAATCTTTACCAGTTTATTAAAGATATATATTTAAAAATACACGAAGACTAGAGTTTAGTATATCTTTTAAAGAAACAATAGCGACTGTTAAGTAGAGATATTTAATAAAAAATAAATATTACTATTACGTTGGTGGTGGTGTTTCTATTAAAATGGAAGTGACTGCTATAAACTTTAATAATATCGAAAAGTTCGAGCAATAAAACCTTAGTTATAAATATTATATGTATAATATATAAATAATTGATAATATTAAATATAATTTAAATTAAATATATATATATATATATTATATATATATATATATATATATATATATATATATATATTATATATATATATATATATATATATATATATATATATATATATATATTATATTATATTAATTATATGATATATATTATATATCTTTATTATATATATATATATAGTATATATTATATATATAAATATATAAGATATATATCATATTACAACATGTAATGCACGCGACCAATACTTGAAACTTTAGGTATGCCTTTTTAAAAAAAAAGTGTAATTTAATAAAAAGAAAGGGAAATTTCCTTATGAGCCCAACAGATGGCAGCACCACAATATCTTTTTTGCAAATTTATTTCTTTCGGAAGATTAATTTTCTTCGAAACTTTTTTTTTCCATAATTTGATTGTTTTTATTGTGCTATCTGCCGCCTGGGAGACAGAAGGTGTGTGGTAGTTTCCTCGCTCAATACGTGAGGTAGCTTCCCCTGCCAGAGGTGCCGATCCCCCCCAGAGCTAACGACGCAACCCCCCCTAGAAAATTATTACCCCCCCCCCCCCCCCCCTAAAAAAAAACCGGTGAGGATTTTTTATTTATATGGGCAAATGGGAGTACCTAACCAAAGTAGCCTCTAACTACATCTTTACGGTGTAGTGTATATAGAAAACCTTATAGTAAAATGATATTTCAAGTACCATCGAATGGGGTAACTTAACTTTATCCCAAGAATTAAAACCCTAGTACTGACTTTCTTCTTAAATATTTTTCTACTGATAGGTCAAAGCAGAGTTGCCCCTAATCGAAACAGGGAAGCACCTTTTGGAATATCTTTTATAATACGGAATTACAAGCTATTTTTAATTTTCCTTTAAAAAGGTTTTCATTACAGCCAAAGCTATCGGAATCTAAATAATTGGTAAAAAATTCCGCTCAAAATTTATGTAATTATATTATTTTTTAAAACAATAAAAATAGCCGGACACGTGATCCATTCAAAAACGGCTTCCAATTCATTCCCTCAATTCTTAATGCATAAAAAAAAGTTTATCTTGGTATAGCTTTTTATTTAATGCAACACATTTGACATTATCAAACACATCAGAATTATTTTATAAGGTTTACAGAGATTGCTTCACTTAAAAAAACCTAAAATTAAAAAAATTAAAGTTAAATATAACAAAATTCTTACCGTGAAACTCGGAATTGCACTATTTAATTATCTTCAATTACCCAGACCCGTCACATTTGAGACAAGACGACAAGTATTTTCCTACTGATTCTCAAGCAATCATTTAGTTATTTTGGCTTCGAGTCTAATTTGGCGGGAAAAAGTCAAAAATATTATCCGAAGGTCATTAATGCGTAAAAATGTTATACAAAGTTAAGTTCGAAAGATTTATGAGCCAGCTGCAAAATATGGCGGGAATATCTCATTGATTCCATTGGGCAAACTATAATGCGAACGTCATCAATTCACTGAAATGTTTTATAAACTGCGTGCAATTTATGAGTGTTTACACTTTGTTACAGTGATCGGATTGTTTATTGGAAATAATTGTCAGAAATCGTATCGTCTGGTAGACGCCAACGAACATAATTTATAACTCCTTTTTTCCCTGGTGTTGCTTTGAATTATGGTTGCCCATCCCTATTCTTTGAAGGCAAAAATATAAAAAAAAAAAAATTGGAGCCACTTTTGATTATCTTGCCACTTAGTGTTTTTATTTTAAACCAAATAAAAAGTCGCCAGAGTACAAGTTCTGAGCCCCCCCCCCCCCCCCCCCAGGTGTTGCGTCGGCTGGTGGGGGGGGGGGGGGCAGATAATGAGTAAGAA
The DNA here is from genome assembly GCA_019343175.1 of Oedothorax gibbosus. Classification (NCBI taxonomy): domain Eukaryota; kingdom Metazoa; phylum Arthropoda; class Arachnida; order Araneae; family Linyphiidae; genus Oedothorax; species Oedothorax gibbosus. Next base: position 32,425,492 of record CM033277.1, read on the forward strand.
TCAGAGTTAGTTGAGTTTTTTTTATCAAGATTGGCTGTTTATTAATAATTTCTATAAAAAATTCAACCTCCCCCCCCCCCCCTAAAATTTCAACGACGCAGTCTGCGTCGTTGACCCCCCCCTTGTAGGCACCCCTGTCCCCTGCTGTAACCACCAAAAGGCGAGAACTTGAAAACTACAAAACGTTTATGAGCTGTGTTGAAACTCTATAGTATTCGAACAAAGGCAGTCAAATCTAATCATAATAAAAATACATAATTTTTATCACCACAGAGATCTTTATAATCACTCTTTGAACGTCAAACACTATGAAAAATACAAAAAATAATCTTACTTCTTCCTCGAGTGAAAGAGCGAGTATCAAATTTTCCTTTTGTTCTTCACACCGTTGCCTCGTTTTACTTGAAAATCTATGGCTTCTAGAGATTTTGATATCATAATATTCGGCGGGACCGGATACACTGGTCAATATGTAATTGAAGAATTAGCAAACTCTTCGAAGCAAACTGGCATAAAATGGGCGATTGCTGGAAGAAATATTCAAAAACTAAAAGAAGCATTGAACACTGTTCAAAAGTATATTGGCAATAGTGAGTATCTACTATGTAGTATTTTTCTAAATTTTATTGCTTTTCGTTGTTTTATATTTTTATTAAAATGTCTAATTTAAAAATATTTAACATTTTTTTATACTTATTAAATTCTCTTACCTTTTATGTACTTGATGCATGCAAGCAAATATTCACCACATTTTGAAGAACATGTTTTGTTTTGTTTTAATTACGAATATACTGAAATTACAGGAGTTGATATTTTTTTATTTTTCAAAGTTTTTCAATTTATATTTTCTTTCAAGTATATTAAAACACATATTTCAAACCAAACTGGAACTCAAACAAATTGCATCAAATTCACTTCCCCTTCCTTTTTAAAAAAAAAATGGTAGACTTAGCAGCTTAAGCACCCATTTGGCAAGTATACGGCAACTTTGTTTAATCACTTCTCTATAAAATATTTCAGCAGACTGTATGAAAAGTTATTATGTTTTGTGATAAATTAATACTTCAATATTTGAGGTAAGTCATTTTAAGTACTACTTAATCTGAATCGTTGCATTTTCTGAAAATTAATTGCTTGTTTAAACCTACTATGTTTGTAGGTTCTGACATATCTGGCACAACAGTTATCCAGGCTGATGTAAAAGATGAGGCATCAATATTGGATATGTGCAAGCAAGGGAAACTCGTTCTGAACTGTGTTGGACCGGTATTGATAATTTACTTTGGTTTTTTTTTTATTAGTAGTAGTATTTTCTTTTTTTTATTATTTAAGTCAGAGATTGGAGTAACGTGTTACTTGTAACAATTACTTTGTTAGGGCAACGCCATTAGATTTGTAAGGAAGTAACTGCAACTTAGTTACTTATAACAGTAAAGAGGTACCGAAAGATTCCGTTACTTTCCATTACTTCTCACGACACTCTTTTCTATTTTTCGTATAACTTGAAATTTCTAAAAGTAACTGGACTAGTTACTTTTTGTATCAAGTAACTGTAACTAGTTACTTTTTGTATCAAGTAACTGTAACTAGTTACTTTTCATATAAAGTAACTGTTACAGTTACTTTTTAAAAGTAACTTTCCAATCCCTGATTTAAGTTATGTGGGCAAGTTGCTATTGGGTCTTGGTGTGAACAGATGGAGAGTTGTAGCATTAGATATATCAAGATGGTTTAAACTGAGATAGCCTGTTCTGTGGAAACCGGCTATAGTGCTGAGGAAGAAAGAAGATGATTATTTAATTGCTACTTAATTTTACACAAAAATAATGTTGCATACTTCTAAACAATATATTTTTTTAATGGACAGCTCGATTTTGATTATTCTACCTTAAATTGCAAAACTAATAATATGGCTGTTTGACAAAAAATATTTTTTTTATCTGAAACTTTTTTTATAATATTGATTTTGTAAGCTACCTTTTCACTTTTGTCGATGTTAATCCTTGTAATTTTTATATATTCTTCATCATAAAAAATTTAACTTCATCTTTTTAGTATAATTTGTATGGAGAAATTGTAGTAAGGGCTTGTATTGAAGCTGGAACTCACCTTGTTGATATCAGTGCAGAAATAAAGGTTTGAAAATCTTAAATTTTATTTATATTCCTTGAATATAATGATTAATATTCCATTTTTTTTTTCGTTTTCTATGTGTTTAAATGCATTTTTATTAAATGTATACCTATGAATTTAAAGAGTTTGGTTGCAAAATTAGCATTCTTCAAAGTAACTAATATATAGGGAGCATCCCGTTCATTAGCAACTTCATAAATCAAATTTACAATAGTCAAAGGTCTCTAATTAATGGATCGGACATTATATCTTAGTTATACTCTAGAGAATTTGAGATTTGCAACTAAATCCTTCATTTATATGTACAATTGATATTAATTTGTAATGTTGTTTTCTTGTTTCTGACATAAAATACACCACTGTATTTTATTATGCAGTGAACAATGATTTGAAGTAAATTACAGTTTTGTGAAATAAGCGGCTCAGTGGCTGAGAGGTATTACTTGTCCGCCTCGAAAGCCCAAGTTTAAGGGTTCGAGCCCCGGCTGAATAGTCAGATTTTCTGGATGGGAAAATTGTGGACACACATGTCATATGATTATGTGGCATGTAAAAGATCCCTTGAGTACCCATTTGGCTTGGGTTCTCTTGGCAAAATTAAATGATGGGGCCACAAAAAATGGCTTTCAGTTCTGGGGAATATTACGAGTCTGCAAAGGCTTCACTGCCAATAAAGCAGCCATGTTGGGAAGAGAAAAAGTTCTGTAAATAAATAATTATTTTTTTATTAAATCAATTTTATAATAAATGTGTTTTGAAAAAAATGATCCTAAAGTAACCATATTCATTAACTTTGATTTTGGAACATTTTAACAATGAATAACGAAGGTTATATTTCCAAATTAAGAAAAAAGTTTTTAAAAATTATAATATTATATGTCATTAACATTTTAGTCTTCTTGCTGCCAGAATTATTGATGACTTCGACAATCAACTATTACTTTTATTATAAATGTTAACTCATTATTTCCAAATTTATTGCTCATAAAACAATAATCATTATGTAACAAGGGGGCAAAGCAAAAGTTTTCAAAACAAAGAAAATGAAAAAGGGAGGCACAAGCTGAGTCAAATAATTTTAGCAAGTTTCAAAAAGTTTAATTTATGCACGACACTGATACAATGACATGCCAAAAAATATTTTTCATATTTCATACAGGATTTTAATATTACTTTGTAGTTTCCCAAATATAAAAAAGTATAATTTATCTCGTTCTTCATATATATTTTTAAGAAATGTTTTTTTTTTTAATAATGCAGAATGAAGCAGTGTGTAAACCTATTTTCCCACTTCTGTTGCTAAAAAGCAACTTTTGCACGCTTTTTTCTTAAAAGAGTGACTTTGCGTACAATTATTGATTTGAATGAGTGTGGCATATTTTACATGGGTTTATAAAAAGTATGTTTTCTTACAGTATTCAGAAACGATGCAGGCCAAGTATTTCATGCAAGCTAGAGAAAAAGGTGTATACATTGTTGAAGCTTGTGGCTTTGGTTCTGTTCCAGCTGACTATGGAATTTCTTTATTAAAGAACGAATTTGCAGGTAAGTTTGTTGTTTTTCAAGCTAACAGAATATAATTTTGAGTTATTTACAATTATTTTTCAATTGAAAATTACTGTAGAGTTAAAGATATTTTAAATTGCAGGAGACTTAAATGCTGTTGAATACTATTTTGAAATCGGAGTTGGATCTGAGGTGAATACCGCTAACAATACTGTTTGGTTTATTCCAATGGTTCTTAATGCGTTTTTAAATTTATTTTTAGAATGAGGATTTATTAACTATGTAAGCTCAACACTTCACCCTCTATTTGCATCACATAGTTCAAAAATATTAAGGCATTTTTTTAATAATACTTAGAAAATATCTTCAACTTCGTGCATTATACATGAGAAGATTCATGGAGAACACAACACATATTATTGGTGCAAATAGTTTATTCAGTCTGAGTTGTATACCATTCTGAAGAAGGCAGGCCTCTTCAGCTTTTTTCCCATTGAAACATAAAAATTTCTTTAGCATCTACAGTTGCTTTGCAATGTAAACAGTTTATTTAGAAGAAATTTTTATGTTTCAATGGGAAAAAAGCTGAAGAGGCCTGCCTTCTTCAGAATGGTATACAACTCAGACTGAATAAACTATTTGCACCAATAATATGTGTTGTGTTCTCCATAAACTTTATTTTAAGCATCTACAGTTGCTTTGCAATGTAAATAGTTGAAGCTATTATAATTGATTCTTTTATCACACATATATCCTCAAAGACACACGCCACTGAAGTGTAACATATAAACTGACAACTGTAGCTAATTGTCCAAGTTAAGATTCATTCTAAATTTCAATCAAAAGATTGTTTGGTTTAACAGTTTTTTTAAACATACACAATTTAATACCATTAAAATATCATTTGAAATTTTTCTGTTTATTTCACTTCTATGTTTCCACCATTTATTTTCTTTAGAAACTTAATTATTTCAAATGAAAAATAAACAAGGGGCTCAATAGTTCAATTAAAGAATAAAATTTTAAAAATCTTTAATTATAAACAACCTGTATCACAACTTGTATGGACAATTTAAAGATCTCCCAGGTTTAACGTAATGAAAAACCCATCACTTATCCGTACACAGTGAAATATTATCTGAGCAATTTATGATTTATCATCTTAATTTTAATTTACCTTTTTAAAGAATTATTTAATATCAGCTTTAAAGCAATTTTATAAATATATATAAAGGGTGTAGTTGCAAAACTCACATTCTATGCAGTATAACTAAGATATAAAGTCCAGTTCATGCATTGGCGACTTTTGATAATAGTAAATTCAACTGAACAAAGTCAGCAAGGAACGGGTCGGACCCTATATCTTAGTTATGCTTTGGAGAATGTTATGAGTTTTGCATCTACACCATTCATATTATGTTTTCTTTAGGGAAGAAAAACTAACTATGGAACATATACTTCTATTATTCACTCAATCAAAGACCAGTTGTTCAGTGTTGGCAAATATAAAGAAGCTCTTAAAAAAGAAGTTTTCAAAAAAGATTTGGCTAAAAGCTGTTTTCCGTTACACAAGAGGTAATTTTATGCTTTTAAATAGTATTTTTGTGTTTCATATCTTTGTACTACTTTGCATAATATTATATAGTTGAGTAATATAATTTCATTTGACAATCGAAAATTTTTTATCAGAAATTAAATATTTAATCCCAAGATTAATTATAAGGGTATTTCAGAACGCCTTTTTTTTATATAGTATAAACTTTGTAGGTTAATTTGTGTGTATCTGTTTTTAAAATCAAATTTTTGCAATAAAATTTTGCTTTGTCATTTTTTTGCATTGGAAGCCAAGAATTTTTTCTCCATAAATTTAGCGGTAGCTCAGTCGTGTGAAGCGTCGTGCTCGCATCGGAAGGGTTGTGGGTTCTGTCCTCAGCGGTGCTCGCAATTCTGATGGTTGCTGGGTCGGCGCTTGTATTCGACTAAAGACCGCCGTGTTGCTAATGGTGGCTGGGGCACGTTAAATATGTCGTGGTCACAAAGTCCTCCATGTTCCCATACCAAATTAATACCTCTGGGGGTACCAGATCAGGGGGTTATCGGCCTTTGATCTGGATCAAAATTCCGATATGTGAGTGAGAATGGATGTGTGAAACGGACCTTCCTGTAAAACGGATGTGTCATGCTGCAAGCAAAAAGTCGGACTTCCTCCCTTGTGGCGCTCAATAAAAACGGAAGCCGCCCCACTTCGCCTTAAAATCGGGTAGTTCTCTACTCCGGGCTCGGTTACCGAGGGGCATTAGAAACAACAACAACAACAGCTATATATAATGAACCTTTTTTATGTCGTACACATACAATACAACAAACAAATACCTTCTAAATTATAAATAATCTTCTTCTAATACTTCTAATAATCTTCTAATCTTCTTCTAATACTTCTAAATTATTGTGGTGTTACCCCCATTTAGTAGCAAAGGTTACTATCTAACATAAATGAATGAACTAACAGTTTTAAAGATGCATAAGTTTCCTTCGTAAAAGCTTTTGCACTGGACCCTCTTAGATATATGTGAATAAGCAAAAGTTAAAACTTGTGTTCACTGCATGTGATGAGAGTTTAAAAATTTCGACTGTTGTATATTAGCAAAAATTGTATGGAAATAAATGATAAAATTTTGTTAATTATTAATATTTTATAGATGTATTTTGTCCTACAACAATGAAGTAAATGGATGGTGTTTGTGGTATTTAGGCCCAGATGAACGTGTAATCCATCGAAGCCAACAATTTCGATATGAATACTTAAATGAAAGAACGGTTTGTAAAATTTTAACATATTTTGTACCTACTATTTTATTTTAATATTTATTAATTTTCAAACAACTGAATACTAGTTTTTTTAATGTATTTTAAAATGTTTTAAATTTCTATTAATAAAATTTAAAGTCAATCTCATTAATTTTTAAAAGATATAGTATTACATATTTTTGTTTAGGTTTGGAATTTACTTAACTAGTATATAGTATTAAATAAGTTAATAGTAACATCACCCCCTAATGAAATGTTTTATGACATTTCATGCATGAAGTTAGAATATTAGACAGGTGTTTTAGTTGCAAACTATTTAACAGATTATTTTGTCACACATCCAGGATAATTAATATCTTTACCACATCATGTTATTAAATGGTGCAAGAACGAACACATTAAATTTTACTTGACTCGTACCACAAACCAGCTCAAAATGTTAACATTTTTTAAATAAAATTATTATATAGCTATTATATATTTACTTACTTCTACCACATCACTTTAAATCACACTTCAAAACAATATATGCCATTTTATGTATTTTTTGTGACCTATTAAATTAACCTTTCTTTTATGTTCATTTAAACATGCAATCAGTTTTTTTTTAAAATTAATGTTAAAAGCAAAGTATACATAACATTATGCTACAATATGTGAGATTACTCAAACTAAAAGAACGGAAAATATATTTTTTAAAAAAATAGCAGTCATGATCCACCACATGAATATTATGAGGTTTTAATTTTATACATGTTTTACTAAAAGTATTTTCTTGTGTGAATAATAAACTGTTAATATAACACTGATTTAGTTTAAATTATTTAATTTTTTTCCCAGAAATATTACTATGTCTAAACAAATACTTGTATTCAAGGTTTTTCTGTTTTTAAGGGGTTTTTTTTTCCTTTACAGGTTCAGTGTAATGGTTACTTCCAGTTACCTTCTTTCTTCATTTCACTCGGCTACTTGTTCTTTGCTGCTGTAGTTGCATTGATGTCTTTTTTTTCTTGTGGACTTCATATACTTAAAAAAGTATGTGCATCGGTTTTATGCAAATTAATTTAATCATAATTTGAATTTATGGTCACTTTTTCTATGCTGATAATGATGTCTATCATATTATCTACAACATATTTAAACATTTTTTTCAGTATCCATCGTTTTTTACTGCTGGTGAAATTTCGTTAACTGGTCCAACTAGAAAGCAGGTAATGCTATACCTAAATGGGATGATTGCTATTTATTCCTCTAAAAAAACTAGAAACATAGTTTATTTAGTTTGTTTTTAATTATTTTTAAACACTTTTTTTAAAAAATAATTTGTTTATTTATTAAAATCCCCAGAATTTGAACCTGAATTTTAACAACAAAATTTAGTACTTATATACCATTTATAATCCAAAAGTATTCTTATTGTCTTAATTTTACTACAGTAATACTTATAAATTCTAACCCTTAAAATGTCAAGTAATTTAAGAATTTTAAAAACTGTATTGTGCAACTGTATGAAAAAAAAATTATAATATCCACTAAATCATTCTTTTGCCTTCATTTTTTACTTTTCCTGGCCTTTTTTTGTGAAATGAAATTGTTTATTTTTCTAGGTTATGGAAGGAACAACTAAATTCACCTTGTATGGTACAGGTTGGTCAAACAAGCTAGAGGAACCAACTGATCAACATACTACTCAGCCTGACAAGAAGATGAAATTAACTATTAATGGACCTGGTTAGTAATAAGTGAAAGTAATAAATTTTATTGGAACTATTTGACTTTTGGTAAAACTCACTGTTTTTTTACTTGTAAGTATATATTATTATGTAAGAAGTTTTAATATTTAGTTAACCTAAAAATAATTTTATCATTACTTAAATAAATATATCCTTATATTTCAAAATCTATATGCAAATGTATCATCACCAAAATTTTTATCTGCGATACATTTTATTTTGGTTTTAGAAAAGTAAAAAAAAATCTTTCAGAAGCTGGATATGTTTTAACTTCAATGTGCATGGTGCAATGTGGTTTAACGATGTTAGAAGAACAGAATAAACTTCCTTTGGAGTAAGTATACATAGCAAATCAAATTATCATACATTGTGTTTTCTTTCTTTTTATAATTTATTTTATTTTGATCTTTCTAGTAATACTGAAATCATAAACAGATTGACCTTAAATATCATGTGTCATTAGTTTATATATGAGATTACTTTTATTAAGTTCTGGAAACTTGTTATAATTAATAAATATTATTGTATTATTTTAAGGGGAGGTGTCCTCACTCCTGGGGTAACTTTTCAGAATACTTCTCTTCGGCAAAGATTAGAGAAGCGTGGAATGATTTTCGAATTTGAAACTATTGAATAAGTGTTGTTGTTGCTTTTTTTTAATTTGTATTCTTTGTTATCTTATTTGTTGTACATTATTTGATTATTTTTAAATAAAAAATGAAACTGTTATGAAATCTAAAATTTAACTTAAAAATCACTTAACAAGCTACAAACTCAAAATCACCTAACAGGTTTTATGGCACTGTAATTGGTATTTCATTGTAGAAATAACAAGTAGGATCTGCTGGTCCTTCTCACAGAAATTTTAAATTGTAGCAATAAAAAATGTATCTTTCATTTTAATTTATAAAAGTTAATTTTATAAATTAATACTTAGTTATTTTTAAAAAGATCTATCAGTGAAAAAAACTGTCTTGTTATAGCATCACATAACATTATATTAAAAAAATATAACTCGCCCTAGTTAAGTTATTTTGCAAGGTAGTTTATATTTATTAACTAGCTGAACCAACAGACATTGTCTTGTCTTTACTATGAATATTGAATTCTAATTGAAGGTTGATCGAAAAATCCATCGATCCTTGGCAAATGAAGCCAAAAACGTCCAGAGAATAATACCCCATGTGGTAGAAGTGCACGTTAAATATTTTTCAAAAGTCCCGACTCTGTGTATGATGTAAAAGTTGCATTGGGTGCCTAATCAGGTGTTGGCTCGTCACATGACTGTGGTTCTAAATAAAGACGTCTGTGGCCAATATCCCTTATAGCTTTAGTGCGACAATAATTCAAACTAACCCTAACCCATACAACTGGATGGGAATAGCTACCCTACGCTAAATTTTTAACTTCGCCAAAAGCCGCCAATGCCAACATTCAATTGGCCTTATCATAGCTGTACCAAATTGATAGTTTCATAAACAAAGTTTTTACGCTATACGTAGAGGGAATTCTTGCACATTTCTTAGAATTATTCATCAGATCTAGAATACTAATCGCCTTTACTGCCATGATACATTGTAGCAATATCTTCACTTATTACCATTTATAAACATCAATTAAACTAAATTCGGAAACAAAAAAAATCAAAAGATTTCAATTCAATAAATAAAATAATGATATTCAAATAAAAATCTTACAAATTAAACTCACGTGCTCTGACATGCTTATGCTTAATTTTCGTTCCCGTTGAACTTGCTGAAATTTCTTTTAAATTGAAATAAAAAGTATAAATTCTAATCTTACAATGCTATTCCTATGGAGAAATCGGCTCACGTTTTGCAATCCTACACCCTTGGGGTTCGAATTTTGAATAACTCGTTCATTAAGAACCTTCTCCTGACAATAAGACCCAACTAACCAATTATTAATGTTCTGGAAATCTACATTTTTATTTTTTGGATCTAGAAATGAAATAACTATAAAAAAGCGCCAAGGAATGTTTTTTTTTAAATTATATATAATTTATCTTTCTTTGTCGATTTTCATAGTCTTCATTTAAATATATTTTAAACATTAGTCGGACCATATCCATCGATTCGTAGCTTCATATCTTCCGCTCGCCCGTAATCAGGACCTTGTGCAATATTTAGCTCTGTAGAAAATCTTGTGCTGTAATACTGGTATTCAGGAGCATAGGTTTCTATTGGAATTTTGAATTCTATATTGTCCCTAGGATCTTTCATCGATGAACAGAATAGCTTGTTACCTTTATAAAGGCGTAATTTGTCATTTTTATCCAATGGGTTGAGAAACATTCTAGAACTTGCAACTTTATGACACTCACTACATTTTCTTTCAGAATTTGTGGAGCACCCTTGTCTTTCGAAACAATCACTTTCGCAAGTACATCGCATCGTACGCTTTTCAGATATCTTATTCATGAAATTCATTATGATAAAACGCTCAATTGTAATGATCAAAGTGGGCGAAAACGATCAGAATTTTGCGTAATATCTGTTAATACTACTTGTGTATACGTTACCTAGGAAACTGCGTTCTGAAATCGATCACTTTACTTATAAAATAATTTCGATAGGTTTTCGAAATCCCATTTTAATCGATTTTTTTTGACAAAATTTTCGATTATGCCGAACGAAAAAAAAATTAAATACAATTCATAGTATCGGTGTTTTTGAATGTCAAATAAGAGGTGGCGGCAGCAGAAGGGATGGGGAGGTTGAAACCTCTGGTTGAAACCAGCCGTCGCATGCCGGCAATTTTGAATTTCGTAGGTGAAAACTAACTAGTGATTTTTTCTTTTATTCTTATCTATTTGTAAAAATGCACTTATATAATTCACTTGGGAACTGAGCCCCGATGGAAGGAAATTCAGGAATGGAAAAACTAGAAGGATTACGTCACAATAAATAAGTAAAATCAAATGCTCTGCGTTCGTATTTAAACATTCAAGCCATTGTTCGTTGGTTTCGAAACTATTCGCCAAACTTGAATGAATAATTTTTTTTAAAAATTAAATTAAAAAAAGTTCATTGCAATAAAAACGTCTTTAGTCAGAAGCTTATAAAAATAAAATAAATTATATTTTATGTTTTTGGTTTTGGCATCGAGTAACGCGCCATCTCATTGGTTAACAGATCCCAAAACAAAAACAAACCGGTTGTGCTCTCTGGTGCAAATTATATTTTCTGCTTTATCAGTGCAAATACAATTGAACAATACGAATAATCTTATCTAGTTCCTCGAAGGAAATATTAGTGGGCAGCTCTTAGTTTCCCCCTTCACACAAATTTCTAAGTTCTGCATTACTGTCTGCTGTCATGGCTTCTCGAGATTTTGACATCATAATATTTGGTGCGACCGGCTATACTGGCCGATATGTAATTGAAGAGCTAACCAATACTACTAAATCACAAAACATCAAATGGGCTATTGCAGGAAGAAATATACAAAAGCTAAAAGAGTCTTTAGATATTGTACAAAAGTATATCGGTAATGGTAAGTTTAACAACTTCCTTGTTGGAAGCAGAATTTTGTGAAAACGTAATTTCCTTATTTATGACATTCAACCAACTTATGTTTTCGTTTAAAAAAAATTCAATTAACGGAGGATATATAGAATTAATGCGAGAATTTGAATATAATTTTAGGCAATTTGATACAATTGTCATACAATGCCGACTCTTCCAAGGAAGTTTAATTTAGACTATACATTTCATATTTAACTAAAAGTAATTAGAATTGGCATGAAAATCAGTTCATTGCTTGCCATAAATTTTTAATGCATATTATTAAGCTCAATTGTGGTTTCTTGAATTATAAATTGAGCATAACTTCATCTTATGTGTATAGTGAAAAGATATTCTGGAATAATAGGGTCTGAAGTAATTTCTGCATAACATAAATTTTCAAATATCTATATCTGATTAGTTACTTATCAAAAAAAAATATTTACTGGATCCTCCTCTCAGGGCCGTCGCTAACAAAAATCGACTGGGGGGGCGTTTAGCACACTTTTGCCGAATAAATATTAAATTAATTTTTTTTTAATTTTCATAAATTTTAAAAATTTAAAATTTAATTACTTTTAATTAAACTTTTAGTAATTAAAAATTATTAATTGCCTTTAATTAAAATTTTATAATTAAAACCTACTAACTACTTTTGATAAAAATGTAATTGCTTTTACAAAATTACGTATTTTTAATGTCTGCATTTTACATACTTCTTCATTCTACATAAAACTTATTTTACATCAATATGTGAATCAATTAGTTAATGTAATTCTGTTATTAACTACTATTTTATGATAATTAATTAATAATGATATAATTTTTATTTAATATAAAAACTTTTTTATTATTTACTGTGTGTGTAAATTAAATTGGTGATTATTTATTATAATTTATTTTTTAATATAAACTATGGGGATTTAGTGTTATAATATTATTTAAGAGTAATTAGTTAAATAAATAATTAATTGATATTTTATATATTTTTCAATAGAGAAACAATGAGAATATCTACAGAATTGTACAAAACAAAAATTAATTGACTTCATCACTTCATGAAATTAAGGAAAAGTATCTTTGACACGCAATTTAGATGTAAAATTTACATTTGTCATTTTCTATTTATAATTATAAAATTATATATTTTTTTATTAATTTAGATTCTTTTAAAGTACAAGTACATTTTTTTAAATATGTAATTTAACTCCCATAAATGATACGTTTAATTAGATAAGTAACTTATAAAATAAATAATAGTAAATAAATAGTAATAAAAAATAGTAATAAATAATATAAATAATCATAAAAATTAGTAATTTCAAACCTCATTTACAACGAACAATCCAAGTTTCCTTCTTGATATGCTTGCTGGTTGAAGAAGCATTATTTTTTTCCGATTGCTCTTGTTCAATTTTTTTGTGTTAGCCGCAACATTCGTAAAGTATAAATCAATAGTATTTGATTTTCTTTTAGTTCCAATTTCAGTTTTAGAAAACAAGTAAAAAAATAAAGGCAGCTGGAGTTGAGTGATTGTTTTGAATAATGATAATCATACGAGCAATCACCGCGTCGACGAAATAAAACAAAAACAGTGGACACGATGCGTCTTGTCTCTCAAACTCCGTTTAAAAAAGTAAGTTAACAAAAATAAAGGTACAAGATTTCTCGAGATCACGTGACCTCCGCAAGTGGCCTATGAAGGTATTGAAATTGAAGGACAAAATTAGCAAGCAGTTTAACAACAAAAGGCAACTACCCAATTGGACCCAATGTACGCCCCCTTATGTGACCCGACCCGTGTCGCCATGTGTGGTCATCAGCTCATCACTACTTTTATCGCTAAGAAAAAATCACACGTCTGCATGGACGTCTGTGTAAACTTATCCAACAAAAGGCTGAGATGTTGAGATTCCGACAATAGTAAAGATCTTGAAAGCTTCGTCTACGATCTGCGGTTTCTTGAAAGTCATTTTACTTTCCCTTTTCGGAACAATAAATAGAAAATTTCTTGAGAAACTATACGAATTGATGATACTTTGGATCTTTTCCCACAGAAAATAACAATTGTAGTGTAACTCTAAGTAACGCTTGTCTAGACACCTTTTGTGTTTTGGGAAACACAACCCACAATCCCAATGAGGCTGTAAAGTCATTTAGATATCCTATATCAGACTTCAGAGTGGTGGGGACAAGTCTTCCCCGAAGCCTTATTCCTTCAGGGTCCTGGCCAAGGTACCCTTTGTAGAAATACGACGATGCATCTTTCAAGCTTTGGGGGAAGATGAAGGGGGGACAATTGTTGGACAATTGGACCACCCCCTACTCTCAAGCGCGTCATGTCTTTTGTCTGAGTGGTGTAAGCTTTTTGGGTGTTCCAGGAGAGATTTTTAAGTTTCTATCTGTGGACTAGGGTGTAACGTTGAATTGCCATTTGCTGATATGATAGCTGATATATTTATCTACTATTTCGGGGGCCTATGCGAAAGCTATCCCCAAAGATCATCATTTTTAATTAATCATTAATGGATATTTTAGACTGTTAGTTCTCAATTTTTTGAAATTTTTAATTCCTATGCTCCAATTTAATACTTATAAAATTAATATAATTAACTTTACCACTACATTATTCGATTCAATAAATTTAAATGGATATGAGATAAAATTATTAGTAATAGAATAACTAAATTAACAATACTTGTTAACGAGAACGTGAGAAAGATGCTTCTAGATACTGCTTGAGTGGTTGAGTAGAGTTATAACGTTATATCACTTTCAATATAGTTGCGTTTTTTTTGTCACAGATCTCCAAATTGGTACATTTGACAAACTTTTAATATCCCCTATCAATCTGTTATGATTAATTATTCCCAATTATTTCATAAAATTTTTACATTAGTGATGTTCATTACATATATTGTGAATATTTTCATTTATATTCATTTATTTTTCATTTATATTTCATTTCTATTGATATTTTTAAACCATAGCGAGGAGAACCACTGATATAATGAGAACTTCGGCTCACTGAAGCAGAGAGCACCGAAGTCCAGATCAAGCCTTCAAATTACCTTATTATTGAAAAAAAAACTGGATTGAAATGAGCAGCAAACATTCAAATCCCAATATCTCCAACTTTGACTTAAGCCACTTTTATTTATATGGTTCGCGAAGCTAACTAAATCCTGTATGTTAAGGTTTGAGTGCAAAAGTGGCTTAGGTTAAAGTTTGAGATATTGGGTTTTAAAAGTTTACCCTTCAAATATAAACCTCAATTATCAATACTTTTTATACAAAAAATGTCATTTCTTTTAAAGTTTAATATTTTCAAACAAATTTATTTTCGGGAAAAAAACGTTTTTATCTAGAATAAGTGTGAATCTCATGGGGATGGGGCTAAGGGGGACATAAATCCGACTCTGGATATCCTCACATGAAATAATAAAATAAATAGAAGGCCATCTATTATCATCTGTAAGACGTGCAATTTAAATAACTTGAAAGCATTGTGAATATTAATAAACAAATATCAATAAGCATTTGTGCTATACTGTTTAAATTATCTATTAATGTCTTACTAATTATTATTAAAATATAAATGCCAGCTGCCAGCCATTTCTAAAATTTAACGAAAGACTCTATGGTTTGTCATTAGTTTTGCGAGTCGGCATTTGCGTTGTGTTCGGATTTTGATGTGTGCACACATTTCACTAAAAAATTTCACAGTTCGGAATTAAAATAAAAATGACAAAGGTTTATAAAATTTGCCGAATGGCTTTATGGTTTGTCAAGAGTTTTGTAAGTCGGCATTTGCGTTGTGCTCGGATTTTAATTTGTTTCACTAAACAATTTCACAATTAGGTAATCTGTATTCAAATAAAAATGACAAATGTTTATAAAATTTGCCGAATGACTTTAGGGTTTGACAGGAGTTTTGTGAGTCGGCATTTGCGTTAGGTCCCGATTTTAATCGGTGTACACATTCCACTAAATAATTTCACTGTTCGGAATTTAAATAAAATTGATAAACATTTCAATTTGCCAAATGACTTTATGGTTTGTCAGGAGTTTTGTGAGTCGGCATTTGCGTTGTGTCCGGATTTTGATCTGAGCACACATTTCACTAAAAACTTTCGCAGTTCGGAATTAAAATAAAAATGACAAATGTTTATAAAATTTGCCGAATGACTGTTTTGTCAGAAGTTTTGTGAGTCGGCAGTTGCGTCCGGATTTTGGCCTGTGTGCACATTTCACTAAAACTTTCAAACTTCGGTATCAAAATAAAAATGACAAACATTTCTAAAATTTGCCGAATGACCATTTGGAAAAAAAACTTGGGGGGGCGAGACGCCCCCTTCGCCCCCCGCTCGCGACGGCCCTGCCTCCTCTAGATACACAATAAAAATATTACTTTTCAATTCTAATTTGCAAACTTTACACTATCAAAACAAAATGTTAATTTGCTGAAAAATATTCTTATGACATCATTAAAGTGTCTAGAAATGTTACTAATGTCAGTGTCACATTTCATTGGAGCCTACTGCAAGTTTGCATACTGTAAAAAAGGATTTTAATACAAAAAAAATTGAAACATACTTTTTTATTTAAAAATTAATTGTTTTTCCCCGTTGTATTAGATGCTGATATACGAAACATAACCATCATCCAAGCAGATGTTAAGGATCCTATATCAATATTGAATATGTGCAAGCGAGGAAACCTTATACTGAACTGCGTTGGACCGGTACTTTTTTTTCATTTATTTTATTAACAGTTCTTACTAAAACATAGTTATATTTATCTCTAATTCAAACCAATACATAACATAACCTATGAGTTATCAATAGAATTATCTTAATAACCGATCTGCACTATTTTGCTGTTTTATTTTTAAAAGGGTAGACGGCTCGAATTGTTTTCCACATGTCTTTTTTATTATTCTTTATTTTTTCTTGAAAAAAGCAGCAATTATTTATTGCTTTTATTTCATTTTGTCTTCATTTATTTTATTTAGGGTTTTAGTTTGAATTATCGTCGCACTAGAGCTACACGAGGGCTATTGACGACGGGCATCGTATTTTAGAACCAGTCAGGTGACGAGCCGACACCTGAGTAGGCACCCAACGCAACCCTTAAGGGCAACATCATACGCAGCGTTGGGACTTTGGAGCATATTTAACGTGCACTCCCTCTACACAGGGTATTATTCGTCGGACATTTTTGGCTGCACGGACCGTTTATTGGTCGGCAGTTATTTTGCCGATGCCCGGACCCGAACCTGGGACCTTTGGCATGCTAGGCGAGCGCCTAACCGACTGGGCTCCCCTGCCCCCTTTTCTTTAGGGTTAAAGTTATATGTATTTGAAAAAAATATATATCTTATAACAGTACCTATAATTGGTAGATTATTTTCTGCTCGTTTGCCAAGGGTGTAGTGATTAGGGTGTTTAACAACAACACTCGCTCCCAGAATGTTTAATTGTCTGATTGGATAATTCAGCTTTTTATCTTTCTGTGATCTTGTGTGAGTACCAAGCTTGCTTGGAATGTTAAGTGAAGATTCAGCATCAAATTCATTTTCAAATGCTGTACTTAGACCCAGGCCTTTTCCTGCCACCCCCCTCTTTCAGGCTGATTAACGTCTCAGTCAGATCTTATTACTGACATGCTGTAAAAAATGGTATTTTAAAAATGTGTATTTTAGTGTTTAATTATATTACGTAGTTTAAATATTTTCCAATAGATGACAGATGTCAATCATCTCTCCAATGGAGGGTGCAACTCTTTAATTATGTAACTTCTTCTTTTAAGATTTTGAAATAAAATTGATTCCAACTAAAATGGATGCATAATAGAATACTGCACAACAACCGACAACTACATTGGAATATTTACAAAAAAATTTAAACGCTCCTGCCTGCCTATGATATTGTATATCAAAGTTAATGACTATCTAATCACAAGGTGTTGTGTTAACTAATATAAACTGATCCACAGTTACTGGAATAGATGTGCATACCTATAAATCAGAAACCAAATTCAAACTTTGCATTACATGTTCTCTCACTTTTCCTTCATTTAAATTTAACTTTAAATTATAAATTTTTTACATTAAATGTTAAAATATCTTTCATTTTAAAGAAAAATTCTAGCTGTTTTTATTTTTTTAGTATAAGTTTTATGGAGAAGTCGTTGTGAAGGCTTGTATTGAAGCTGGAACTCATCATGTTGATCTCAGTGGAGAAATGGGAGTGAGTATAGGCATTATGCAAATAATTTAAGCAAAATACTTATTAAAATTAATATAAATTGAATTAGTTTTTGAAAAGGAAGGTGATCAAATGTTTAAACAAAAAAAATTTAATTTGATTTTAATCAACATATAAAGCCTTGATATTACAATCTTTTTTATTAAAAAAAACTATAGTTAAACAAGTAAAATTTGCATGAAAATTATATTTTATTAGAATTCTTTGTCTCAATAGTTAAATGGATCGTTTGACACTTTTAATTGAAATAGGTTAACCAATAGTTAGCTGTGTTAGTGAGCAAAAACATAATCTTGCTTTTTAAAACAAGATTCTAATATTTAAAAGACTGTTTAATACTTTAAACTATGATACTGTAAAATGAATGTAAGTTATTAAGTTGTGTATTATTTAAAATAGCAAATATTTTGACACATATATAGACCTTGACCGCCAGAGAATAGTAATAATAAATTAATAATATTTTGTGAGAATATAGTCTGTCAATCTAGATTTAACTTGTTTGACTACCAAAGAATAGTAAATTATTGATATTATGTTAGAATATTTTTTTGTCACTTTAACCTTAATGTTGAAGTGACATTTCTAAAGAAATTACACATGAATTCTTTGTTTAAAAAAATAGTTAAATTTTGTTAATAATTCTACCCTAACAAATATTTGAGTGTTTTTAGAAAGCAATTTGTCAAATACTAAAAATTGAAAAACAGGTAAGTGTCACATGAATAATAAGTTGATTTCTTTCTTTGAAGTATTTAGAAGAAATGCAAGCAAAGTACTTCCAACAAGCCAGGGAAAAAGGTGTATACATTGTAGAAGCGTGTGGATTTGATAGTATTCCAGGAGATTATGGGATTTCTTTGTTGAAAAAAGAATTCCCAGGTAAGATTTCAAGTAGCGAATTTGACCTATTAAAAATTGTGGTCTTGAATGTAAACTAAAATTTTTATTTGAACTATGTTTACAGGGGATTTGAATTCTGTTGAATACTTTGTTGACATTGGAACGGGACCAGAGGTAACTGATGTTACAATTATATTTTTATTATAAAAATTGCATTTCATAGAATAATTTAAATCCAAGCCTATGTTAATTATCAAAACATAGTTTTGCAAATGTGACTACATACTTCCAATTAAATTTTGTATCACTATTTGTATGAAATAAAGGTTTTGCATATTTATAGTGTTGCCAATACATTTGTACTGCTAATAAGGTTATTACTATCTATTTTGGATATTGATTTTAATTGTATTTATATTCCTTTAGGGAAGAACAACAAATATTGGGACATTTTTGTCTGCTGTTCACTCTTTTAAAGACATGTTAGTGAATGGAGAAAAATATAAAGAAGATTTAAAGAAAGAAGTGTTTAAAAAAGAATTGCCTAGAAGTTATTATCGATTATATAAGAGGTATTTTTGGCTTTGTTTGTAAGTTTAATAAGTATAGATAATAAAATACATATATTTGTAAATTAGTATGTTATATCCTACTTCTAGACTTTATAACTTTATTTCCTAATCAGTGATATAACATTTTTAATGTTTACACATTTTTATTGTTCTTTTAGACTTCCTTTGTCCTGCAGCAGTGAAGTGAAAGGTTGGTGTTTGTGGTTTATGGGACCAGATGAAAGAATAATTCACAGAAGCCAACAGTTTCGCTATGAATATTTGAATGACAGGCCGGTGTGTAAAACTTCCATTTGTTAAATATAAATCCATTTTAACTCCAATTATTGTTTTTGTTTATCATATACTTATGAATGTTAATGACTCTATTAAAAAGAGAATATATTGATTTATGCATAAAATAATACAAATTATATAAGTTATACATTCGCTTTGTGTAAAATAATTTTATGAGCATTTGTATGAAAAAAGTAAACTTTTGAGGTTAAAATATCTACCATTTGAAGAACTAAAAAAAAGGTTATGGAGTTATATAATCTTTTTGACACATTTTTATTTTCATTACAGGTTCAATCAACTGCTTACATAAGATTATCATCATTCTTTATTGCAATGTGCTATTTGTTCTTTGCTGGTATTTTCGGATTTATGTCTTTCTTTTCTGTGGGGCGATACTTGCTGGAAAAGGTATGTTATGCATTTAACATTTGTGTAGTGTTGCCAACCATAGATAATGTCTGGTACATATAGAGCAAGAGCCCAGGGCCCCCAGACCAGTTGTTAAAAGTTAATAATCAATACTGTCTTTAAAGGTCCCTGTAAGTTCAGACTTTGTCCCATTCATCTGGTGGTACAAGATAATGCTAGGTATTTTCTAACTAAACAAAAATTTAATTAAATTGATATTACAATCTTTCTTTTTGGGGGGATTGTATTTGTTTGTTACTTTTATGGTGACGGAAATAAAGCTGAGTCGATAAGCAACAAAAACGAAGAAATATTATCATTTAGATTAAATTTTTGTTTTGTTAGAAAGTACGTAGCCCCATCTCAAGCCACCAGATGCGTGGGACAAAGTCATCTCTGGATCATTCTCTACACAGGGACCTTTAAAGCGTCTGGCAAAAGTTTCGGCCGGCGGAAAGTGTCTGGCAGTATTGATTATTAACTTTTAACAATATTTTCTAAAACATATGTAAAAATCAGCACTGAGAAAATGAGATAAGTTAATTTATATTTTACTTACCTTTTGCACCCGGAACCTGTAAATTGGCCATTGGTTCACTCTATCAGGTGTGCATGCTCTAAAAGTATAAGAAAACACTGTCTAATACGATACATTTTACTAATAAGAAAATGACAAATGTCTGGGGGCCCTGGGCTCTTGGACTAAAAAGGTACTGGTTGATATAAAAGTGATAGAGGGGAAGGGAGGGTATGGTGAAATGTGACATTGTTTTGTGACAGATTAGAAAAGAGGGTCAAAAATCCAGAGATAATGGATGACATCATATATAGACAATCCTGATTTATATTTTATATATTTTAACTATTGGAGATAGTCTAATAATATTTTTTATGCACTTCAGAATGCATTACAGTAATATTATACAATGCAATGTATGTATGCTATTTTATAGTTAGCTTAATTTTGTAATGCTTACTTTTTTTGTACTTGTTTTTACACTTTAAAATATGTCGCATTTAGCATTTTTTAAAAAAGTTTTCTAAGGAAAGAAAAATTTGTACTATAATTTATATTCTTACATGCCTATTTATGCATATATTTGCATAATTTTTTCAGTATCCCTCATTTTTTACTGCTGGAGCATTTTCAAAAGATGGGCCAACTAGAAAACAAGTGAGAAATTTTATGATTTTTTTTAATTAAATGGTTTACAACCCCTGGCAAAAAGTATCCGATCACCGAAAGCAGTGCCTATGATACGTTCACATCAGTCGTCATTTTTTTACAATTTTAATATTTTTTCAAACCTTTTAGGGTTTTTTGTGAAATACGACTAAATTAGTCAAAGAATGTTAAATATAAATAGAAAATATAATTATATTTAACAATTTTCACGAGAAAATACATTTAATCGTGAAGGAAAAAAGTTTCCGATCATCCCTTTGTGAGGAAAAAAATATTCGATCGCAAGCAAACGCAACGTATTTTAAGTGATATATGCAATTTTTTTTTACTCGGTACATGCGTACAAGACCTAAGTAAACAGTATAAAAGGATCAATCGTAATTTAACAGTTAAAACTAGTTTCGCATCAGCGGAAGTATGGCTCTTAAGAGAGAATTCTCTAAAGACCTAAAAATTGTAATTGTTAAACGCTTAAGAAACGGAATATCTCAAAAAAAGGTTGCTCAGACATTTGCCTGTTCCCTTGCGATATTTGGAAAAATATCGCTCTACTAATGATGTCAAAAATCTTCCTCGAAGCGGTCGCCCACGTGCAACATCAAGTAGGCAAGACAGAAAATTTGTTGATCTTGCCAAATCTATGAGAAGTTGTACGTAGAAACAACTTAATTGCGAGTGGTCGAAATATCGGGTAAAGGTATGTGCACGTACGAAGCGAAATCGTTTAAATGATAAAGGATTTCCCTTCTGCAAAGCCAAAACGAAACCATTAATGACTAAAAAACATAAGAAAAGTCGTCTGCAATGGTGCAAAAAACATAAAAGCTGGTCTTGTGATGATTAGAAGAAGGTTATTTTTAGTGATGAATCTCGTATCTGCCTCGGAACTGGAGTTGGCGTTGGAATATTTGTGTGGAGAAGAGTTGATGGAAAGTTCAAACAAGATTGCCTCAAAAAAAAAAATATCAATGTTCATTTGTGGTGTGGAATTGCATGACTTCCGAAGGAGTCGGTAAAATGTGTATAGTGCTGCGAACAATTAATTCTGAAGTGTATAGTATATTGACATTTTCGAAAAAATTTTTATTCCTACCATCGAGGAAAGGTTTGGTGACTCCTCCGATTTCATTTTTCAAGATAATACCGCATCATGTCATCGAAGTAAACAGGTCAAGAATTTCTTAAATCGAAATGGAAATTCTCCAATAAAGACTTTTGAATGGCCTGCAAATAGTCCGGGTATCAATCCAATCGAAAATGTTTAGAATGTTTTGAAAAGAAACATTGATAAGAAAATATACCAACAAATATGGAAGAACTACGGCTAGCCATCTAAGAAAGTGAAATTCCATCAAATTTATGCCACGAGTTGGTTGCATCTATGCCTCATCGTTTAAATGCAGTAATCGAGGCAAAAAGGAGGACCCACAAAATATTAAGGTGACTTGCTCGAATACTTTTTTCCCCACAAAGTGGTGATCGGAAACTTTTTTCTTTGAAGACTTTATTTAATTTATTTTTTCATCGTTAAAGTTAACTGCAATTTATTGTATTATCATTTATTATAACACAAAATAATCTAACTTTTGTAATAAAATACTTTAATTTGAAAAATATCTTGAATTTATGGAAAATAACGATTTTTGTTAACGTATCGTGGTCAATGGTTTTTGTGATCGGATACTTTTTGCCAGGGGTTGTATAGGTAGTAACTTATAAAACATGTTAATTTTGGTCTTTAGAATTATAAAAGCACTAAAAGATACATTGTAGAGTTTTTTTTATAAATAAGCTGTCATTTTAAAATATAAAAAAAACTCATAGAAAATCTAGTTTCATTTAAAAGTTATTTTAAATATAATATTTTAATGCACATATTTTAAGCCAATCATTGCTAAAGAATGTGATAATTCAGTGTGTATAAATATCATGGCTTTATAAGGTAGACATGAACTTTGAAAAAAGACATTTAAAAATTGACTTTTTTAGAATTTCAATGTCAGATTGAGGTGTATGCTTATGAAATGACACTATGTAGAAAACCAGGTACTGAGATTAAACTACTTTAAAAGTAAATATGTATTAAATTAACAATCTATCGTTACTTTATAGGTTATGGAAGGAACTACCAAATTTACCTTATATGGATCGGGTTGGGCAGACAAGCTAGCGGAACCAACTGATCAACATACAACTCAGCCTGACAAGAAAATGAAACTAACCATCACTGGACCTGGTTAGATATATTGTTTTGTTCTTTGCATTTTTAAAAATCATATTCTGTTAAAGTTGAAGAAAATGTGTGTTTTTTTAGGAATGTTTTATAGGAATTGAGAGTGTATTTACAACATATTGGTTGAGTCATTTAATTTATATTCATTTTGATATTATTTGAAATTTCCAAATAAAAGTATTCTGCTTTTTTTAAAAATATTTATTGTTTTACAGAAGCGGCTTATGTTTTAACATCTATGTGCATGGTACAAGCTGGAATAACTATTTTAGAAGATAAAGACAAACTTCCCTTGGAGTAAGTACACGTTTAAAATTGAATTCTAGAATTTAACTATTCTGACAAGTCTAATTTGAGGACTTATTTATTATATAATTCTGAATTAAATCATTCTACATTTTAATTTTAGGAACACATTTATTGTAGTTAAAATGTAAGGCATTTAATAGTAACATTTGTATGGATAATGCCACCACAATAGCAACCTTATTGTTAAAAGAATTAGGTATTTTAATCCTGTCGTACATCGTAAAAAGGTTTTGTTTTAGGAAATCTAGAATGCTCAAAGGGTACCTGCAATAGAACTTTTAAGTTATTGTTTAAATTATTTTATCGGGCATATAATTTTCTTTAAATATATTGAGAAGTAATTGAAAGTAGTGTGGTGTTTTTACTTGCCCTTAGTTTCTTATTTGTCCAATTGACAAATAAAAAAGGAATAATTAACAGGCATAAATGAAATTGTATATCTCTACCTTATACTTATTGTATTAAAATTAGATCAATTTAACAGGATTTCGGGGATGGGGAACCCAGTCAGTTAAGGTACTGGCCTTGCATGTGAAAGGTCTCAGGATCAGGTCCAGGCAAAATAACTGCCGACGACCTATAAACGGCAGACAAAAGATGTTTGACAAATAATACCTTGTATAGAGAGAGTGCAAGTTAATTAAGCTCTATAAAGTCCTGAATCCGTGTATGCAGGTGTCGGCTTGTCACTTGACTGTGGTTCTAAATTACAATGCCTCTAGTGTGACGAAAATTCAACATAACCTTAACAGTATTTCTTTTTTTAACTTTTGCAGGGGAGGTGTCCTTACTCCTGGAGTTGCTTTTGAGAACACTTCTCTACGACAACGATTGGAAAAGCGAGGAATGATTTTCACAATTGAAACCATCAAATAAGTTTCTGTAGTATATATTAGATAGATCTCTTTATATTATGAAAGCATATACAATTAAGTACTATTTTCCTTATTTCAATATACTTTTTTTTATATTTTGCTTATTTTGTTGATTGTTTGGCACAATTTAATTGTGAATAAAATGTTAAACCGCCTGTTTTATTTTAATTTTTCTAACTTGGAATTAAATGTATTGATGTTAATATTTATAAATATTTGATAGGTATAATTTTACAAATGAATAAAAAAAAACGGACTTTAAACTATAAGTTTAAATAAACAATCGGATGATACTTATGTAAATAAAAGTTATTAATTATTACTACTTGATAAAGTTTTTTTAAAAACTTTTTGTCTTAAATTTTCCTTGATTTAAAATTTTAAATATACTAAAGAAAATAACTGACACAATTCTTATCAAGCTTTCTTGGCTCATTAGAGTCATTTGTGTTTGTTGTGAAGAAAGAGAAACAATGTCTCATAAATATCTATTTTTAAATAAGTACACCATATTAGCTACTATATTAGCTTTACTACTATAGCATACTATTTCAAATTATGTACCCATGTAAAGTAATTAATAAATGCATATATTCCTGTACTTATATCTGTTTCGTTACCTAAAGGGTTTATTATGGTTTGTTACAATACAATACCAAATAACAATATCATTAGTAAAATGTCAGTTTAAATAAAACTTTGCAAAAACAAATAGATCTTGTAATCAAAGGGTAGTATTTCCCATGTTAAATTACTAATCCTCTAATTATGGTTTGTTCTTGTGGAGCATTAGAAAATTCCATGAACGAACATCATAAAAAAAATTAATTTAAATAAAAACACAACTAATAAATTTTCAGACTATAATTAATCATTAAAATAAATCTATATTGAAAACTTGTATCTGAAAAGTTTGCTGTGTTAAAATTGTTTTATTAAGGAATTCATTGACTACAGAAAACTGTAGGATCACTTCAGCTAAGAAATTCTTTAATAAGGTAATATATGCAGGTATTAGATATTTTTGAGGTTGAGAAGAATCAGACATCGAGAAACAGACATCTTGAACTTGTTTTTTAAGATATAGTAATGGGGGAAAATTGCACAATGTTAAATATTTGTATAAGTTAAATACAATATGTTAGATATTGTATTGTATAAATATTATATAATCCTAACCTTGGACATTTTGGATGCAAGACTTATGCCATAACCCATCAGGCTCTCCAGCCCCTTACTTCCACTATTTTCAATGTCTACCTGAAAATAATCAATTTTGCCTTAAAAGTTAATTAAAAACTAAATTGGTGCCAAAGTCTGAGACAATTCCTAAATTTCACTTATAAATTATCGAATATTGCTATCAAGAATCGTGTTATTGAATGACATGCAGCAGAGTTTAATAATAAACCAGTTAAAATTGCAGATTTTATAAAGAAACCAGTCTCATGTAGAACTAGTAGTACAGTGTTATATGCCCCAACAAAACCCTTGAGAATTCAGAGAATATTATGTTAATTGCAATAGTCTTTCAAGACCAAGACTAAGCTGTTTGATGAAAGGAATAAGTATAATAACAAGTACAAAGAAGATCTATTTTAGATAAATAGCTTATTTTAGGCTCTATAACTAATAGCTGGGGAGTGCAAGTGAAGTTATACATGTTAACTCAGATTAGTAAGGCAACCGGTTAAAAATGTTTCATTCATAAATAAAAGATAATAGGCTATAAAACAGGTATAAGTTATAAATATTTTTTGTGGTTTTTCAAATTTCTGAAGTAAAACATATTTAAATAACAATTAAACTTAATAAATGTTTAAGGAAATGTTTCGAAATATCTTCTATTTTATAGAAAAGTAAATAAATGGTAAAAATTGCTACAAAGAGACAACATGTAAATGCTATTTTACATTTCATGTAACATTTAAATGATTCATCAAAACTAAGAAATAAAAACAATTATCTGCCAATAAAGGATATGCATTAAACGTGTGGCTATGAAATATTGATTTTTCTTATTCAGTTTGGTGAAGCTTTTCAAAAGCATATATTTTCATAAAGGAGTATAATAAATAACACAATAAAGAAATAATAAGAATAAACAAGTTTATTAAACAAAACAATGTATGTATGGCAAACATTTCATTTAAGTAATTTAATTTTTAAGATGTATTAAGCAATTTATAATTAAACAATTGAAAATCATTAAAATCATTGCATTAGAAATTCAGTTCCACATTCATTTGTTATCAGCATAGTTGTTATTAAGATGAACCTGTAATTCAAAAACCATGATTAGGTTTGTGTCTAAAAATACTTTTTTAAAGACCTTAGGTATTTTAGATTTTTAAAAATCTTTTTTACTCACACTGAACCATTTTATATTGTACATTTGCATAAAATAAACTAGAAACAAAATATATTGCATCCACAGATTTTAAATTAGGTTTTTTTTTAAATAATTTTCTTATTATAAACCATGTTTAGAATTGAACTTGCACGAACATCAGATCTTTTAAATTAATTTATTCGGAAATGGTTTACTTTTGGTCCTTAGATACTTTTTTCATGAAAAGAAATGTGAGGAACCCTAAAATAATATACAGTGAAAATGGCACAAGGCTTAATTCTAAGAATGAATAATTTCAATATCATTCAAATATTTCAGTAGTTGAACCATTTACTGACCAATTAAAACTCTACTAAATTTTCTATAGCTACTAAAATGTAAACAATAAAATAATACAAAGTGTTTTTCAATAAAAATCAAAAAGCATTCTTATGACTACAAGCCTTAAATTAAGTTTCCTGGTACAACTTTCATTAAAAATATATATATTTTTTTAAATATCAAATTATTCTATTCTAGTGTTATGTTAGAATTAAAAAATATTTATGAAATCTAATTTTATTATCAGGCAAAATACTATGACGTACATGTCTCAGACATTAAATATACACAACACTCTACTAAGTCACTACAAAAATTAATACACATGTTAAAAATACTTGGGCAATTCTACCATAATTTTGACTCATGTCCCTAGAGGCTTAAATTATGATAAAATGAAAATTTCATTTTCATTTTTTCTTCTTATGCAGTAAGTGTGGTCCTTGTACAAGTGTACAGCAACATTTATTGTTAAAAATATTGCAAAACAATTTTCGAACACAAAATATTGCAGGAAATTTATTACGGCTGGTGTCAGTACATTTCAACTTCCATTTTACAGTAATTTATTTTTTTTAAATTTGGGTTTTTTTCACAGGTGTAGGATATCAGATATCTATAATTTAGACTTTATCCTGTTTGTAGATAATAAATATATATTACTGGTGAATTTAGCTGTTCTTAGTATTTAGAGTGAAATCAGCATTATTGATCCTAATTTTTAAAACCTGTTACTTTTCACCTTTAAAATTTATACTGGAAAAGTGATATGACGGATTAGAATTCTTCATATGAAATACAAATACTAAAAGAAAAATAACAGAATATCCTTTTAAAACCCATTAAATGGTTAAATATGTTTTGTTAATAATAGTTGAACAAGTTTGTTTACTTGAAAATTAGAGTAGAATTGCCCGTATCTGAAATCTATTCTAATATCCTTTTGTTTTCAGATTCTTTAAAATAAACCCTTTTTTTTCAAACGGTTTATAATATAAATTAATTACTACCCGTTTAACAAAAGCTTTAAAATAACCAGTTTCCAAGAAACTGATTTAAAACACACATTCCTAATAAAAAAAAAACTATCTATGATCCATGTTAATTTTTTTTTTGTTATTTTGAAACACTATAAAACATTTCCACACACACATTTGATCATACATCTGTAAGTTTCATTTTCACAAGTTCCTTATACATGAAATTAAAAGTCATGGTTGAACTGACCACTTACCATGTCCAAGTCGACTTAGCTTCAGTGCCAGGATTGGATTGTCTTATCATTCCAAATGAATTCTCCCCTAGGAGATTCTACATTTGGTGGCAAAAGAGCGCAATAAACAGGAGCTTCTGCGCCTGAAAGGATGTGTAACATGCTTGACTATTTTCAATTACCAGCGTTAAATACTTTTTTATACAGAAGGACTCTGTCGTAGCGTCAGTCAAGTGACCGTGTTATTTAGGATGTTATAAACACATATCATTATAAACAAAGTTGAATATTAAGCATAGTAAATCATGTCAAATACATATTATGTACTCATATTATTAATTGAAATTGTAAAATGATATTATTGAATAAATTTTAACCCTATGTGCTATTAGTAGCAGTTTAATTTTTCCTTCTTCGGTTTCTAATTTTATTAGATGACAACTAAATTTCCATTTAAATAGTGAAAACAAAATTTTTAAAAATACAGCAACTCCTTGTTATATTGCGCTTCTCCTGAGACAAGCAAAATACTGCGATATAACCGAATACACGATATAACGAGCGACTTGATAAATATTATACTTTTGATGTATTTATGCTCTCAACAAAGTTTTTAAACTAAAGCACAGTATGTATTTCAAAGATAAAACTTAATAATATTAAATAATATAACTACTCTAAAAAAATAAACAAATTTATAAATTATTATTAATTACTATAAACATTATACAATGCACAGGTAATACTATACATATTTCACTCATTTCCTAACTCATTTTTGCCTTCTTTAAGAAGGCATTGTGATATCATATAAACGTATATATTTAGCATTATAACCGAGAAGTTCATCAAAAATTTTCGTTATAAGCAAGCTATTTCAACATTAAAGTCTATGGGTAATTCAAGGGACCGAAAATGTATGCCATAATAAACGAGTTGTCGTTGTAACAGAGTTTGACTGTATTACTATAACTTGCTATGCAAATATCTTTCTTACCCTGGTCAGGTGTCAATGGTCCTTTGTGACTTGTCATATCTGTATCTACGTAACCAGGATTAACCTAGTTGGATAATATAAATTTGAGAAACATTTTTAACCTACACATTGCGAAACTTGAAACAGAATAATCGAGGGAGTATTCCGAAGTCATTACAAACTACTCAACATATTTTAAGATTTCATCAATTTTGTGTTTCTGAATGATTTTAGTAGCCGAATATTTGTATGAAATATAACATTTGAGTAAAAATAATTAATTTTTTCCCAAAAAGCCAAAATACAGCCGAATGTGTATCGTCTAATTAATACCCTTGACACAAAATTTGTATCGAGTATAGTTAGATATAATAATTGTAACAAAAAATAATATTGCCCGATGGATATAAAATATTTAGTAAACTTTCTTTTTAAAAAAATATTATGCTTTGCTAAAGGTATTGACAGCAGACCAAGGTAAAGAAAATTTCACACTAAAATAATTTACTGTAAAAAAAATATCTAGAACTTAAAAATATACCCTGTAAGGAAGGGATCTATTAAAGATGTTTGCAGTTGTAAGAAAAATTGTTTTAAACGTGTTTACCTTGATCTACAGTCAAAGTACCAGAAGGATTCATATCTGTATAGGTGCGCCCTGGATTTACCTAAGCATGACGAAACTGCTTATAAGAAACACACCATTTTGAAATATGTTTAAGTAGAAATACAACTATTCAAAATTGTTGGATAAGAATATTCCAGAGTGTCTACTTAAAAACAATTCCAAACTTGCCTGACTTTTTTTTCAGGATTTCTGTACCAAAAACAAAACTTGCGAGGTATTGCTTTTAAAGGTTGGTTTGTATCGTTCTAAAGTCATTTCATGATGCAAGGCCCAAGAATCTAAGTTCCTAGTGGCAAATGTAGATTAAAACCACTACAAACTTTTCTGTCTAACCATTTAATAAAGGATATTTTCAATAAAAAATACTTTAACAACCGTCCATTTAAAAAAAAAGGGTAAGTGAAACTACTCTGGGTGGGGGGTGGGGGGGGGGAGAGAAACTTGACTGAATAGAATAATTTTTACAAAATTAAAATTTTTATTTTACAAATACTTAAGAATTACACCCATTTAACAAATAAGAGCAGATGAATATTTTAAAACTTAATATATTTTGATGATCAAAATGAAAGCTTCCCTCACATTTCCAGTCTAAAAAATTCCCTGACTTTTTTTTTCTAGATATTCCGAATGGATAGACACCCTGATATTCGGATGTTTCCCAACAACTTATAAAAATATACTTTCGTGATTGCTGAATTTTCAGTAGGACATATAAAGATCAGGTATTAGTAAATAACCGTACAAGTATAAATACCAATTGTTAAAGTACTTTTCAATGGAAATTTGATATCATAACAAATTTATTTATATAAGCCATTATTATAAAAAATTTATAAAATAGCATGTTTGGCATATTAAATTGTCAAGGCTCAATTATACAATTTTTTAAAAAAAAAAAAAAAGGTCGTAAAATAATAATTGTTTAAAAAGAAAAAAAGATTTTGGAAAGAAATATTTACTTTAAAAAAATTATTTAAATAAACTAATAACTGACACTTATGGCAATAAAGAATAACACTTGCTCAACTACTTAAAGATAAATATCTTCTAACTTACAGCATTAACAACTATGTCTGGGCGTGAATCCTTAAGAAAATTTCTGTGTTGGATCATAGTTAGTGCATTTACTCCAATCTTGGATATGGAATATGCACGACTACCCCAACCATTCTGTTCATTTACTCCAGCTTTAGCATCACTAAAAAAAATAACCAAACTTCACGATAAGTATTATTTAAAATATTAAAAACATTTGCATTGAGTAGTCTAAATGTTTTATAGTTGACATGATTCAATCCAAATGTCTTAAAACCATAAAGGTTGATTCATTAAAAAAAAAACGAATTATGTTTTAAAAATCCTTTGAATAGAATTTTGAATATTTAAACATCTTCAAAGACCATTCAACTTAAACTTTAAAATGCATAAACATCAAATTTTATTTTTTATATTGCATTTTATATCAAGACACATTCAATCATTAATTTATAAAATTACTTACTCAACAAATTGCTGCATAAGCTTAACAAGGCCATCTTCAGTTAAAGTTTCAGATTTTAACTTTTGTTGCAATTCTCCACTAGAGACATATTGGGAAAGTTTTCCAGCAGAACTGCTAAGATTTACAACTCTAGAAAAAATAATGTACCACAAGATTTTAAATAAAACTAGGGGTGTATAACACAACGGTAACACTACACGACTGTCAATTGCCACTAAATTAATCAATTAAATTAAAAGTAATTATTTACTCTTTATAAAATAATTTCAATAACTTTAAAACGAAAACGTTACTATTTGTGCATGTGCGATGTATTCAAAAACTAATTAATTGAAAGTAAACAAGTAGGTTTGTAACAGAATCTGTCACTTAACCCGCTTCCACACAAAAGTTGTGTTAAACAGGTAAAAAGGCGCCAAACACAGCATTAATTCTATATTAAACATTTAAATGCTAAATTTGGCTAGTTTTATTTATTTTATTTCCAAAATTCAATAATTATTACTTATCGTTTGCAAAAATTAATTTATATTTCAAAGAATAAATATGTATTATTCCTTGCTTTTAAATAGAATGAAAATATTTCATATCAACATACAAAGAATCTCGTAAAGAAATATATTTGACGTCATTTCAAACTGATCAATGTTGCAAAAATAAATTTATTTTAATTTATTGTCTAAAAGAATTAAGTTTCTCGGGCGATTGTTGCGAATGGCAATGGTGATTTAATTCTAATAACAAACAGGGCCTTTGGCTATTTGTAATTCAAACTTTTAAACGCCAAAAAATGAACTATTTTCATTAATCTTCCTTCTCAGATTTAATAATTAGACTTTATCGTTTGCTAAATTTGTTTGAAGTTCGAAGAATAATGATGTAATAATATTTAATAAATATTTTTGTGTCGCCACAATTTCCCATTTACATTTCTTTCAAAAATTCACTTATTTATAGTTTGTTGAATTAATTTACAGTTCAAAAAATATATAATTAGTACAATTGATGCCTTAAAAATAAAAGCGAAACTTTGCATATTTTTTTTATGCCAAGTTAGAATTCTCTATGCATCTTTCGTCATGTACATACATAATGAACCATTAAAAGAACTCTATTGTGATATTACAACAATCCAAACTGAATTATATCATATAAATAAATATTCCTTCAAAAGTTTTATTTTTATTTTAAATAAAGTTTCTCGTACGTTTAACGAAATGGCAACAGTGAAAATATTGAATAAAAATGTAATTTGCATGCTATTTCAATGTAGATTAAATTTTTAGTTATTTAAATTTTAAATAAACTTCTAATTTAAATTTTTTAATAAAATTTGGAATGTAGCCTAATCTGATTTTTTGCTTCAAAATGATGTATCCCACTTGTCTGTGGGACTTGTGGTTCTTTCTGTGAAAGTGGGTGACGGACAGACAGACGGACTGAACGTTTATAAAAACCTTCCACTTTTTACGTTATAAACGTAGTGTGGAAGCTGAAAGTTGTATAGTATTCGTTTTAAAACTAACTAAAATTTCTCAACAAAGAAAAAACAAGACTTGAAAGGAAAGTGAATGAAGGTGCCACATGACTACCGTATATACTCGTGTATAAGCCGAGAAATTTTGGACAAATTCAGTGCCGTAAAAATCGGGGTCGACTTATACACGAGACATCAAATTTCCAAAAAAAAAAATCCCATGTCCTTAAAATAAAACTAAATTTCAATCAAACTTAAGGTTTAGATACTATCTATTAAAAATTAAGACCCAAAAGCGGTTAAATCTTGAAGATGAAATAAGATTGGTATCTATTCACGGTATCCACCATAATGATACTTAATTGTTAGTTCTCCACGTGATGCGTATTTTGCACGTGTAGGTCTGGCACAGGGCAGTTCAGTCAACCAGTCTTTAAGGTGTAAAGAAAACATCGGTCCGTGACCTTGGCAGCATAGTCTTCACGCTTCACTGAACTTAGTTTCAACTAAGATTCTCCATTCAGGGTCGGCAATGTCAAGGACACTCGGAGATGAAACGCGTTTTATTTTCATTGGGGTTGAAATTTAGCTTGCAAAATAAATAAAAATTACGATCCCGTTATGAACCGGTTTCTTCTTATTTTCTTCAGAAGGCTGGCCTACCTGGCCTTTTCCTACCTCGACTTATACACGGGTTACCGATTTTGGAAGGATATTTGGTTTAAAAATGGGGGGTCGGGTTATACACGGAGTCGGGTTATACACGAGTATATACGGTAATTGAATTGTGCATCCTACATGTTGTAACATTCCTTAGCATGTCCCAGCAGAAAACTTCTAAAAATCAAAATGACAA
The DNA here is from genome assembly GCA_019343175.1 of Oedothorax gibbosus. Lineage (NCBI taxonomy): Eukaryota > Metazoa > Arthropoda > Arachnida > Araneae > Linyphiidae > Oedothorax > Oedothorax gibbosus. Next base: position 32,459,501 of record CM033277.1, read on the forward strand.
ATAACACAATATAGATTTTCACATAACTGTACTTGGATATTCAGAATGAGGGCACTGATTTGTGTATAAAAAAATTAAAAAAAAAATTTCTATAAAGTGAAGTTCATGGCTATATTTTAGAGTATGTTAAGATTCATTTGCCCCTCACCCGCACCCTTATAGTCCATATTTGCCAAATAAACTAGGTTTTTATTCAACACAAGAATATAGATCATTACTATTTTCATCTGTTTTGAACATAAAGTTAATTTAGTTTGGATAAAATTCCAATTTTAATTCTTTACATAATAAATTAATTTGTAACTTAAGTAAGAGTTGATGCTGTTTCAAAATTTGTTTTCTGGGAGGAAACAAGGTTGACAATTTTATGCTAAGGCAAATAAAACCACTGGTACAAACTAGTTAAAACTGTCCTGGCAGAAACTTAGAAAATAACACACACAATATTACTGATATAATGCCCAAGAAAACAATTGCATATTAACCCAAATACAATTTAGTTACAGTATTATCATCATTCCAAATCAAATTTAACATTGTTTGCACTCTGCAGTAGTCAATAATAAAATACAAGTTTTTATATGATTTTAAACTTACACAATTTCTTAATCAGTTATGCACAAATACAACATTTGAAAAGAATATCTCCATTCTATAAGAGCTAGTAAATAGTGGCATAAAGGAACAAGACAAATTTTTGTAACTTATCTACTGCACGTATTTAAACCCCTATGCAGTAGCTTATCAAAACTTTACTCCAACACAGGGGAAAAGTTCTAACACAGAGCAATTTACACATTGATAAATTAAACAGTTTTTCCACAGAAATTACAGTCCTGAAATTTTAAGGGTATCATAGCGTAACAGGTCCCTATGCAATTCCAATGGGGAAACTTTGGCCCCAGATCTTCAATAAAGTATACGACTTGTACTCACGAAAACTTACCAAAAAATACAGAAGAAAGTTATTTTGCGAACAAAATAATTAATAAGTATAATTTTAGAGATATTAATTAGTTATAATTAAAACAAAAAAAATTCTTTAGATATTTAAATCCAGTTAGTGCTGCCATCTATAGTTGGTGCATAAATACTGAATAAATAATATTAATTACTAGTACAATACGACTAATATATTTCTTTTTAATCTAATATATATTATTTTATTCGACTGCCAAAACAATTCAATTTTAAGGAGACAATTTATCTGTTGAAATACAATAGCAAATATTCGAATTAAAAGACACCTGTATTCAACATCTTGAGCTCCGAAATTAAAAATAAGGATCACGCCATCACGCCTACGACATTCAACCAAAATACGCCAACATTTTTCTGGCAACCAAGTAAGTAAGATGGTTTCTCCCCTACAAAACTTTTTCCCCCTACCCTCGGACATGGCCCCTGATAGGAAGAATTTATTGCGTTATAAGATAAGGCTTTGCTGGGAGATGGTATTATGACCGGGTAACTGAGGAAGGTCGACAAAAGACAGGCAATTATCCTGTGTCGATTCTCAGTATTCGCCGTTTATGCCTTGCTTTTTTAATTGGCTTGGTACAAAAGCAAATGGGATTTTCTTGGAAGGGGATCGTAGTTACAATCTTTGGTAAAAGTTTCTGATCTGAGAAAACATCGTAAAAGTAACTCGAATAGCTTGGGAACATGGAAATGGCCAACAATGAACCAGATTATATAATCGATGCTATAAAAGCAAAAGATCGTAAGAACAAATACCACACCACCTTCATAAACATACACTGCGATGCAAAAGTTTTTTAGCTGTAAAATTTAGAATTGTGATAGTAGAATTACCAAACACCCCTAAACATATTAAATAAATATTTTGAAATGCTATAATTGAAACATATAATTGTTAGATTTGCTAAAACAGTTTTTTTTCCATAAAATAAAAATTTGTACTATGCAAAAGTTTAGACATACGAGATTATGCTAATTTAAAATAGATAATGGCCTAATTTCGCATTTTTATTGATGAATTGAATTTGATAAATTGAATTTGATAAATTGAAAAAACACGATATCCGGTGAACTACACAGATTTAATAACGATATTGGTTCAATTTTTCACCAAAAAGACAATATAGCCACTTAAAGTATTTATTCAAATCATATTTGCTTCAAATGTACAATTTAACTTCGCAAATCGTGTTTTTTCAATTTATCAAATTCAATTCATCAATAAATATGCGAAATTAGGCCATTATCTATTTTAAATTAGCATAATCTCGTATTTTGTCTAAACTTTTGCATAGTACAAATTTTTATTTTATGAAAAAAAATGTTATAGCATTTCAAAATATTTATTTAATATGTTTTGGGGTGTTTTGTAATTCTACTATGATTTGAGACCAAGTAAAAATGTAAACTCTGGGTTACAAGTTTTTTTTTTTTTTAATTTCCTTCACCTTATTTGTATATAAAGATGTGATGTTAATTTGTTGTTGAAAATGCTGATTAAATTATTGTCTGGCACAATTGTTATTTTTTTGCATATTTATAACGTTATTGATACGAGGGCATGGGCACAAGTCAACTGCACTGGTAGGAGGAGTCGTTCTTTTTTATTTGTTGTTCACAAATTCCAGAGCCCAAAATATTCCTGATTGGCTCCAGGGAATCACTTGGCCTCTGGGGGTCTTATCCTATATATTATATAACAAGTTGGTTTGTTACAGAATCTGTCACTTAAACCTCTTCCACACAACATTTGTGCTCAACAGGAAACAAACTATTTATACACCACAGAAAGAAATTCGCCAAACAGCGTCTTTAGCTAGTTGTAATTCCAAAAATAACTAGTTTATTTTATCTTCTTTTGCATATTTAATAAATTAATCTTTATCATTTGCTAATTTTTTTGAAGTTCGAAGAATAATGATATATTTTTAAATATATATCTTTTTGTAGCCACTAGTTTACAGTTCGAAAAATAAATGAATTAATTAATAAAATTGATGCGTTAAAAATAAAAGCGAAACTTTGAATATTCTTTATGCTAAGTTAAAATTCTTTATGCATATTTTTTCATACATATATAATGACCCATCAAAAGAACTCTATTGTGATATTATAACAATCCAAACTAAATTATATCATATAAATGAATGTTCTATTAAGAGTTTAATTTTTATTTTAAATTAAGTTTCTCGTACAATTGACGAAATGGCAACAGGGAAAATATTGAATAAAAATGGAATTTGCATGTTATTTTAATGTAGATTTAATTTTTAGTAATTTAAATTTTAGTAATTTAAATTTTAGTAATTTAATTTTTAAATAAACTTCTAATTAATTTTTTTTAATGAAATTCAAGATGTAGCCTATTCTTATTTTTTGCTTCAAAATGACATATACCACCTGTTTTGTGAGACAGAAGTTCTGTTCGGTGAAAGTGGGGACAGACGGACTACGATTATAATACCTTCCACTTTTTACGTTATAAACGTAGTGTGGAAGCTAAAAAGGGGCTTACATATTGTTAAAATCGAGCCCATTTATTTCTAATTGGGCACATGTGCCCACTTTGCCTCTGAAGCCCCTTATTAATATAGATATTTTTTTAAAAGGGGCCGATATATTTTGTTCAAATTGGGCCCAATATGGTCCAAATTTGAACAAAATATAGGACAGTTTTTGTTATTTCTTAGATTGGAATCCGTCGGACGATAGGTTTCGGAGTTTGGCGAATGGCGATTTTATCTTTTTAAGGGCCCCCTTGGCCCCCTTCCTGACTGGGCGCCAAGGTCCGGGCCTTGTAGGCCTATAGGCCGAAACTGGTCGGACGTAATAATATGGTTTTCGGGAAATTGCGTATGCGCAAGTAACTTTTATAACTTAACTTATAACTTTTTTTTTCCAGTTTTAAACTTAGTGACATTACCTTACAACGTGTACACCTTTAAATGTGTTAACGAACGGGGAATACGTGTACCAAAATTGAAGGCCGTATATATCTTTGTTTTTCAGCCTTGCCTGTAGCATTTGTAGTTTGGGCGATGAAAGTGGGTGACAAACGGAAGACAGAACGACTATACCTTCCACCTTTTACTTTATAAACGTAGTGTAGAAGCTAAAAGTTCAGATTCGTAATCAGCGACCTCTAAAACATAGAATAAAGCATTAAAAAATACTACACACACACACCAAAACTTTCCTGTATTTTTGTCCTGTATTTTTTGCCATATTACTGGGCTATTAGCGTTTTGGATGTATTAGTTTATCCTAAAATGATGTTTCAATAATTATTTATATGGTTATTTTTGTTATTGCTCTGTTAAAAAAGTTAAGTTTGAAGCGAAGTTTTTTCGAAAAAAGATTTTATTGAGTTTAAGCCCTGTAAATATTTTTAAAAAATAAATTTAAGTATACAAAATAACAGTCGTGAGAACACAAAAATATGAAAAAAGCTGAAATTGCGGTAGGACCGAAATTTTTATGACGTCATTCCAAAATGATTCAAGAATAAATTATTTTGCTTCAAATATTAGCTCATGCCATTGTTGATTTGGTAACAGTGATTTAAATGACTCAAAATTGAATTTCAATGCTAATTAAATGGAAAATTTGCCGACAGATAGTAGATTTATGTCCATCCGGACGTACAGACAGGCGGACAAAAAGTATGACAGTTGGGTCTCCGAGGTCATAGCTTACTAACAAAAAAAGAATTTTTAAGATCCGAATGATAGAACCGATTTTGGAAATGGGGTACGGACAGACAGACGCATTTTTTTTAATTCTTTAGAATTAAAAAAAGGAACGTAGGCTAGAAATGACATTGTGTTCTTCTCTCTTTAAAGTAATTATATGGTTCATGCACTTGTTAGGAAAAAAATAAAATACGCACTTTTTAAGTACTGTTCTAGGACTTTTTAGAAAAATTCAAGAACTAGAAATTACTAACACCATAAAACTTGAATGTATATACAGACCTTCTACATTCACTTCATTTTGTAAAACAAAAAGAAATCTAAAATTAGAAAACGGAATATAGGCTGAAGTGTGAATCACTCCAAAAGAAGGTACAAAACCAAAAAAAATTAACATTATAGCTGTTTTTGCCGACCCAAGGTCACGGACACATCGTTCGACTTTCAACATGACGACACCGAATGGAGATCGAAACAAATTACAAAAGTCTGAACAAACACACAAATTTTCGTTACAACTTGTATGGCACATTGCCAAAAATATCCTTGCTTCCGGAGACCCCGCCTCCACCTGTCAGTCAAACTATGGGGGAACTATGGGGTTTGCTAAGTATATAAATAAATCGCCTTTTTAATATCGCCAAATTGCCAAATCAAGCAGCGCTCGCAGTGCCATCTTGCGTCAGATAATCATAATAACTGTTACGCAACGATAACCTTAAACAATTCCCTTTCACCTTTATTTATAAAACCTTATTAATGTATCAATTTTTTTTTATAAAAGGTAGTTTAAGTTTTTTTAAAGGATGTCATTTAGTAATTTCTTGACCTTTAAATTAATAAAAGATGTTTTGTCACTATTCCGTGCTATTTTCGGTCAATTTTTACCAGTTGTTTCCGTTTTCTGCCTCTCACAGGGCAAAAAAGTTTCTACCGGCAAAAAGCCAACCGTAAGATGGAGCTTACATGGTCTATTTAGAAATATTACTCTGGTCAAGTTCACCATTAAGTAATTCTATTGAGCAAATTATGCATTTTGAGTAACATTCAAAACATTTCTAGATAAAAATAACAATTTGAAGCATACCTTGCATGTGGCCTTAATAACGGAAACAAAATTTTGCAAACATTCATGGTGTCCAACACATTAATCTTTATGGTATTTTCTGCTTGTTCTCCAAATGGTGTAGTATCTGCATTCTATAGTTGATGAGATAAATATCAACAGTTTTTAATAGAAGCACAACATTTCATATCAACATACAATCAAAGAATCTCTCTGTGAAATATGTTTGACGTCATTTCAATCTGATTTATGTCGCAAAAACAAATTTCTTTTAACTTATTTTTTAAAAGAAATAAAGTTTCTTAAGCAATTGTTGTGAAGGGCAATGGTAATTTAATTCTAATAAAAATAGCTTCTTATGCTCTTTGAATGAGCATTAAAATTGCCTATTTTTTTTTAATTGAAGTATACTTCGAATTCGAAATTTTTTTCTGAGATTTTCAATGTCTTCTAATTTTGATGCACTGAATTTTTTTTACATACCACTCTTTCCTGTAGCATTTGTAGTTTGGGCTATGAAAGTGAGTGACAAACAGACGGACTGAACGATTATAATACCTTGCACAAATTTACGTTATAAATGTAGTGTGGAAACTAAAATTGAACAGAATGATATTATATGAAACAACGTATATAATATTTTTTCAGTCAGAAGGTTTTGAAGTTAACTACATGCAGCTAGAAATTTGCAAACCTTCATACATTTTTAGATCACAGATATTTGGCTAACTACAGATATTTCAACTAATGCATGGATATGTGTTACATTATGAAAGAAAATACATTAGAACTCTAACTATCTTAATCTATTGGGACCTGTTCCTATTCAGAAAATAAAAAAAGTCTAATAATATGAATACGAGAATAGATACAGAGAAAAAGACCATACAGATGTGTGAATGGATGGAGCAGAATCACAGAATTGGATTTCAGAAGGTCAGAGTTAGGATAATTGGAGTTCTACTTTGACGTAACTAATCTTCATATTAGGAAGAGTAGGTAGCCATTTAAAATAGACTCGCATTCCAGTAAAATATTTTACAAACATTTTAAACGATAAATTCAGCAAATAATATGCACTATATTAGTATATGTGAATGACTAAATATATATAGCATACTCTCGACCTGTACTTTGAAAATTCATGGGCAAAGAATTCGGCAAATTTTGCGTAATTGAATAGAATTTCAATGTTATAATTCAGTTGAGAAAATTTAAATGTTTTTGCATAGTTATGATATTCCGTGTTAAAGTTCAAATTTAATTTAAATATGTTGCTCAGAAGGAGAAATTAAAAACTAAAAATGAATAAGGTATATAGTAAATGTACACGAATAAAAATTTAGAAACATGTTTACCTTATAAGCTATAGCTGCATTATTAACTAAAACATCCAATCCTTCATAGTGAGATTTCAGAAATGTAGCTAGAGATTTAATACTATCTTCACTTTCTATGTCTAATAAATGAAACTTTGGATGTAACCCTTCTTTTTCAAGAGCCTTCAAAGCAGCAAGACCACGCTCTTCATTACGGGCTAGAAATTATTAAAAAAAGTTATTATAAAATAATAAAAAATCATTTTAGTTATTTATTAGAGTCATTCCATGGTGACCAACGTAACATTCAATTTTACTACCATTAAAATTTATTTTGAGTTATTTTTAATATCTATAAAAAATCCTTCATAATTTTTGAATTTTTTATTTTGTTATGTTATTGTGTGTGTGCAAGCGGGAAATACGCTATAAATAATCAGTAAAATAAAGCAGTAATAATATCTTTAGGTAATTCTAGAAATAATACTAAAATTGAGTGGAGTGCCCAATGTAAAAACAAATACTCTCTTGATATCAATAAAAGGTCCCATTGAAAAAATAGGATGTGGGCTACACCTGAAAAAAAAATTAGTTTTTAATTAAATATTATTAATTTTTTTATCCTATTTTTCTATAATTTGTTTATTTTGTTCTTAGGTTAGGTTTGAATTATCGTCGCACTAGAGCTACGCGAGGGCTATTGGCGACGGGCGTCGTATTTTAGAACCACAGTCAAGTATTTTGTTCTTAAGTTTGGTATCAATAGTGAATACAAGTTTCCAATGATTTAAGTATCAGTTTTGGAAAATAGGTTGAGGTTTATATTTCTGGTTAGGTTTATGGAATAATCTGCTAAAATACAATTTATTTCAGCTGTTCCTAGTTGATTTTGTTTTAAAACAAGTTTTCTAAGCTGCATAATTTGACAGGGATATTCTTGCCATCATTCAGTGCTTCAGTGAACGGAAACTTTGCCAGCTGCTTGATTTTCCAAAATAAGTAGCCAGTAGTATAGAAACTACTAATAATCCATCAGTACATTTTAAACTTCTTTAATTACCATATTCAAAATTAATAAATAATCAATGAAAATGAAGTGAGTTCCCAGAAACAGGTGTGGTTTGACAATGTCAATAAAACTAGGCAACGTTTCGCTGTTAACACAAATTGTGAACTGACAGAATTAACTAAACTTTTTTATTGAAAAATAATAAGTCGGTGCAAATCTTTCAGAAAAAGAATTATTAATGGTTGCCAGAAAAGAACTATTTATTTGAAAACTTACCAAATGACACCTGTTTCTAGTATTTTAACAAAAATTGATTTTGACTTTGGTTCATCTACTATTTTAAATTTTACAAATGTCTAGTTAATTATTTTACCAGTTAAGTACACATCTCCATCAAACTTTGAGCAAAGTGCCCTAACAATAGCAAATCCTATCCCTTTATTACTTCCTGTAACCTGAAAAACACACACATTAATTCAATTAAAATAGCATTAGTAAAATCATATTTGCTTTGAGTAAGAAGATTATTTTAAGGGTGGTGGTGTAAATAAATGCAAATCTTACCACTGCGACTCTTGTGCCCATTATTCTTTTAATATCGTTAAGTATTAAATAATAAAGTAGTTGGGAAATTTGATTGATGATGTGTTGAAGTCAATAACAATATACAATTTGTTAAAATTATTCGGGACGAATTATTGTCTTTCTCTGCGAATTATACGAAATTACGAATCAAGATTAAGATAACATTGGTCCCAGTTTTCAAGTATGTAAGTGTTTAAACGCAGCTAACATATGTTTTGTAAATATATGTACACGGGGGAGGGGTAAGAGTTACATAGAATAAAACAGTTCTAAAATTGCACTTTTTTAAAAAGCTACCATGTTTGCTACGAAATATTAGTATTATATATACCTACTAGCAAATTTATACCCGTTCTTCGCACGGAATAAAAAAAATATCAAATAGATTCCAAATATGTGTACCATATACCCTGTTATAAGATCATAAACTTATTATTGTTTCCACTTGTTATAAATTATAAAATCCCGTTTCATTTCCCTAAAATTCCAAAATGAAAACTACGCTATAAAATGCACTCATAAATGTCATCACAATTCCCTCATAAATACATAAAACCTTTTAGCTCATTTGGCGCGTTTTGGGAAATAATTTGGCGAGAAAATAGATATAGCTACCCACACCCATTATACAGCTCTAACACAATGATCTTCGAAGAACGACCAGCTTATAAATTATTTATAAAAGAAATCGCCTATTTAACGAATTTTAGTTAATAATTTGGCGAGTTTGGCAACGTCTTTGGCGAAAAAATAAAGACATACAACACTAATAGCTCTAGTGCGATGGCCTTTATTAACCATCATAGTTCAGTAATAGCTTAACTATACATGTATTGCTTAAATATGCATACATGCAGTCAACAGAAAAATCGATGAAAAAATCATCAAATAAACCCACAATAAAATCCAGGAATGAAGACTGGCGGAATTACGTAACTTGAAACATATCAATTATTTTTCAAATAATGAATTTAGTTTCTGAAAGTAATGGCAAAAGAATAAAATAAACATTTTGAATTTTAAATGTTTTCGTTAAAAGTTTTATTTGATTTTTTCAGCTGATGGCATCAGGAAAGAGAAAAAATGATCGGATTTGAGCGAAAGTGGTGCATTTTTTTCAGAAAATTTGAATTTTCTCTAAAAATGGAACAAATATGAAAAAACCAAGCTTCAGGTGCACACGTTAATATTAAAGGGAATCTATCTTAAAAATTTCGAATTTCTGAGGGCCAGTATAAGTAGGTCTTTTACGATCCGATGACAAACAGACACACAGACAGACTCTTTCTTTTATTATTATAGATACATTTACGGTTTACGAATTAATGTAAATTATTAGTTTTCTTTGTTAAAAATATTCGTATCTTAAAATAATATTTTTATGCCGAATGCTGCTTTAATTGGTCGTCAAATTTGCCGCCCCAAAAAATTCGCCGCTCTAGGCTACAGCCTACTTAGCCTATTTAGAAATACGGCCCTGAAGTTTCGCCATTCGATTGGTACATAAAATATAATTTTACTATAAGGTTTTCTATATACACCGTAAAGATGTAGTTAGAGGCTACTTTGGTTAGGTACTCCCATTAGCCCATATAAATAAAAAAATCCTCACCGGGGTTTTTTGGGGGGAGGTTGATAATTTTCTGGGGGGGGGGTACGTCGTTAGCTCTGGGGGGGGGGGGGGGTCGGCACCTCTGGGTTGGTACATATACTTCCTATTTTGTGCGCTCGATTAGACACGCTTATAAGCCTTCGTCAAGTAAGATAGACGCAGGCAGAATTGTTACTAACACAGAGAAAAAGTACTCCGAGATCGAAGGCGGGAATCGAGCCCGCACCCGGTACAGTGTTAAAACTGTTAGCGCAAAGGGCTCCGATCAAACTCAATAGGCTACCCGGCCCCGAAACAAAAGTAATTCCATCAGACAACAAATGAAAACAAACCGTTGGGCCCCTCGATGGCAGCGACGAGCCTATTGCTCTCACCGAGAAGGTTCTTGGTTCTATCCTTGTCCTAGCCATACTATATAAGGCGCGTTCACATGTGCTGGGAAATTGGCGGCTTTTAGCCGGCAATCTCGTGAAGCCTTATAACCCCGTTCACATGTATAAGCCGGCATTCCGGAAATGACGTTTTGGCTACGTCACATCCTGTTTGCTTGTTTTGCCTAAGCCGAAATGCATCATGGGGGGTAATGAAATCGTTACTACCCAGGCAGTGGGTACATTTTCGGTACCGCAATTTTCCCTACAGAGGGATTTTCTTTCCCGATAGCCGGCTAATAGCCGGCATTTGCCTTGCATGAGAACGGGCCCATAGACGTATTCGTGCTGGTGGGGGGAAAAAAAATCCTCAAAAAATCACCGGGGTTCCCGAGTACACTGCGATATACGTGATCGTTAAATATGTGGAGTCGAAAGTCCCGACGGCGTTACTCGAAGGTCCGATGGACGCCCGCTCAGGTGTCGACCTCGTCACTTGAACAGGGTTCTAAGTTAGGAGGCGTAATTGGCTGTGTTAAAGCTCCTAAACGAGGCTAGAAATCAGTGGCGGCCCGTGGTCAAAAATGTTAATGCAGCCGAAGAAACACGACTCGTTAATAGCTCAACGAAGCCCCCTTCCCATACTGCCTTGCGAACTCTCTAAAGGAACTGACGTCAGTAAGAGCCGTGTGTTCTGTATACGAATATAAAAAGTTGATTTGTTGATTGAAAAACTTTTGGTTGTCCAGTTTTTGCAACATTTAACACAGCTTATTTCGTAACTTTTTTTAGCAACAAACATGTAAAACTACTGCTAAAATGGACAAAAATGTATTTTGTTCCGGCGGACTCTTTTTTTAATGAAGAAATATATAGAATCAAATATATAACGACGAAAATTAAAAGAATATAGACGAAAATAAAAAGAAAGGATTATACTTATCATAAACCCAATTTACAACAAAAATAGTCTAAAAAATTGCTATAAATCAAAAGCGCCGACTTTAGGAATTGACTATCGGGGAGAATTTAGAGTAATTAAGAGTAATAAACATTAAAAAAAAAACCATTAAAATAGGTATACATATTGAAAGCTGTGGACGACTATCCCTTGGAGTCGGCGTCTATGCAAAAAATGAAATATCCTACCGACCTGAAAAAAATTTTGAGCTACGCTCTTTGAATTTTTTTTAAATTAACGATATCTTAATCACTTGTGACTTATTTTCTTGTATACAACTTAAAGAGTTCCGCTTTCTATATAAACCTTTCAGATTACTTATAAAACAAAACAGCCCCAAATATATTTTATGTTTCACTTTTTTTGTAAAAGTTATTAGCAAAGATTAAAGTTTTTATTTTAGTTTTGTATGTTATACTTATAATTGTATATACAGAAACCGGCACATCACGATTTACTGATTCAAGATAAGTTTTTATCCCCCCATTGGACTTGAAATTAGTTTTAATAAAAAATAATGTAATATTTGAACTTAATTTTTCATACCTCTCATTTAGAAAGGATATCGTCACTTAAGTTCCCACATGTGCTATCTCATTTTATTAACTTTTCAGGAGAGCCGAAAAACGTGTTTATTTAACACCGGTTGTTCGGACTTTTCTTGTAACATAATATATCGGTCTAATTATTATGTAGACCGATATATGTAACAGCCATATATCGAAAAGGCAATGGGGTATAATGGATTATTGATCCACTTGTCTTCTTATTACTAATATGATTATTATTTTAGTGTTAAAAATGTTCTTTTTTTAGCCCCTCGCACCCTAACCAGCCCCTGAACCTCAAGCTACTAAACAAGTATCAAGAATTATTAGGAAATTCAAATACTTGCAAATTATAAAGAAAAAATATTTTAATTTATTATCACACAACTGAGTTGGTTGATTTGTTAGAAATTGAATATAATCAAGTTAACTAGATTAAAAAAATCAATTAAGTTATGAAAATAGAACATAAAAATTGAGATTGATAAATTTGTATATGTGTAATATGTAACATAAATTGTTTCGAATGGTAATGAACTGACAAATACAAATTTTAAATTAACTAATTTTTTTTTTCATATAAGTTTACAATAAACATTTAACAAACAAAAAAAAACAGAACAAACATAAAGAACATACATAACACACACATACAAACATAAGAATTAAGAAAACTTAAATATATATATTTTGTTCACAGAGACAAAACAATATTCACAAATTTACACTTTATTATGCAATATACATTACATTATCATAAGTAAAACTGCAATTTTATTGAAACTTCCTAAACGGAATTCTACATTTTTTAAAACTTTTTAATTGAACATTGATGCTTTTAACAATTTTGAAGTCAATATTAATACAGTGACAGTTGTGACTTAAACAATGTATTTACATCATTATTATTTATTAAGTAAATATTCTTTGTCAAAACTTATAAAACCGAGGAATAATTCCTGTTAAATTAAAGAGCAATACCGAGTGGATAAAAAAACATGTACATGTAAAAAAAAAAAACAAGTAATAATACTGCTTATCAAATATCTTGAAAATTCAGGCAAGTAGCATATTTTCTTTAAAATAACTAACTAAATTTATTTATTAAGTTTTAAATTCGTTTCAAGGTGTATTTTCATTTTAATAACATATTTTGTAACTATTTTTTTACATATCCCTGGGTCAAAATTAGACCAGTTCCATGATGTGTGTCACCCTGAGAAAGTCCAAAAATAAAAGTGGGTTGTCGTTGTCCTTCCACGTCAAACCAAGGCATTGGAGTATGTGTTCGGGACTGGCTTGAGAACCTCCCTAAAGTTGGGGCAGTCAGAGAACAGCTTGGTTAAGGCCTCAAACTTCTAACTCTTTGTGTGTCCCGTCCTGATATTTTTTATGAGCAATTATAATGTGAATGCCATTGGATCCTCTATCATCTGACGGTGCCAGACAAGTTTGACTGACAGGAAGTCTAGTCATCAGCCAGAAGAGGATGCATTCCAAAATGTGCTGTGGAGAAGCCTGGTGGCATAGAGTTGAGAAGATGCAGCTGTGAAAAAAACAATATGAAAACCGGTTTGTCAATGAAGCCATTGATCGCTTTGTAGTAAGCCTAATCAAACGCTCTGCAAGTATTCAACCACTATTTTCCAGTGGAGTTTGCATAAGCTTACTACATGAACTTGGCGTTTTCTGACTTTCTAGTAATTACAACATACTTTCTTACCTGTGAAGGAAATAACTAGTACCATATTGTGTAAATTCAGATTTCGTGCTACAGCCTACAACTACTCAGTCATTTTTAAACTTATCAACTCTTTTTAAAGTATGAAATTATGCGCTTTAAACTGAACTACGGTTGAGAGTACTTTTTGTTTAGGCTTAATAGGGTTACCTGCCAACTTCACTTTATTTTGTGCCAAGCATCTCCATTTAACACGAGTCTCTGCCATTGGTGAAGGTCACATACACCTAAATAAAAAACAGAAATAGGGACATGACTACTAAATTGAAATGACATCTTTTCTACTATACAGAACAATGTCACAGAGGAAAACAAAAAAAATTGCTCGAACCTCCCCTTCATATTTTTTACATAGGTATTTAATACTTAATTTTCCATCATTAATGATATAAGCTTGTTTTGCTATTAATTTACCACAATGAATAATGGTATTCCTAAAAACCAAACAGTAATGATAAGCCACTATCCGACAGATAGGGTCAAACCAAAACTGCTCAGTCATTGGGATATATGCCGTTACTGCTAACACTGTTTCATTATTACTCCTATTTAAAAAAAAAGTGCAGCATAATACAAATGTTTTTTTTTCAAACTTAATTCAATTCTATAACCAAATAACTTCCTAATTATGCAAAGATATAACTTATTACCATGATTAGTTTAATGTGAATTATCGTCGCACCAGAGCTACATGAGGCTATTGGCGACAAGCGTCGCAATTTAGAATCACAGTCAAGTGATGAGCCGAAACTCAAGCAAGCACCCAATGCAACTGTTAAGGGCGACATCATATGCAGCTTTGAAGAATATTTAACGTGCACTGGCATTTTTACCACAACCAATATCGGTAACTATTCGGGTGAGAAGTACAGCCAAGAGAGGTTGCCGAAACTCCCTTGGGTTTGAGGAGTTATTTTGGGCGATACTTGAACCTGGGACCTTCCTCATGCAAGGACTGGGCTTCCCAGCCATAACTAATAAACATGCCACAACAATCTTTATTCATATATACATATTATATTCAAATTAGATAAACAACTTCAATAAAAATGAATAACACATTACCTGAAGCTGTTGTCATTCAAAACAATACAAATCAAAATATGAAAGTACGTTTAACGAAATCATCATTGCATCTACATACTTTAATAATGGTTCAAATAATTTCACACAATACTTCGGCCCAGCATGTTTGGTAGCTCGGCAAATTAAGCCATTATTCTTTAAACAAGTTTTACTTGCCACATGCACACAGTCGGAATATTTAATAACATAAAACTAATAAAAGAATATACCGACACAACACAAACTACATTTGCTTAAAACATTTTGATAATTAGAATGCCAAAATTGCCAGAAAAAAACACACACACGTGGATTGTGCTCCTATCAACAAAACAAAATTAAAAATACTTCTGCGCTAACATTAACCAACACATAGCTCTAAAGGACGTCACTTCCTGTACGGGCTTCGCAGGTCACATGAGAAAGGGGCTTCGTTGAGCCTTTAACGATTCATGAAGAACCGCTACACCCCCCCCCCCCCTCCCCTCCACACACAAACTTTAGTTAGCTGAGCATAAATTGAGAAGCATATAATTAAAAAAGTATATAAATTATAGAAAATAGAAAAAATTACTTCAAAAAAACAATAGTGTATTACTTTAAGTACATTTTATCATAGCCGGGCTCCATTTTTTAATAAAGAACAAATAAAACATTAAAACAAGAAACAAAAGCATTCCGTACACACCGAAAAATAATAATCGTTTGAATGCTGAAGCGATGAAGAGTTCAAATTCTTGATTCCCCCATCATCACACATGTCCTAACACGTGTTTGCAACCACCAATCATATCAGCGAATTCCAACTGCAGCCGAAAAGCGTATTATCGTTCTGGGCAGCACTCCGCGCCTTAATCCATTTAATTGTACGTGAATTAAGCAATGCATATTCTTCGTCGTCATGACAACCAGGCTCGCGTCCTGCAGCCCTTCTCTCAGTAGGATTGGATTATTAGCAGGCAACTCATTTGATACAAAAACAGGTACCTTTTACCAATCCCACTATTTGAGCGAAATTTTCAATTTTGGCGTGAAAGCGTTGCATTAAAAAAATGTGCTCCTTTGGAAAATTATAATAATGGATAAAAATTACATGATCGGATTAGGGATTTTGTTTTAAACTGAATATTTAGGTACAGCCTGGCTGTACTTGCTGTATGCCACGAGCCGCCACTGCTAGAAATAGGCAGCCGGAAACGATTACATTACAAACCGTTGGAACTGTTGCCATCCGTGACATGAAACAAGTGCAATTTTATCTGCTCTCCTCTAGAAAAAGGTTCGATAGCGCACGGTTTTACTTTTTCTATGGTATTAACTAGAGAGCCTCAAGAAAAGAACGAACTACTCGAGTACTTCCGCATTTTTTGTACGAAGTACTAGTGCATTCTTTTCTTGAGGCTCTTTAGTATTAACTCATAAAATACAGTTAAAAATGTTTTTTTTTCACATTTTATTTTTTCCCTTGAAAACTGTTGTTTAAAGAGTTACGGAAATATAGTTCACATAAAAGTAATAATAAAAGATGGAAAAAGTATTTATTTTCTTTAAAAATACTTTATTTTCAGATTAACTACGCTGAGCTTACCATAAACAAAGAACAATAAATTTTTTATAAAATAAAAAATAAAAAACAAATTAGATTGACCATGTTCCTTATCCAAACTGATTGGCGAGACTCTTCTAAACTCTAGCGAGATTCTCTCCTCTGTTTCTATGAAAGGGGTTGCAAGGCACACAGATAATAATAAGCTGACCCCGAAGGGGTTTCTTGAAAAGCATGCAAAAAACAATAGGTTAGGGGGAGGAACTCTGACGAAACGTGTACCCTATTACTAGTATAACCTTATCAGTAAATGTTTTTCCCCCCAATATTGGACACAAGAAGACTTACAAGTCTCTATAATCCCTCTTTTGAAATTCGTTCGAATATTTTTGTAAAATTATTTGGGAAAATTAAAAAATATTCAAAACAATTTATTAATTATTAATGGTAATTATTAAATCACAAATTTCTTACATAAAAAAACCAGTTGGTTAACTGAGATTAATAATCCTAATTTAGTGCTTTGCTGAAAAATACCATAATCCTTTACACTTAAAAAATAATGCAGAATAAACTAACTTCACAATTGAAATAGTACGCAGTCGACACAAAATATCACAAAAAATATGTGTGTAGCAGCTGCAGCTTTTCCAATCTTTGTGTTGGATCAGAAAAACAGATATTGAAGTACAGCACTTGTCGAAGGGATATGTAAATGAATGAAAATGACAATAATCACATTTAGGGAGGAGTTTTGCATTGCATAAAAACGTTATACTTCTATATTTGACGTTCGGAGCAGCGGTCTCAGTCTTAGTGTTAGAGAGAAAAACTGATATTGTGAAGCAGAATTTATGTATATGTAAAAAATTGACTTGTCATATATATCAATTTCAATAAGTTTTGTAATTTATAAAAATCAATGTGTGTAGCCTCTGTCTAATTATAATTTTTTTCTTTTAAATTTTTGCACTGGTCACACGACAACAAAAACAATGTGTGTAGCAGCAGATCCCAGTCTTTGTGTTAGAGAAAAAAAAAAGATATTGAAGTACAGCAATTGTCACACAAAGGTATTTGTAAATATAACTACTATAATAATCAATTTTTGGCGATGGGTTTAGGTAGTAAAGAAAATGTTAGATGTCTGGAGGAGCAGGTCCCAGCTGAGATTATTTCCTGAGATTTTCAATGTATTCAAATGTCGATGTGCTGAATTTTTTCATGTATCACACTTGTCTGTAGCATTTGTAGTTTGGGCTATGAAAATGGGTGACGGACAGATTGACATAGCCATTATAAAAAGCGTTCACTTTTAGCTTCCACACTATGTTTATAACGTAAAAAGTGGAAGATATTATAATCGTTCAGTCCGTCTGTCTGTCCGTCACCCACTTCCATAGCCCGAACTACAAATGCTACGGACAAGTGTGATACGTCGAAAAATTCAGCGCATCAAAATTAGAATACATTGAAAATTTCAGAAAAGAATTCAAATTCGAAGTACTTCAATTATTTAAAAAACTGCAAAATTTAATGCTCATTTACATAGAAAGCCATTTTTATTAGAATTTAATCACCATTGCCATTCACAACAATCGCTCGAGAAACTAATTCTTTTAGACAATAAATTAAAATAAATTTATTTTTGAGACATCAATCAGTGTGAAATGATGTCAAATATATTTCACTACGAGATTCTTTGTACGTTGATATGAAATGTTTTCATTCTATTTAAAAGCGAGGAATATTACATATTTATTCTTTGAAATATAAATTAATTTTTGCAAACGATAAGCAATAATTATTGAATTTTCGAAATAAAATAAATGAAACTAGCCAAACTTAGCACGTAAATGTTTAATATAGAATTAATGCTGTGTTTGGCACCTTTTTATTTATTCAATATTTTCACTGTTGCCATTTCGTCAAAGGTACAAGAAACTTTATTTAAAATAAAACTCTTGAAAGAATATTTATTTATGAGATAATTTAGTTTGGATTGTTGTAATATCACAATAGAGTTCTTTTGATGGTTCATTATATATGTATGAGGAAGGATGCATAGAGAATTCTAACTTTGAATAAAAGAATAAGCGAAAGTTCACTTTTATTTTTAAAGCATCAATTTTACTCATTACTTATTATTCTCTTTTTCCAAAGAAAATTAATGAATATGGGAAATTGTGGCAACTAAAAGATTTTTATAACAAAAAGTTGCATCAGTATTTTTTGAATTTCAAACAAATTCAGCAAACAATAATGAGTAATTATTAATTTGCGAAAGAAGATTAATGAAAATAGTTAATTTTGGCGTTTAAAAGTTTGAATTAAAAATAAATTATAAGCTGAAGGCCCTGTTTGGCGAATTTTTTTCAGAGGTGTATAAAAAGTGTGTTTTTTGTTGAGCACAAATACTGTGTGGAAGCGGTTTAAGTGACAGATTCTGTAACAAACCTACGTGTTTATGTTTTAAACAGTGGAAGCTAAAACGGATATTGAGATGCACCCTTGTCCCAGGGATATGTCAAAATATAAATATTATAGTAATAAGCTTTTTCAATAAGTGTTTTTTTTATAAATATGTTATATATATATACAGTCCCTGGACAAATTATTAGACGCACTGCAAGATTTCATGTAAAATATTTATTACTCTGTGATATTGTACCTACATATTTGTATAAATACAAATATGTAGTCTACAACAATTCTTTTAAATAAAAATCAATAATATTGTAGTTTAAATATACCATTATTGCATAAAAACTCTTAAGAAACAGTGCGTCTAATTTGTCCAGGGACTGTATATAGGTTGTGACAATTTTACATAGCTAAATATCTCTTTGAATCTATTGAATATTCATTGAGCAATATGTCTTATTTTTTTTGCTCAATAAATATTCAATCCTATTACCTTACCATTTTTACTTATGAAAATATAAACTTTATACAGCTTTTTCAGTGCAGTTTTTTTTAATTTTAAAGAAGAAAAGATAGAAAATAATTTTTCAAAGATAGAAAATAATTTTTCAATTGTTTTATTCAAAATATATCAAAATTCAACATTGATTTGTTCAATAACTTGTTTTCAGGCTCTTGCGTTCCGAATTGCTACCTTGTCAATTGTCCCTCATAGTTGAAAAGAAGAGGGAAAAGTTGAGGTCATCTCAGCTTCAGTGCCAGGATTTGATTGTCTTATCATTCCAAATGAATTCTCCTCTAGGAGATTCTATATTTGGGGGCAAAAGAGCGCAATATACAGGAGCTTCTGCACCTGCAATTATGTAAAACATTTTTTACTATTTTGATTACTATAAGATTCCTTTAGTAAGGTAGTTATTGTTCCTTAGTACAATCAAATATCAGTGTTAAACTCTTTTTTTTACCACACAGCTTACTATGCAAAAATCTTTCTTACCCTGGTCAGGTGTCAATGGTCCTCTGTGACTTGTCATATCTGTGTCGACGTAACCAGGATGAACCTAGTTGGAAAACATAAGATTATGAAAGATTATTAACCTACATGTGGGCACCAGGCAATGTAACCAAGAAGTTTTATCAGAGTATTCTTTATTTACTCGACTCAACCACCTCTGAGCCAAACTACAGCAATTATCATATACAGATCATGATAAAATTTTTATACAAGTCAATGCGTAACTACTTAACTTCAATTCTCACTACACATTGCCTAACTTGAAACAGAATAATCAGGGGAGTATTCTTAAGTCATTATCAACTACTTAACATATTTAAGGATTTTATCAATTTTGTGTTTCTGAAAGATTTTTAAATGGCTTATATTAAAAACGAAATTTAAAAAAATAATAAAGAAGGCATTTTGGATATCATATAAACGTATATATAGTAAGCAATATAACCAAGGAGTTAATAAAAAATTGTCGTTTTAATTACAATATTATAACAATAATACAATAAGGTCTACGAGCAATTTATGGGACCGAATGTTTATACACATTATAAACAAGTTGTCATGTAACAGAGTGTGACTGTACAAGACATTATTATCAGAAAGTTTGAAAATAGCATGTTGAGTGTATTAAATTGTCAAGTCTGAATTATACATTTTTTTGAAAAAAAGGTAATAAGACAATTATTGAATATTTTTCAATACAAATAAATTTTATTCAAGAAAAAAATATTTAAATAAAATAACAATAAGAACTGACACTTATTATGACCGCATAGAAAAGGATATATGCTCATTAACATAAAATACAAAATCTTAAATAACCACTAAAGATAAATATTTTAAAACTTACAGCATTAACAACTATGTCTGCCCGTGAATCCTTAAGAAAATTTCTATGCTGGATCATAGTTAGCGCATTTACTCCAATCTTGCTTAAAGAATATGCCCAACTTCCCCAGCCATTCTTTTCATTTACTCCAGCTTTAGCGTCACTAAAAAAATAACCAAACTTCACGATATGTTATTTTAATTATTACAAAAATATAAATCGAGTACCTCAATTTTTTATAGTTGACATTATTCAATCCGACTGTCTTAAATCCATAAAGGTTGCTTCAGTAAAAAAAGAATTACGTTTTAAAAATCCTTTGAATATTTTATGATTTTGGATAATAAAACACATGCTTAAACATCTTTAAAGTACCATTCAACATATTTAAACTTTAAAATGCCTAAATATCAAATTTTAATTATTATATTACAGGGTTTCTGCCAAAATGAAATGTCTCAAATTCATGACTTTTCATGACCTAAATTAACATTTTCATGACTCCAGGAATCGGACCAAAAATAAGAAAAATTTCAATTTGAGCCATTATGAAATTTGATGTGCAATGCTTTATCTTCTAAAATATACTTTATATTAAGTAAAGAATTATTTCTTTGCATATCTAAACCAAGTGTAGGAAAATAAGAATCTGAACTTAAAACAAAAGCAGCAAACATAACTACTAAACTGCAACACAAACATACTCGACTGCTACACATATCAATCCTTGTGTAACAGTTGAGTAATTTTGTTTAGCAGTATAGCTTAATAATACATCAATAATTTTTTTATGAATCACGACATGACAAATTTATATAATACTATACTACTAAATGTAATGTACTTCTTTTTTTTTTCTTTTCTAATTCTTGACTGCCTCTTTGGAATTGAAATCCCCAACTTCTGGTCTTTCAATGCATATCCTTAACATAGTTCATTACATACATTTATTAGGATAAAAATTCAAGCATTTTCCCAAAAAAATTCAAGGACTCGAAATTTACTAACAACATAAAATCTAAATAAAATATATAAAGCGTGTATATGCTGACACGCCACTTTTTTTAAACTAAAAATTGTCTCAAATCAGAAACCCCAGTATATGCCTAAGTAGAAAAAAAGGGTCAAACAGTAAACAAAAAGTATTTTTTTTATTCAAAGTGTTCATGTGATCACGACTCACGGACACCGTAAGTCGGACATTGATCGGAAAAAAATATTCTGGTTGGTCTGACTTGGCCTGAACCTGAGCTAAAAAAATAACACGAGACACTCTCTTCTGATCACTTAGAGCCAGAGAACTGTCAATCATTCTGATGCAATGTGACGGTATCATTGGTAGATTTCGTGAAAATTACTAGGCAGCAAAATAAGTAAGTCAGGAAGTATTATTGGACTCCTCTTTTAATGGGAGATTGCACTGGCTGGTTGAAATTTTAAGACATCTTAGTGTAATATAATCTTAATTCATCTTCACATTTTAATTTAAAAAAATTATCTTCATTATTAGAATCTGTTATTTGAACTTATTGTTTATTAAAATTTAAGTTTAGTTTCACCGAATTACGGTGCGAAAAAAAGTAAACAATCGTTAAAAAAATGCATAGCAGTTTTAGCGAATCGGTTGACTATTTTTTTTTCTGTTTCAGTGAATTTGCATCGCAAATTGCAAACCGATACCGCTTGAATCGAACCCTGCTTGGGGCTCAACCTAAATACAAACTTACCCGATCTGCGGCATTTATGGAGACATAACAATACGTAATTTTACACGAGATGCTTCGAAATTCATACAAATATACTGTTTTTTTTAATGACTTTTGGTCGGTTTTGGCTCAAATTCACGACAAAATTTACCCAATGCCAAAATTCATGACTATTCCTGACATTTTATATGCGTGGAAACAATGCATATATTTTATTTTATATCAAGACTCATTCTATCATTAATTTATAAAATTACTTACTCGACAAATTGCTGCATAAGCTCAACAAGGCCATCTTCAGTTAAAGTTTCAGATTTTAACTTTTGTTGCAATTCTTTACTTGAAACACATTTGGATAGAATTCCAACAGAACTGCTAACATTTACAACTCTAGATAAAAAAAAATCGACCACAATAAGTATTTAAACGAAAAAATTGTATGATATTCTTTTAAAACTTACTAAAATTTCAAAACACTGTAAAAACAAGACTTGAAGAGGCAGCTGAATGAAGGTGGCACATGGTCATCTTTAAAAAATCTATTTCTGAGGAAATGGGAGGGTACATGACTAACTGAATTATGCCTACATGTTGTAACATGTAGGGTACGTCAGAGCAGAACACTTTTGGAAACCAGAATTACCCAAATAACTCAATAAATATAGATTTTCACACAATTTCACTTGGACATTCAGAATGAAGGGAACTTATTTGAACATAAACATTTTGGATATTTTTAGTTTCTTTTACAGTCAAGTTGAGGGCCAGATTTCCGAGTATATGCTGCCGCTTTTGTAGTCTATGTTTACGTAATACATTAGTTTTATAGAACAAAAGGATAGAGATCATTATTGTTTTCATCTGTTTTAAACATACAGTTCATATAGGTTTTATAACATTTCAATTCTAATAATTTACATAATAAAATAAATTTTAACTTTTAAAACTCTTCAAGATTTGCTATCTAGGATGAAGTACATGTCAAGGCGGCTAAAACGACTAGTAGAAACTGGTTAAAAATTGCATGGCAAAAATCTATTTCTGCCATGATTCTGGCCGAAACTTGCAAAAACTCATTAATAACATACAATATAACAATGTTTTTGTTGTTGCTTATAATACTTGTCTGACAGAGTCAGACAAGATTCACGAGTTCATTGACTGTTAGTTAGTCAAAGACTAGAAGAGGATTGCAATAGGGTTTAACATAATAATATGCAACAATAAAATAATTGAATGAACTGATCAAGTGGAAGACGATTTAAAGAATTGGAGAATTACCAATTGGAAGCAAAAGTTGTTTAACAGGGTAGAATGGAGAAAAACCTAAAAGGATGTCAGGGCCAGTGTTGGAAATTGGATATAGAAATTTAGGAGCAATTTGTGCTACGAACTTGAAAAAAACTAAGAGCAAATACACATCATCTAGAAGCATTAAAAAAAATTAAATTCTCCAAATACTTTGTAGTCTACAATGCCCAACTGTTCAATTTTAAGAAAGCCTGATTTGGATGGTTAGAAATAATCATAGTTTCAGGATAATTTTAGGTAAAAAACTTCAATCACAATTTACTATAGCCAGAGTTTCTGGATATTATGCACGTCCAAGTGTAGTTTTTTTTGGATATCCAGGTTTCCTAAATTTAAAAAAACAAGTAGGTTTGTTACAGAATCTGTCACTTAAACCGCTTCCACACAGTATTTGTGCTCAACAAAAAACACACTATTTATACACCTCTGAAAAAAATTTGCCAAATAGGGCCTTCAGCTTATAATTTATTTCTAATTCAAACATTTAAACGCCAAAATTAACTATTTTCATTAATCTTCTTTCGCAAATTAATAATTATTCATTATTGTTTGCTGAATTTATTTGAAATTCAAAAAATAATGATGCAACTTTTTGTAATAAAAATCTTTTAGTTGCAACAATTTCCCATATTGATTAACTTTCTTTTGAAAAAGAGAATAATAAATAATTATTAAAATAGATGCTTTAAAAATAAAAGCGAACTTATGCTTATTTTTTTATTCAAAGTTAGAATTCTCTATGCATCCTTCCTCATACATATATAACGAACCATCAAAAGAACTCTATTGTGATATTACAACAATCCAAACTAAATTATCTCATAAATAAATATTCTTTCAAGAGTTTTATTTTAAATAAAGTTTCTTGTACCTTTGACGAAATGGCAACAGTGAAAATATTGAATAAATAAAAAGGCGCCAAACACAGCATTAATTCTATATTAAACATTTACATGCTAAATTTGCCTAGTTTCATTTATTTTATTTTGAAAATTCAATAATTATTACCGCAAAATAATGCTTACTGTCGCAAAAATAAATTTATTTTAATTTATTGTCTAAAAGAATTAAAGTTTCTCGAGCGATTGTTGCGATGGCAATGGTGATTTAATTCTAATAAAAATGGCTTCCTATGCTTTTTAAATGAGCATTAAATTTTGCAGTTTTTTAAATAATTGAAGTACTTCGAATTTGAATTCTTTTCTGAAATTTACAATGTATTCTAATTTTGATGCGCTGAATTTTTTGACGTATCACACTTGTCCATAGCATTTGTAGTTTGAGCTATGAAAGTGGGTGACAGACGGACTGAACAATTATAATACCTTCCACTTTTTACATTATCAACGTAGTGTGGAAGCAAAAAATTGCCTTAATTTTGGGCTTTTACAATAAACGCCCAAAAGTTAATAAGTTCGCCGAATTTTTTTGAGTGAAGATTTGTGATCCCAAGATAATTTTTTTTCGTAGATTATTGAAAACAACTATAAAAAGTTATTATTGATGATTTTTAAAAACTAGTTACGATGACTGTGATGAAATTTATTTTGTTGTCACAAAATTGTAAGATTTGGTTGCATTTTACAAATAGTGACGGTTCATTTCGAACCTTGGCCAGGGTTCGAAAGTGACGATGGATAGGTATAATGCATCATAAAAGCAATCAAATGATAACCAAAGTACAATTTATTAACAATATTATCCCCATTAAAAATCAAATTTTACATTGTTTCAAGTTCAGACATTTCTAGATAAAATATAATGATTTAAAGCATACCTTGCATGTGGTCTTAACAATGGAAACAAAATTTGACAAACATTCATGGTGTCAAACACATTAACCTTTATGGTATTTTCAGCTTGTTCTGCAAATGGTGTAGTATCTGCATTCTATAGTTGATGAGATAAATATATGTATTACTAAATAAAACTTGACAAACTATTGTAATTTTAAGAGTTTACATAAGCTTTAGTTGTTTAGATTGCAGTGAGGGTCTGAAATACATAATAATTGAAAGCAGATTTTAAGTCCATAAAGACAAATTTTATTCAGGCCGCCAGAGAAGGGGGGGAGGGGAGACCCTGCACTGAGAGGTTAAGTTTTTTTATTGATGATTCCAAAAGATACGAGGGTGTAGATTACGAATCTGTAAGGTATTTTTTTATACCCTTGAGCACTTTTAGTTATTCAAGATGGCGTCTTCGCCATCTCGAATTTTGTTTCCTTAATATTTGACGCTCTATTTGACAGAAGTGAATAGTTATTTTCTTCATTGATGCATTTAGTAATAAAAAATCTATTACTAAGAAAATTTTAAAAATAAAACATTCAAGATAGCGGATTCTGCCACATTGGATTTCTTCACTTTTAATATTAGGTGATCCATTAGCCCTAAATTCAAAATTCTTTTTATTTTACTTCTATCTTTATTTTAGTTTCTATTTAGTTTCAATATGTATATTATGAATCTAGAAATACTTTTAAGGGCAAACTTTTAGTATTTTTAGCCTACTTTTCTTTTTTTAATTCAAAAGAATTAAAAAAAATTAAAAAGTAGGTATTGACATGCGGTCGATGTCCGTCTGTACCCCCCTTCCAAAATCGGTTCTATCCATCGGATCTTAAAAATTCTTTTTTTGTTAGAAAGCTAAGACCTCAGATACCCAACTTTCATACTTTTTGTCCGTCTGTCTGTACGTCCGGGCGGACATAAATCTACTATCTTTCGGCGAATTTCCCATTGAATTAGCATTGAAATTCAATTTTGAGTCATTTAAATCACTGTTGCCAAATCAACAATGACATGAGAAACTTTATTTATTTAAACATATTTGAAGCAAAATAATATTTTCATGAATCAGTTTCGAATGACGTCACAAAATCTAGCACAATTTGATTCTTTGATTATTCATTAATTATCTACCAAGAAAGCGGCAAGGCATACTTTTGCATGCAATTATGCTTAGTTTTAATTTACATTTCTTATTTTTTAATGCAGTTCGGAGTAGTTTAATTACTTTTGTTATTAATAAATATTTAATTATTCTTTGAACTACAAATAAATCACGAGCAGATGATAAATAATATTTAATTAATTTATGAAAGAATATTAAGGAAAATGGCTTTTAGAAGTTTAAATTATAGCTGGGTGCTGTGCTTCGATTTTTTTTCTAATGTGTCTAAATCTAGTGTAGAAACGGCTGTTGATGATATTTACTTTAGGAACCTAGTTTTTTTTCCCGATTAGAACTTCAGTAAGTATTTAAGTAACAGGAAAGTAGGCTATTTTAGTTCTTTATGAACTTCTTGTTTTTAATTTAAAGTGGCGGTACTGGTTTTTGTTTTCTGATTTATTTTAGTGTTCTTTTCGTCCAAAATCGATCATTCTTTCTTTTCTAAGTTTATTTGTCAAAAGAATTAGGTACTTAAACATTAAAAAATACAAATTCAAAATAGTGGCTTTTGTCATCTTGGATTGTTCACCTTCTAATAGTGGCTGAAATTAAAAATTCGATTTACTTTATATGTAGTTTTTAATAAAGAATGGCTTAAACAACATAAATATGGAATACAATTGGAACAAATTGGAATTTATTACAATTCAAAATGGCGTCTTCCACATTTTTTTATTTACTTTTAGTATTAGGCAATCTATTGAGAAATGAATTGAATTGAGAAATGAAATGAATTGAGAATGAAATGAATTGAGAATGCTTGAAATTAAAAATTCTTTTTGTTAATAGATTCTGAAATGTCTTTGTGATCTTCATTCGGTGAAAGCCTAATCAGGATTCAGAGCACTAGCTTTTGGTGAAAAATAATTGTGGGAGCTAAACCAGGTGATGACCATATGATTATTTTAGACTGAAACTTTTTCAATGTATAATCGATTCTTTTTTATGATTAAACCAAAATCCACACCATTTTCTGTGTATAGTTTAAATAATTCTATTTAACCAGATTTTTTTATTTCATCTGATTTTAGAACTATTGAAAAATCTTTGTCCTCATTATCAGGATTTGCATTAGCTGATTGTTTCTAAAAGGTTGATGATGCTCGATGGAAATCTGTTGTGGCACTACATGTGATATCTTCCTTCAGCAGCATTTGAATCACTAACTGCACCTTTCCCCATTACCCTAACACTCGTAGACCGCTCATCCTTTATATCTGTTTACAGACATCCAGGATACGTTACGTTATTGATTTTCCATCATTAATTCTTTTTACTCTAATCAAGAAGACTGGTAGCCAACAATTAAGGTTTTTCTTGTTTTTTAGGAGCATTTAGGGGATACAAGTTTTCGCAACCTTGTGTTTCAGAGAGTAACAGTCGTCTTGTTTGAAAAGAAGTATTTTATGAGAGAAGAATTTTTTTATGTTAGTAGTAATCTTGTTTAAATAAATGGCAAAATATTTAAAATAGCACAATCAAATATGGTGAACTCACCATCTTCAATATTTTATCTTCACAAGTCATGAATATAACATAATAGATATTTAGGTCTCTTCTATATTTCAACTAATGTATGGACGATGAATAACAATATGAAAGAAAATACATTAGAACTCCAATTATCAAAATCAATTGGGAGCCATCCCCATTCAGAAAATAACTAATAATCTGATTTTATAAGAAAAAAGGATATTTTAATTAATTACTGCATGTTAATTGCAAATGATGATGTAGATACAGAGAAAATGAGCATACAGATGGATGAATAGATGGAGCAGAGTGACAAAATTGTATTATGGATGGTCAGAGTTCGGATATTTGGAGTTCTACTTTGGTCCAACTAATTTTCATATTAAGAAGAGTAGGTAGCCTATTAATGGATTTGCAATCTAGTAAAATACAGTCGAACCTCGTTAACGCGAACTTGCTTAACATGAAATTTCGCTTAAGATTAACTGAAAGCATTTCCCCAGCCTATAAAGCTTTGAGCTAATGCTTAAAAATTATCTTAACACGAAATCGCTTTAGGTGAAATCCCGCTTAACCCGAACAAAAATTCAGAATTTGACCTTTTTTCTAGTAATTCAAAGTTTTGAAGAACAAATGAAATTTTAAAAAAAAAAAATGGCACAATGAACATTATAAAAATAAATTGTCTTCTACTTCTGAAAAAAATCATGAGATCTCTCATGATTCATTAATTTTAATCCAATGAAAGTGGCGGTAAGTATAGGATAATCCATTACATCATGAAAAGCAGATTATGCTCCTCTACAGAGATCAAAGCTACAAAACATATGTATTTAAAACTGGTTGGCACTTAAACTTAGTGATTTTCATTCAAAATGAATTGAAAGCAGCAGTCTTTACAGATGAAATGAAATTTTTTAAGTGATATTGACGACAAATGTTTAAAAATAGTGGAAATTGCATCTAAATATGGTGTAGCTAAAACACCATTTCAACAATTTTAAAAAATCAGGATATAATTGAAGCGGCTTATGTAGTAAACCAATTCAAACCTGCATTTCTTATGACTAACTATACATTGCTTTTAATTGCTGTTCCTTAAAATTTTTCCTATAATATGTACTACTCCAAATGAACTTTATTAATTGAATTACTAATTGCATACATGTATTATTAGTGTATTACATTATAAAATATGAATAATTTTGAGATGTTATTTTTTTGTAATTATACATTGGTTCAATGTAAAAAAAATTCTAATGGTTAACATAAAATTCGGTTAAAACGAAATGTTTCAGTACCTACTCCGTTCAAGTTTGCGTTAACAGGGTTCGACTGTATTATACATTTTTTTAGACAATACAAACAATATGTACCTATTATATAGTATATAACTAAATATATTTAGCATAGATACTCTAGCCATGCACATTGCACATTAAAAACACATAAGCAAAGGATTCGACAATTTTTGTAAAATTACAAAAAAATGTCGATGTGCTAATTTAGTATGGAAAACTTAATTTTTTTGCATAGTTAGGATATTTGGTGTAAAATTTCAAATAAAAATTTAAATATGCTGTTTAGAAATGAGAAATTAAAAACAAAATAATTAATGTATATAGTAACTGAAAAAAAAATTAGAACTATGTTTACCTTATAAGCTATCGCTGCATTATTAACTAAAACATCCAATCCTTCATAATGAGATTTCAGAAATGTAGCTAGAGATTTAATACTATCTTCACTTTCAATGTCTAATAAATGAAACTTTGGATGTAAGCCTTCTTTTTCAAGAGCATTCACAGCAGCTAGACCACGCTCTTCATTTCGGGCTGAAATTAAAAAAAAATATTATATATTAATATAGAATCATTTTAGCTTGATGTCAGGGTCATACCATGGTAACCAACATAACATTCAATTTTACTACTACCATTAAAATTATTTTGAGTTTATTTTTCTATAAAAAAAACCTTTGACCATAATTTATGAAATTTTTATTAGGTCAAATTAGTGTGCAAGTGCGAAATACACAATCAATAATATAAATTTTAATAACAATAAAATTGAGTGAGGTGACCAAAGTAAAAAAATACGCTTGATGAGAATAGAAGGCCCACAGGAAAAAATAGGATTATCCCACTTTTTGACAAATTTTTAACTTCCACACTATGTTTATAACGTACAAAGTGGAAGGTATTATAATTGTTCAGTCCGTCTGTCTGTCCGTCTGTCACCCACTTTCATAGTCCAAACTACAAATGCTACGGACAAGTGTGATATGTCAAAAAATTCAGTGCATCGAAATTCGAATACATTGAACATTTCAGAAAAGAATTCAAATTCGAAGTACTTCAATTATTATTTAAAAACTGCAAAATTTAATGCTCATTTAAAAAGCATAGGAAGCCGTTTTTATTAGAATTAAATCACCATTGCCATTAGCAACAATCACACCAGAAACTTTAATTGTTTTAGACAATAAATTAAAATAAATTTATTTTTGCGACATCGATCAGTTTTAAATGACGTACAAATATATTACACTACGAGATTCTTTGTATGTTGATATGAAATATTTTCATTCTATTTAAAAGCGAGGAATATCACATATTTATTCTTTGAAATATAAATTAATTTTTACAAACGATAAGTAATAATTATAGAATTTTCGAAATAAAATAAATGAAACTAGCCAAATGTAGCATTTACCTAAATGTTTAATATAGAACTAATGCTGTGTTTGGCGCTTTTTTACCTGTTAAATACAACTGTTGTGTGGAAGGGGGTTAAGTGACAGATTCTGTTACAAACCTACTTGTTTTATTTTATTCTTTTGTTTGGTATCAATGATGAATGGCAAGTTTTCAATTATTTAAGCAGAAGTTTGCGAAAATAGGTTAAAGGTTTATGTTTCTGTGGTTATGTATATGGAGTTATCTGTTCAAATTCAATTTAATTTTTCGGTTGTTCCTAGTTGATTTTGTTCTAAAAAAAGCTTTCGACTCTTTATAATTATATAAGGATTTCCTTGCCACCATTCAGTGCTTCAGTGTAGGGAAACTATGCCAGTTGCTAGATTTGAAAAAAAAAGTAGCCAGCAGTCTGCAGTACAGAAACTACTGATAATTCATCAGTACATTTTAAACTTCTTTAAGTACATTGGAAATTAATTAATCAATGAAATTGAAGTGAGTTCTTAGAAAATAGGTGTGGTTTGGCAATGTAATGTCTATAAAACTAGGAAAACTTTTCGTTGTCAACAGAAATTGGGAATTGAGGCTGCGGTTCCGCAGAGTGGCCGTTTGGCGCCAAGGTAAGAGCCAAGGAGGAAATGGCGCCAAGTAAAAGAGCGATAAATAGTATTATATAGCAACTGCTCGGTTAAAGGGGAAACTTGGGGAAAATTTCAGTTAAGCAGTAGAAACAGGAAACTCTTCATAGGAGTTACTGATACGGGTATTGAACAGTCTTAGGTAGACTTTGATTCGATGTTTTTCTTATTGAATAAGCAAACTATTTTGTTTTTCACTTCCCATTTGTATTTTTAAGGATGGAATTTTGTTTTTTATTTAATTTATAGTCAGATCAAAATGTTTCTTTTTTGTTTTGTTCCGTTAATGTTTAGTAATGTCCATTAAAAATAATGGTATTACGCTACTAAAATAATATCTGTTTGACAAGTGGGAAAAATTGATTTCATGCATGTTTCGGAGGGTATTTTTTTTTGCAACAGTATGTTAAGTTATAAACTTCCGAAAACTACACCTGGTTTAAAATTCCAATTTTGTATGTGCTTTGCATAAATCGAAATCCAGAATAAAGTGCAAGGAACGGCATATATAACTTATCGACGTGCATGAAACAGTTTTGAAAGATTCACTTTGCGATGTGATTATTAATTGGAAAAAGCGTTTACTTTTGACTGTTTTGAAAAATAAATGAAATTGGTAACAGATTAATAGAATTTGATTTAAATATTTATGTCAAATGTTAACGATCATAGGTGGATCTAGAACATCAGCATCAAGGGGGGGGGGGGGGGGCTGACTCGTGGCTCAACTGCAAATAGAAGGGGGGATTTCGGCCTATGATATCAAGAAACGTATTTTATATTTATTGCGTGAACTAATTAGTAAATGCTTCAATTAGTTCATACTATTTTTAAATAATTATTCAAATTTGTATATATTACCATGTATATGATTTAAAAAGGATCGGAATTTAACGACTTCTGAGAATCTGCAATTTTCCGGACTTCCTGAAATTCGGGATTTACCGATCTTTGAGATTTTGTTAATAATTAATTTTCAAAAATTTTCGCTTTACCAATTTTGAAAGGTTCATGAATCGCCGGTTTTTGAAGGTTTTTCATCAATCAGTTAATATTATTAAAAATTATAATAAATGTGACTTTAAGTATTAACTAACTTTAACCCTACGAATATCCCACCCTGTTTTGAGGTGTTTTTTTTAAAAATTCCATTAATTTATATGGAGAGCCTATTTTAAGTATAAAATATAGGGTATTTTAATTAAATTATGGTTTAGTAACTTTTGTTAATTTGCTAATAATTTTTCAAGTACAAATTTGAAAATTTAGTGGTATAATTGGTTATGCGAGCGTCCTTGAAAAATTTGGAAATAAGCCTTGAAATGTGCTTGAATTTTTTACTAGCAATTTTGCTGACATTAAATGAATATAAAATAAATGAAATTGGTAACAGATTGAATTTGATTTAAACATGTATGTCAAATGTTAACGATAATAGGCTTTCCGATGAAGGTCAGTAGCACCTTAACAGCTCGTGAAATTCAACAAGCTGCGAGGTGTTATGTAACTGGAGGGAAATTCGGGGCCTCTTCATTTTCCGAAAATTCAATAATTATTTAATATAGATACTTTTGTACTATTCTTAATATCTATGAGGTACTATTATTAATATCTATTCAATAATTATTTTCTTTGCTAAATTAATTTATGTTTCAGAGAACGAATATATAATACTAGCTTTATAAACCCGGCGTCGCACGGGTGTACCCTTAATAACGGTGATTATTTTTTTTTATGTAACCATTTATTTTATACCAATTGATCCCTTCTCCACTGGTCAGCACTCCATCAGTATATTATAATTTCCTCCCATTCTACTATCAGCATTAATTTTAAAAAAGAAATCCGATTGTGTATCCAGACCCTTCTAGAAAGAGGGCTTTCCCATAGACCCTGTTTAAATTGTCAGAATAGCTGTGATATAATGGTCAGTTAGTTTCTATTTGCCTTCCTACACCCGAAAATACCCAAAATGTGATGACCATTAAACTCCATATTCGACCACTCGACAGGGCTGGGGAGCCCAGTCGGTAAAGGCGTTTGCCTTGCATGCGATAGGTCCCAGATTCGGGTCCGGGCATCGTCAAAATAACTGCCGACCTTTAAACGGCCCATGCAGCCAAAAATGTCCTGTGTCCCGCATAATACCCCGTGTGGTGGGAGAGCACGTTAAATATTTTTCAAAGTACCGACGCTACGTACGATGTCGTCCTTAAAAGTTGCATTGGGTGCCTACTCAGGTGTCGGCTCGTCACCTGACTGTGGTTCTAAATTAAGACGTCCGTGGCCAATAGCTCCGGTGTATAAATTAAAAGTTTATAACAATGCTATTCCTGTGGAAAAATCGGCTCACGCTTTGCCTTCCTACACCCGTTCGGGTTCGAATTTCGGAAAATCGCTTCTTAAATGACGCCTACGATAAAAAAAGAATATTTTCCTAAAATGTGGTAGCTCTACCTCCAGTAGAGTTTGGGCTGGGCGTTGATACGTGAGTCAATGAGTGAATCAGTCCGTGAGGACTTTGCCTTTTATATATAGATTCCTCGCTGTCAAATAGAAGCAAGACATTTCATATGAACATACAAGCGAAGAATCTGTTTGTGAACTATATTTAACGTCACTTCAAAATGAATTATGTCACAAAAATTAATTTCCCTTAATATATTATTAAAACGAAATAAAATTTCTCTAGCGTTTGTTGTTGATCGCAATGGTGATTTAATTCTAAAATAAAAATGACTTCTTATGCTTTTAGGCGTTTGGATTTCAGCCCATTACGTTAACAATCTGCACACTTAACCGTGTGCGACTTCGATTCCAGCCTTCGCCCTGGCCCCTGGGTGTACCTTCTCTCTCTGTTTCAGTAAAACTTCTGTCTGTGTCGGTTTTACTTAAGGAAGTTGACGTATCACACTTGCCTGCAGCATTTGTAGTTTGGACTATGAAAGTGGGTGACGGACGGACTTACGAATTGTAATATCTTCCACTTTTTACGTAATAAAGGTAGTGTGGAAGCTAAAACGAGTTTTAAGAACCGTTAAAAAATAACTTGGTAAATTTATCCATAACTCTTTTGCATTATCGTTTGGTGGCTGCAAAGCGTTTATTGGTAAATGTTTATTCAAATTATTGATGTCTGTCAAATGTCTAAGAATCTTTTCTTATTTTAAGTGCATAGTGCATACAATGTATCGTGATAGATATATGACCGTTGTCAACCAGCATCAGCGCCTATGTAATGTTTGTTATAGAATCGGATTCGCAGTAAGTTGGTGTTCCTTTTATAGTTCTAGCTATGATCAGATTTGTCAACCATCAGCCTCAGCACCTAGTAATATTTGTTAGTTTGAGACGTAATCGTAGCAGATTTTTGTTTCTTTTTTAAGATTTTTTCTGAAAAACTCGATGAACCAATCATAAATCCTCGTAATATCTACTAGTTGGCAGTGTAATCGGCATAGGATCAGGGTTCAATTTCTTTCTTAGTTTTAGTTCAGGACAGATCAGTCAACCAAATTTCAGGTTCTTTGTTGTTTCCAAAATTACGATGGCCTGTGTCTTCGTCACTACATAGGATTTTTTGTTGTTGCTGAGGGAATGTTATTGTGTTTTTAATTGAAAAACAAAAGACAATTTATTTAACGTTTGCCATACACAAAATATGGAGGTTGCTGTTTAACTTAAAATAGAACTGAAGTGCTCGTAAACCACGAATTAACAAAACATTAATTTTTTTAATGCAATATAAATTTTATCTCTAAGGTTCGCATGAAATACATATTTTTTACGTGTTTCAAACAAATTTCCCACTAAATGACCAACTTTGGCGCTTGATTTTTCTTCCATCGTGAATCGGCCGATTTAAAAGAAAAATAACCTGTAATCAATTATTTTTGAGTGATTAGTAAACAATCGCCTGCCCCCGCTGAAGGGACTACGGACAGAGCTTAGAGGAATGTTGGCAGGTATTATTAAGTAATCTTTTGAATAGACTGTGCGAATTATGGAATCAAAATTCATTCAATAGTTTGCTAAATGAGTCCAAAGATTTAGCAAAAGAGTGGAGGGTAAAAACTGTTTTTAAGAACAAAAGGCAAAAGATAACGAAGCGTTTTTTTTATGAGTTATCACAAGATAAGAGAATTTCAGACCCAGAATCCTATTTCAAAGAGTCAATGTATACTATTGCTGTTTAGATATATTAATTTCTCAAACTAAAAGATTTCAGAGCCGTTGCGACCTGAGTATGTTCGAAATATTTACAACCGGAAAAACTTCTGTCTTCTTCACACGAAGAGATATTAAACGCTTCCGGAAAACTGTCGGCTAAATAATACAGTAAAGACATCTCAGTTAATCTTTATGACCAATTAAAGGCTCTAAAAACATGCCTAAATCTGAAATTCAAAAAATTCATTCCATTAAGGAACTGATTGAATTATTGCTGATAACATTCAATAGTCTTGCATCCGGTTTTCCCGAGGTAATAACAGCATGCTTTTTATTCTTGACCCTTCCAGTTACACAACCACAACTGCTGAAAGAAGTTTTTCAAAATTAAAACTGATAAAAAATTACCTAAGAATTTCGATGGGACAGAAACGCCTATCAGACCTGTCACTATATTGTTCATAGAGGCAGGAAAAAGAAAAACTAAAGTCATCATCAGCTATAAATGAATTAGAAAATCAGTTTGCCGAAAAAAAGGCAAGGAGGGTATATAGTTAATTTGAATTGTTTGTAAAATTTTTGGAAAAAGTGACAGTTAACTATGATGAATAAATATTTCTTTTAATTTTATGCATTTTTTTCTTTTGTGAGAAAACTTTACCCTTCCTAAGGGCCCCCAAACAAATTTTTATACGGGGCCCCGCCAAGGCACGCTACGCCTCTGAAAATTATATATGCGTATTACAAAAAAAGGCGACTATGGGGAGCCCAGTCGGTTAGGCATTCGCCTAGCATGCGGAAGGTCCCAGGTTCGGGTCTGGGCATCGCCAAAATAACTGCCGACCTATAAACGGCCCGTGCAGCCAAAAATATCCGATGAATAATACCCAGTGTGGAGGGAGTGCACGTTAAATATCCTTCAAAGTCCTAACGCTGCGTACGATGTCGCCCTTAACGGTTGCGTTGGGTGCCTACTCAGGTGTCGGCTCGTCACTTGACTGTGGTTCTAAAATACGACGCCCATCGCCAATAGCCCTCGTGTAGCTGTAGTGCGACGATAATTCAAACTAAACTAAACAAAGGCCAACAAATTGCGCCATTTTTAAATCGTTAGGGCATGACGTCGCCAAGAGGTTGACTCATTCTTTCATCCCTTAAGAGGGTCGATAAAATGAGGACCAAGCATGCTTGGTAACTAAACACTGGGGGTTCCGCGTGAGGTTGACCACCTAACCGGGACATATGCCTAGCACCCAGAACCCTTGGTCACTTAAACTGAAATGGGCACAGCAGGCCTTGGCCCACTAATGACTGCCCAATTAAGACATATAATTCAATTAATTAGTGCACCCATTTTGGTTTATTAACGTAGTTTGAGCATTAAACGTTTGATGCCGTAATATATTAAATCAAAAATAAAGTGCGTTCGATTCGAATATGCAAAAAAGCAATTCTGCATCCATTTTTACTGCAAAAATTGTGCAATAAAATTAATAATACGATGTCTAAAGCCAAATTTGAACCGATTTTGTAAAGAAGAGGGGAAATCTTTAACAGTTAATTTTATAGTATTCTCTTCCTCCGTTCTGTTTCTATAAATCTACAACAAAAATCTTAATTTCTTATTTTCGCTTCCTGTCGAATATGGCGGGAATATCTCAAGGTTATCAGTGGAAACAAATATACGACGTCATCAATTCATCGAAATGTTTTATAAACTGCGTGAGATTTATGAGCCTACTGGTCGTAATTGTTTAAACTTTATAAGAGTAATAGGATATATGGGAAATATGCGTCTGGTAGACGCTTAGAACATTATTTATAACCTCTCTCCTTTTAGTTTTATTAAGAGGATTGTGGTTACCCATTCTTATATTTTAAGTTAAAAATATAATATAACTGGCCACTTTTGGTTTTTTTCGTCTACTTTTGTGATTTAACCCAAAAAAAAATTCGCCTGAATACTACTTTTTATTTTAAAAAATCACCCCCCCCCCCCCCCTTAAAATTTCAACGACGCAGTTTGCGTCGTTGACCCCCCCCCCCCCCTGTAGGCACACCCGCAGGGGCGGCAAATCAATCGTAGCTTTCAAGCGGCAAATCTTTAAATCCGGCCCTGCACATATGTATCAGCATCACATCGATGGGGATCGATAACGAAACTAGTGTTTTTTTTTAAACTAATTTTAGCACCAATAATTTTAGGACAATACTTTCGGTCGGTTAAAGCGGAGATCCGATAAAACTAAGTCCAGTTAAGGGCAGTTTGACGGGTTTTTTTTATTTCATTACAGCTAAAAAAATTTTTTTTTTAAAGCATTGTAAAACTAGAGATCTGTAACACTACGCGACTTTCAATTGCCGTTCAGTAAATCAATACACACCTTTTTTGTAATTATATACCTTATAAAGTTTTTTTTAAAAATTACTTTAAACCTAAAAAGCAGTGCTAGAAGTGTGGGTAGATGCGGGGTGAATCGTGGCCCCACTTTTTGCGAAAATGACCAACCGTCTTCTTACTTTTCATACCACTTAAGTCCATCCCCCTACTTTTTTGTTTTCTAGCTCCTTTTGCACTTAAAACTTTTTTTATACCTATTTCTTTTTAATTGCTTCGTTGCTTGCTAGTCTTATTTAAACATGCTATAAATTCCAGTTAATTGTGCAACAGCTCTAAATCTCTTCTAAACTGGCACTAAATACATAATGAAGTTATGTTATAAATACTTCATATTTATTTTTATCTTATGGATCCAAGTAAAACAAGGATGCAGAATATACACTAAAATAGTGTAATATGACTCTTATCCGAACAAAATGATTAAATAACAATTTTTAAGGGAGGGGGTGAAGTACATGCACCCACATTACAGGTGTCACCCCACTTCTTCCACTAATCGTTCAGTCCGTCTGTTTGTCACCCACTTTTATTGCCCAAACAACAAATGCTACAGGCAAGGCTGAAAAACAAAAAGATATACGGCCTTCAATTTTGGTACACGTATTACCCGTTCGTTAACACATGTATACACGTTGTAAGGTAATGTCACTAAGTTTAAAACCAGAAAAAGTTATATAGTTACACTTGCGCAATTTCTCGAAAACCTTCTTATGGCGTCCTACAAGTACTGGGAACTAGTGTACCAAGGGTAATATATCTTTTTGTTTTTTCGCAATGCCTTTGCCTTTAAATAAAACCAAAAAAGTTTTGAAAAGCAACTACCACTTGCGCATGCGTAATTTTCTCGTAAACCTTGTTTCGAGTACGTATACCAAGTTTGAATGCTTTATCTGTTTTCAGTTCGTACCTTTAAAACTTTAAAACCAAAAAATTCTAAAAAACATCTACCAATTGCGCATGCGTAATTTTCTCGAAAACCTTATTTTGACGTCCAACTGGAACAGGCAATAGTGTGCCAAATTTAAAGGCCGTATCTCTTTTCGTTTTTCAGCAATGCTGTTAAAACCAAAAAAAAAGTTACAACCTGCGCAATTTTCTCGAAACCTTATTTCTACGTCCGACAGGTACTGGGAACTCCTGTACCAAATGTGAAGTTCGTAACGTTTTTTGTTTTTCAGCAATACCTTTAAAACCAAAAAAGTTCTACGACAGCCTACCCCATGACAAAGGTTGGAAAATCCGTTTTTACAATCAGCACCGCACCCTCCGAAACGTGTAAAAAAACGCAGTTTGCTATAAAAGTGATTACAAAAAATAAAGGAAGACACCCCAACCACAGAGACACTACGTATCCAAATTTTTACCTTATGTATTACATAATACACAGTATCTACCCTCCGACCTAATCATCTACCCCTCCCCATCCCCACTCGACAACATTCAACAACTAAGAAAAGGAAAAATCTTCATTCTTTTCGCCTCTTAGGGAAAATAGGCGAACATGATTCTCCCTCTCTTATATCCGGAAAGGGAAAAACCAACGGCCGCTCTGCGGAACTCGAAAAAAGTCGCCAAGCGTGGTTGAAAGCGCTGTAGGTTTGCCAACGGCCACTCTGCGGAACCGCAGCCGGAATTGCCATAATCAACAAAACTTTTATGTTGTAAAAAAAGTATGGCCAAATCTTTCAGAAAAATAATTTATTTTTGCCAGAAAAGAACTATTTATAGAACATTGAAAACTCACCAAATGACACCTGTTTCTAGTATTTAACTAAAAATTTCAACAATTAGGGACTTAATTTTGACTTTGGTTTATCTTTAATTATAAATTTTACAAATGTTTAGTAAATTTACCAGTTAAGTACACATCTCCATCAAACTTTGAGCAAAGTGCCCTAACAATAGCAAATCCTATTCCTTTATTACTTCCTGTAACCTAAAAAAAACACAAATTTAATTAAAACCAACATTAGTAAAATCCTATTTGCTTGATGTGAGATTTTTTTTTAAGGTGGTGCTCAGGTGCTGTAAATAAATGCAAATCTTACCACTGCGACTCTTTGGGCGGCCATTATCCTTTTAATACCACTAAGTATTAAACAACTAACAAAAAAATGGGGAATATTGATTGATGATGCTACAGTTAGTAACAAATAATTTACAATTTGATAATTTGTTAAAATTATACCGGAGATAACAGACCAAAGACCAATAAGTAACAGACGATGTTACGCAACCACGATACGAAGTTCGAAATCGAAAACACTCAGGCTCATGGATTAAGATAATATTAATTCCCAATTTCTCAAAAGTGTTTTAACACAGCTAATTTATGTTTCGTAAATATATGTGAGCCCATTTTAAGAGGCATCTGGCATCCAAGTGCAGTTAAATCTGAAAATCTCTGTTTTTAATCAAGAATATTTGAATTTTAACTTGATAAAAAGAATCCTCAAAGAAATTCCAGTAATTTTATATCATTTCCATTAATGTTTAAAATAGTTGAAGATGATGAAGACTACAACTGAGTTGGTTGCCTATAGTTTACTGTACCATTTGTAGTTGGTGTGAAGGCCCTGATTTGTATCACGCACCGCCAAGGTGCTACAAACAAGACTTTTGACTCAAAAGTTTTGAGTTTGACGATTCTTGCACTTGATTGCTGGAACGATCTTCCAAATTGAGGCAAAATTGACGCTGTCAGACGTTTTCTCTTTTTTTTATTGGTGGGCGTTTTCTGTGTCAATTCCTTTTTTTGCTTCTCTGACCAATTTAGCTGCGCAAGGAAGTTGTTCTGTTAGATCCGGAATTTTGATGCAAATTTATTACATTAAAGCCAGGTCTGATATAAGGGGGCGTCCATTAATCACGTGATGCCATATTTACGACTTTTTGACCTCCCCTTCGTAATCTCGCATGAGATTTGTAAGAATTCGGTTTTTTTAAAAATATGATTTCTTTTTTGGTTGGTGTCGTGTCTATGGGGAGAACTATATGTCTTTTCTAATGAATTTTAAATATAGTTCATTTTAAATGTCCAACATTTTGAAACTTGGTTCGGAAAGCCTACATAAAGTTATCATCTGTAAAGGATTTTGTCAAATGTAAAGTTAACAGGGGTGAAACTGGCCAACACTGAGAAATCCTGAAACAAAAAGGGAGTGCTATGGGGGAGGGGGATTGACAAAATAAAAAATATTGAAGATAACTAAGGCAGGGTAAAGTGAGAAATTAAGACATCACAACTTTACTTTATAGTTTGTTTTTAAGTTTCACATGGTTCAAAGAAAGTACCGATATTACACTCTTTCGATCACGCAGAGCCAGAGAGCTGTCAATCATTATGAGGCCTCGCAATTTCACGTTAATTTTTTTTAGGCAAAAAGTTACGGGATATCAGACGACCCCCCCCCTATACGTAAGATTTGGTAATATTCGGCTCGACCCTCCCTCCCCCGCTCAAACACATCACGTAATTTATGGACGCCCCTTAGAGTCTTATGGTGCATTGCCAATACACCACAGGACTATAAATAAGATTTAATTATTTTTGCTATCTTTTGGCCTCAGTCTTTAGATTGGTCTTTGATGTTATACCTTTCAAACAAACAAAAAAATAATTGGATAGTTAGAATGGAAATCCAAAGAATGGACAGAGAGACGTAAATTTCTACCACTCCAATAACTTACTTATTAGCTTTTTTTTTTTCAAAAAAGATGAAAGGAGGCTAATTTTTTTTTAAAAATTTGTACATAATAAATTTATGTAACTTAACATTTTCTTTGAATCTATATCATAATTATTGAGCAACACATCATTTTTACGTATGAAAAATATAAACTATATACAGCTTGTACAGTGCAGTTTCTTTAACATTTAAAAGAAGAAAACGATAATACAAAATAGACTTTATTCAAAATATGTATCAAAATTTAACAGTGATTTGGTCAATAATTTGTTCTAACATCCTCAGGTACCGAATCTTGTCCATTGTCTCCCATAGTTAAATCATAAGAGTGAGGGAGTTTAGGTCGTCGTAGCTTCAGTGCCAGGATCTGATTGTCTTATCATTCCAAACGAATTCTCCCCTAGGAGATTCTACATTTGGTGGCAAAAGAGCGCAATACACAGAAGCTTCTGCACCTGCAAGGATGTGTAACATGTTTGACTAGTTTGATTATGTATTTAGTAAAGTAGTTATTGTTTTTTTTACACACTCAAATACTAGTTTTAAATGCTTTTACTATAACGTTCTACGTAAACACCTTTCTTACCCTGGTCAGGTGTCAATGTTCCTCTGTGACTTGTCATATCTGTATCTACGAAACCAGGATCAACCTAGTGAGAAAATACAAATTTGAGAAATATTATTAACCTATACACATTGCCTAACTTGAAGCAGAATAATCAGGGGAGTATTCGGAAGTCATTACACACTGCTTAACACATTTTAAGGTGTTATCAATTTCCTGTTTCTGAAAAATTGTTAAGTGGCCAAATTAGAGATGTGAGTCAGGTAAATATCCAGTGGGTAAGTTACTTATAAATTGGTATTTACCCTTTTCCTGGTTAAACTCCTAAAAATAGGGTATTATTTAAAAATTATTTCTATGATTTCTATATTGTTTTAAAATTTACAAAAAATATAAATATTACTCTTACTCTAACACACATAATTCACCCAAAAAATTTACTTTAATTATTATTCTAAGTGTTTAAAAAATTTATTTAAAATTATTAATGCCCTGGACAGAAGCTAGTGAATTTAGCTAAATTGATTTTCTAAAACAAAAGTAGTAAAATACATGTATTTGAAATATTAATGCTATAATTCCTTTATAGAAACTTAATGTTTAAAATATTGTAATAACTGCTTATATGCTATTGTACATAACTTTCTGTGAAATATTTAAAATATGAAAATCTGTTGATAAATATAATTAGGTACATATCCAAAAGAAAGAAAGAAAATTATGGCAAGAAACCTAATATTTATAATTTAACACAATTAGAGCTATTTAAACATTTGACATCAACATATAAAAATAATAGGCAAACTAATAAATTGATTTCTAAATCTTGATGCATACAAATTGAAAACCAAACAACAAATGGTCATAAATAAAAAAATATACCAATTAATAGCATAATAAAGTTTCTTTTACAAGTAAAATGATCTACACTTCCTTAGTTTAAATGTCAAAGAAAAATTTATGTTGAAAAATGTGTTAGAGGTGTTTACAGCAGACCAAGGTAAAGAGAATTTTTCACTAACACAATTAAAGGTATTTTTTAAAAAAATGATTTACAATAACAGAACATCCAGAATTTGGAAAGTGTGTCTTGTAAGGAGTGCTCTATTAAAGGTGGTTCCAGTCAAAGTACCAAAAGGATTCATATCTGTATAGGTGTGCCGCCCTCGATTTATATAAGCATGACCAAACTGCTTATAAGAAACAATACATTTTGACACAATATTTCAGTACAAATCCAGTTATACAAAATTGTTGGATAAGTATACTCTGATATAATTCTAAATAATTTTTAAAACTATACATACTTCTGCCATTGCTGAATTTTCAGTCGGACATATATTTTAAGATCATGTGTTAATAATTAACCAAACAAGTTTTAATATAAATTATTTAAGTATATTTCAATGGAAAGTTAATAAAATACCAAATTTAATTATGCTGTATAACCCAGTTATAACGTTATTCAAGGGACCATCATGATTATAACGTTATAAACGACTAACGTTATAAACAAGGTTGAATATTAAGTGAAGAAAATCATGTATATACATATTATACACTTATATTACTAATCAAAGTTATTAAATGAAATCTATTGTATGAATTTTAACCCTGTGTGCTATTAGTAATAGTTTAATCAAAATAATTTCTAAATAGTAATACTAAATATATATAATTAACATCACTTACAAAGTATTCGTTTCTACCATTTTAACAGCTAGCAGTAAAATAAAATGATTCAAAATGAATAACTTTGTGGGCGGAAGAAAAACCAGTGAACTACCCATCGTTCAAATGTAATATCTTTTTTTTTCTCTATGAAACACCTATTCGTATAGCAACAAGGCATAGCAAATTTTAAGATGAATCGCATTTGAATGACTCAGCTTGCTTGAAATTTAAGCGTTTTAGATCTAGAATCAAAGACAATTTTTTTTTTCTCTGTTCAACATATTTTTTTAAATGGTAAATAAATTTCACATTTGGCAATTTTTTGCATCATATGGCAAATATAGAACAAAATTGGAATAGATAAAAAAACGATTTTTTTCAAAAACAATAATCTAAATAATAGATAAAAAAAACGGTTTTTTTTTTCAAAAACAATCTTTACAAAGGCATTTTAAATAC
The DNA here is from genome assembly GCA_019343175.1 of Oedothorax gibbosus. Classification (NCBI taxonomy): domain Eukaryota; kingdom Metazoa; phylum Arthropoda; class Arachnida; order Araneae; family Linyphiidae; genus Oedothorax; species Oedothorax gibbosus. The sequence goes on from CM033277.1 coordinate 32,504,002, forward strand.
CATAACTGTATATATTTATAACCGAGCGTTATAACCAAGGAGATAATTAAAAAAGTCATTATAAGTAAGATAACTTAAAGGTCTATGAGCAAATCAATGGACCAAATGTTGCAATATTATAAACGAGGTAATTACGCGGAAAAAAGGTCTTAAAATAATAATTATTTTTCAATGAAACTAAATTTTTCCAATGAAAAAAATATTTAAATAAAAACAATAAGAAGAACTGACATTTATAACGGCCTCATAGAGTTCATTTAATAAATTAAAAAATGCAAAATCTTAAATAACCACATAATAACTTACAGCATTAACAAATATGTCTGGGCGCGAATCCTTAAGAAAATTTCTGTGTTGGATCATAGTTAGAGCATTTACACCAATCTTGGATATGGAATATGCCCGAATTCCCCATCCATTCTTTTCATTTACTCCAGCTTTAACATCACTAAAAAAAAAACTTCAAGATAAACGTTATTTTAAATATTAAAAAAAAACCACCATTGAGTAGACTGCATGTTTTATAATTGACATTGTTCAATCCAACTGTCTTAAAAGCATAAAGGTTGCTTTATTAAAAAAATATGTTTTAAAATCCTTTGTACATTTTATGATTTTAGATAGTAACACATGGTTAAACATCTTTAAAGAACCATTCAACTTATTTAAACTTTAAAATGCCGAAACATATTTATTATTATTTTTTATATCAAATTTATTCTATCATTATTTTATACACTTACTTACTCAACAAATTGCTGCATAAGCTTAACAAGGCTATCTTCAGTCAAATTTTCAGATTTAAACTTTTGTTGCAATTCTTCACTTGAAACAAAATCGGAGAGTATTCCAGCAGAACTGCTAAGATTTACAACTCTAGAGGGAAAAAAATCTACCATAAGTTTTCAAATAAAAAAAATTAGATGGTATTCTTTTTGACACTTACTAAAATTTTTTTAACAATGTAAAAACAAGATTTGAACAGGTAAGTGAATGAAGGTGGCACATGACCATCTTTAAAAAACCTATTTCTGAGGTAATGAGAGGGAACATGACTAACTGAATTAGGCATCCTACATGCCATAACATCTAGTACTTGGTACGCCACAGCAGAAAACGTTTGGAAATCAAAATGACAAATAACTCAATAAATATAGATTTTCACACAATTTCACTTGGACATTCAGAATGAGGGGAACTTATTTAAACATAAACAATTATGACTTTTTTTTAGCTTCTTTTGCAGTCAAGTTGAGGGCCACATTTCAGAGTATGTGCTGCCTATAGGTTAACATTCATATTCTGCCACCTTTATAGTCCATATTTGCCAAATTTGCATTAGTTTTATACATTAATAGGATATAGCTCATTAGTATTTTCATCTCTTTTAAACATTAAGTTTATTTAGTTTTTAAACATTTCAATTTTATTACTTTACATAATAAATTAAAGTTTAACTTTGAAAAAAATTGCTGCCTCTTCAAGATTTGCTGTCTAGGATGAAGTAGAGAAGATCTAAAGAATTGGGGAACTACCAACTGGAAGTAAAAGTCTTCTAACAGGGTAGAATGGAAAAAAATCTTAAGGGAAGCCAGGGCCCTTCAAAGACTGTAGTGCGAGTGATGAAGATGATGAATATTTAAAGCATAAGAAAAGCTTAATCAAATGTTAACCAAAATAAAATTTATTTACAATATTACCACCATTCTAAATCAAATTTTACATTGTTTGCATTTGCACTCTGCAGTAGTCAAAAATAATAAAAAAAACATGTTTTTATATGGTCTTAAATCTAAACAAGTTATCAATCTGTTATGGAAAAATATAAAATTTGAAAAGAATAACTCAATTTCTATAAGAACTAGTAAGTAGTGTCATAAAGAAATAAGCAAGATTTCATAACTTATCTACTGCACATATTTAAACTCTTATGCAGTAGCTGGGGTAATCTAAATTTGACTTCAACAAGGAAAAGTTCTAATGCTAGGCAATTTTAAAAAGGATAATTTAAATAGCTTTTATACAGCAATATTCCTGCAATTTTGCTTCACTTTTAATTATTAAACCTTATATATCAAGTTTTAACAAGAAGTTCTTAAAGAACTAAAATAGCCTACTTTCCTGTTACTTAAATACTTACTGAAGTTCTAATCAGGAAACAACTAGGTTCTTAACAGTAAATATCATCAACAACCGTTTCTACACTAGATTTATACACATTAGAAAAAAACACTGCATCCAGCTATAACATAAACTTCTAAAAGCCAAAATCAACTATTTTCCTTAATATTCTTTCGCAAATTAACTTATTATTTATCGTCTGCTAGATTTATTTGTAGTTTGAAGAATAATTGAATATTTATTAATAACAAAAGTAATGAAACTACTCCAAACTGCATTAAAAGAATACAAAATGTAAATTAAAGCTAAGCATAATTGTATGAAAAAAATATGCCTTGCCGCTTTCTTGGTAAACAATAAATGAACAATCAAAGAATCACATTGTGCTACATTTTATTACGTCATTCCAAACTGATTCATGAAAAAAGTATTTTGCATCAAATATTTTTAAATAAATAAAGTTTCTCATGCCATTGTTGATTTGGCAACAGTGATTTAAAATGACTCAAAATTTAATTCCAATGCTAGTTCAATGGGAAATTCGCCGACATGTAGTAAATTTATGTCCGTCCGGATATACAGACAGGCGAACAAAAAGTATGAAAGTTGGGTCTCTGAGGTCATAGCTTTCTAACAAAAAAAGAATTTTTAAGATCAGATGTATAGAACCGATTTTGGAAGGGGGGTACGCACAGACAGAGGGACATCAACCGCATGTCAATACCTACTTTTTCATTTTTTAAAATTCTTTCGAATTAAAAAAAAGAAAAGTAAGCTAAAAATGATAAAAGTGAGTTAATTGTTTAGTTACCTAGTTAAATTATGCGAATTAGAAATTATAGAACTATGAAATTATTAAAGGCATTTTTTAAATTTCTTCTATTTTCAGTCGGTTTTTACCAGTTCTAGCCATTTTCTGCCGCTGGCATGACAAAAATAGTTTCTGCCAGCAAAAAGTCGACCCTGGGTGAGCTTATATAGCGTATTTAGAAACATGACCCTGGTCAAATTCACCATTAAGTAATTGGATTGAGCAAATTATTCATTTTGAGTACCATTCAAAACATTTCTAGATAAAAATTTAAAGATTTGAAGTATACCTGGCATGTGGTCTTAGCAACGGAAACAAAATTTGGCAAACATTCATGGTGCCAAGCACATTAACCTTTATGGTATATTCAGCTTGCTCTGTCAGCTATAGTTAATGAGATGAATATTACTAAATAAAACTGGACAAACCATTGAAATTTTAAGAGCTTATACATATTATACAGTCAAACTATATTACAAGGACACTTGTTTATAACAACACAAACGTTTGGGCCCTATTTCTGTCAGTACCCGCCCGAGACTTTGCTGATGGACCTATTGTCAGCCGATTTTTAGGGTAAAGGATTAAAATTAAATCAAAAAAATTATTAATTAAAATTTCAGTGTTTTGTTTGTGCTTATGTTTTGTTAATTGTGGTTCTCTTTAAAAAATGGTAATATGGTTAATTTGCAATATTTCGTATAACTTGAAATTTCTAAAAGTAACTGTAACTAGTTACTTTTCGTATTTGGGCAATTCTACCATAATTTTTAATTTTATGTCCCTTGGGCATAACTTTAAAAAAAAATTAATATTTCTTTTCAATTTTTTCTTATTATACGAATAGACTGGTCGTTATATAATTGCAAAACGGAATTTTAAAGCAAAAAAACTCTAAAAATCTCTAAAAATTTTTTAGGACACAAAACAATGCAGAAAATACCTTACCTTCCCATGTCCCGAATGTTAATTTTTTAGTTTAGGGCTTAAACTAACACATTTTTGAGCTAAAAATTACATTCATTTGGATTTTAAATTGAACTAATACTATATCTTAACAAATTCCTTCCATAAAATTTTGGCTTTTAATATTTATAATGTGTATTTCTCTTCTCCTAACTTTGTCCCTGGGTTTTGGTACATTCACTGACTTCATTACTAAAGTGGCGAAGAGAGGCACTGGATGGAGCTACAGTGATTCTTCAATCATGAAAACTGTATTGCAGAAAACTCGCATTTCAGTTAGTAGCCGCATTCTTTTGCTATACTTCACCACTAAGCCCAAAAGTTAAAAAACCCAGTAAAATGAGCTGCGTGGCTTTATTACTTTCCTTACAATCCCCCATGGTTAAGGTAAATTTTTGCTTAATAATCGGAATTTTTTTTCTATAAATATGATTAAGTGGAGTATAAGGAGTAAAAAAATCAATTTTTATTAAACTGGAGTTAGTTTCAACACAAAAAAGACCAGAAAACATCATGATTTTCCTCACCGTCCGTTCTTTACTTTACGTTCCTAACCGACACAATGATATAGGGAGGGAAAATCGAAACCTGTTTTAAGACTAACCGGTTTGTTTGTAACTTCGGTTTCATTGAAAATTAGTTATGTTCATAAGGCTAGTTTAAAACGGTTTCTTTTAAACCGTTTTTTTATAAAAAAAACTTCCATCCCTAAATTTTTTGTTAAAAAAATTCAAATGAGCCTTGCTGAACTTTTTTTTTGTAATTCTAGAACCCTTATAAGCCTTTTTACAAATATTTAAAGTGATTTTGAAAAAATAAATTTCACAAGTTTTTTTATACCTGAAATTAAAAATTATGGTAGAACTGCCCATTTACTAACTGTAACAGTTACATAAAAAAAAGTAACTATATGTGTAACAGAGTTACTTTTTAAAAGAAACTTTCCGATCCCTGGTGTCTAACTAAATATATTTAGCATAGATACTCTAGCCATGCTCATTAAAAAGTCATAGGCAAAGGATTCGACATTTTTTGTTTAATTGCAAAGTACTTCAATGCATTCATTTAGTTTAGAATAATTAATAAATGTTTTTGCATAGTTATGCTTATGCTATGTGGTGTAAAATTTCAAATATAATTTAAATGTGCTATTTAAAAGAAGAAATTAAAAGCAAACAAATTAATAAGGTATGTAGGTAAATGAATAGAATATTTAGAAACACATTAACCTTATAAAATATAGCTGCATTATTAACTAAAACATCCAATCCTTCATAGTGAGATTTCAGAAATGTAGCTAGAGATTTAATACTATCTTCACTTTCAATGTCTAATAAATGAAACTTTGGATGTAACCCTTCTTTTTCAAGAGCATTCACAGCAGCTAGACCACGCTCTTCATTTCGGGCTGGAATTTTAAAAAATAGTTACTTAAAATTAATAAAGACTAATTTTAGTTTGTCATTTGGGCCAGTCCTAGGAGACTAACGTAAAATTAAATTTTACAACTTTTAACACTAATTTTGAGTTTATTATTCATTAAAAAAACTTTGTAATTATTGAAATTTTTATTATTTTATGTCAATATGCAAACAGGAAATACACTATCAATAAAATAAAGCAGTAAATTATATGAATTTTTAGAAAAAACTATAAAATTGAGAGCCAACATCACCAAAAATACTAAGATTAACAATAGAAAGCCCCTCTAAAACAACAGGGTGTGACATGTGACACAGGAAAAAAATATTAGTTTTAAATTAAATTTTATTTTGTTCTTCTTTTGTTTGCTTTTCTACATTTTTTTTTATTCTTATGCTTGGTATCAATGGTGAATGGCAAGTTTTCACTGATTAAAGCAGTTTTTAAACTATAAAAATAGACTTTTCTGGTTGAGGTTTATATTTCTGGTTAGGTTTATGGAATAATCTAGTAAAATGCATTATTTAGCTGTGACTAGGTGGTCTCTTTAAAATTACTTTTTTTTTTTAAGCTGCATAATTTGGCGGGGATTTATTTACCATCATTCAATGCTTCCGTACAGGGTAAGGTATGCCAATCATTTGACTTGAGAAAAGAGGCAGCCAGCAGTACAGAAATTATGGGTGCAAATAAAGTGAGTTCCTAGAAGCAAGTGTGTTTTGGCAACAATGTCAATATCTGTAATACTTGGCAACTTTTAGTGTTAACAGAAATTGTGAACTGACAAAAATAACAAAACTTTTCTCTTGCCAAAAAAAAGTCTAGGCAAATCTTGCAGCAAAAAATGATTTATTGCTTGCCAAAAAAAAACTATTTATTGAACATTGAAAACTCCCCATATGACACACGTTTTTTTAAACAAAAATGGCAAGAAGAGACTTAATTTGGACTTTGATTCAAATTCAATTGAAAATTTTATAAATGTCTAGTTATTTTACCTGTTAAGTACACATCTCCATCAAACTTTGAGCAAAGTGCTCTAACAATAGCAAATCCTATTCCCTTATTACTTCCTGTAACCTAAAAAATATATTATCCAAATAAAATAGAATTAATAAAATCGTTGCTTTGAGTACGAAGATTTATTGCACTCCAATTGCTGTCCTCAAAAAAGTTACACTATTGATGTCTTGGTACCTGTTAGAATTATAATTCAAATTTTATAACATATCTGCTTTATATGTAACATATAAAAGAAAAATTATAAATAAGTAAACAAAACCTTCGTCTGCCTATTTATTAACTAAGAACCTATAAAATTAAAAATTTATCTGTAGAGAAAAAAAATCCAAGTGCTTGCAACAAGAAAAGAAAGTTGGTCTGTATAGTGTATCTCATAGATACAAAGATAGCAATCGAGTGTTAAGGGTGGTGCTGTAAATAAATGCAAATCTTACTACTGCGACTCTTTGAGCCATTATCCTTTTAATACCGCTAAGTATTGAACAACTAACAAAAATGGGGAATATTGAATGATGATGCTACAGTTCATCACTAATAATTTACAATTTGATAAAATTATACCGGAGATAACAGACGATGTTACGCAACGCTACGGAATTCGAAAACACTCAGGGATTAAAATAATATTGGCTCCCAATGTTGAAGTACACAAAAGTGTTTAAGCACAGCTAACTTATATATGTTACGAAGGTACGATACGTTCGTATTAAAGTTACGAAACAAATTTGACTTTGTTAAAGCATCTCATGGAAGGTTAGAAATGGACAACGATTAACTTACTTACCTAAACAGTAATAATGCCGTCCAAGCTCGATCAAAATTGGAAGTCGTGAGAAAGCTATCAATAGATGGCGCCATGGCGCAACAAACAATGTGCTCGGTGTCATGTGTTGTTTGTTTACACCCAGTTCGCTGGGATTTTGATAAGAAATTTTGGTTACAAGAGTTCGAAATTTATATATATATTTTTTTTGTAAACTTTTATAAATGCAACAAATAATGGCTAGTTTTTTGCATCATACTATCCTATAAGTCAAAGAAAGAACACGGTGATATAGGAATTCCTACGAAATGGATGGTAAGGAGTTTTTAAAATTATTCTTTTTTGGTGAAAATTTCTAAATATTTTTATTCTTAAATCTTTTCGTAATGCATTAATTATTATTTTCTGTTTTTCCCTCATGATATATAGTTTAAACACATATTTACTTTTGTTCTATCTAGATTTATATTTATTTTAGTTCGGGCATTCTGTTTTCTAATAAATGTGTTTTTGAATTAAATTTTGAAAAAAAACTTTTCAATATCTATATTCGCATAAATTCTAATACTTTAAATGCATTTTATAGTTGAGATTTAAATGATCTATCTCATTTTAAAATTTTGTTGTTATTCGAAATTATAGTATTATTATTAAGGGACTGTTATTCTTAACAGAAGCATTTTTAATAAGTGTTATAGTATTTGTTAATTTTTCTTTAAGAAGCCAAAGCTAATTTTTTTTAAAAATAATGGAACGTCTGAACAAGGTTCTCATTACTCTAAATTACTTCATTAGTGTTTTAATCTCCAGTAGAAAATTCTTATACGGGGATTTTAAATGAATAGTTCTATAGCGTTTTTTTTAAGTTAAAAAAACAAAGAAACTCATTACATGATTATGTTTTTAAAAATATGTGCTTGCTATTTTTAGCTTTTTAATCTTAAATTTCTAAAAATTGTGATTTTTGGCAGTAGTATTCTGTAACGTTTTTACACTATGCAAACATGTTGAAGAAAGATTTTAATTTAAAATGTATTAATTCTGCAAATTGCTTGAGCAGACAATAAAAAATATCATTGTAATGTATCGACGACAGTATTCGAAGCCGGGCCGCATACCGCGACTCTACTAATATGCGACGATACAACAGTGGTGACAGAGTACTTTGGGACCTAGATCTTGTTATTCTCGATATGCGATTTATTGTAGAGTTGAACAGTAATATAACAACTAGATCATATTTAAATTTAAAAATGGTATTTTATGAATTTCTCTGGCAAATATATTGCTTGGAAGCAGAAACAAATAAAAATATAACTCATTTCATTGTTTATCATGTTACTCGTACGAACAGTATTCGAAATAGCCACTGGATCCGTCATTCACCGCGAATACATTCCTACTAAAATATGCGACCGACTACAACGATGGCGCGACCTGAGTACTTTTTGAGGACAGCCTATGAATCCATGTTATTTCTCGAGTATACGCGGCATTCCTTGTAGGAGGCTATGAAACGTAATAAGTAAACAAACCATAGATATCATAATTAAAGTATAAACTTTATTTAACTTTAATTAGAATCTATAAGCAAAAAGCCAAGATCTCCTCTCATTCTGGATTCCTTTGACTGTCGATCTATGTTCTATCTATAAGTACAGTACACTTCTCATATCATAATTTTCAAAGTTATTTAAAAATTTTGCCAATCGTCGTAAAAATCGAGGATTAAATTATTAAGTGCATAATTTTAATCCAAATAATTACAGTCTCTCTTCATCGCAACGTGCTCGGTAAATAGGCCTCACAACAATGAAATTTTATTAAAAAAATATAAATTGGCAATAAATCTGTCAGCTATTATAGCTTTCAAATTAGCATTTGCTTTAAGGCAATTTACCATTATTGATCAAAATGAAGTATTAGTGGAAAAAACATCAGTGCAATTGAAGTATTTAAATTCTGAATTTTTAATCGATTTGAAGAGGGCTGGGCAGCTAGCTGTCATTCAGTTTTGAAGGAATAACAAAACTAACTTTTTTTTTTGGTTTTGTTCACAAATAAACTAAATTTTTTTTAGTTTTGCTTGCGAAACATTTTTTTGTTTTGTTTTGTAAAACAAAACTGCCCGGGGCCCCAAACCAATATTTAGGCTTTCAATGGGCCCTACAATACTGCCCCATGTTGGATACTGATGTTTTTAAGAGAAAACAAAATTGCCCGGGGCCCCAAACGAGTATTTAGGCTTTCAATGGGCCCCTACAATACTGCCCCATGTTGGATACTGATGTTTTTTTAGAGAAAACAAAATTGCCCGGGGCCCCAAACGAGTATTTAGGCTTTCAATGGGCCCTACAATACTGCCCCATGTTGGATACGGATGTTTTTTAGAGAAAACAAAATTGCCCGGGGCCCCAAACGAGTATTTAGGCTTTCAATGGGCCCTACAATACTGCCCCATGTTGGATACTGATGTTTTTTAGAGAAAACAAAATTGCCCGGAGCCCCAAACGCGTGCGTACTGGATTGCCACTAACTTGTGTAGCTCTAGTGCGACAATAATTAAAACTAAACTGGATGAAGAGCTTAGTGGAAGAACGTGCTAAGTGACAAAAAGGTGAAAACGAGATAATGAGCTTCAAAGTTTTTAGTTTGCAACTTTTCTGTCATTCACAAAATCACAGTTTTTTTTTGCATGATATTTTAGTTTGGTTCTTCAAAATGCTTGGTGGCTTTTGGCTTAGCCGTAATTTACGTCATAACGTGTCATTTACAAAACGCGCTTGACACCTCATGCACTTGGCACGTTCTTCCTCCGAAGTGCTTCAGATTTTGGCCAGTCACTTAGTGGAAGAACGTGCTAAGTGAAATTTTTAAGGTAAATTTGATCCATAAACGTTTCATAATTTCTGTACTAACCTTCCGATTTTCAAAATTCTTTTTCTGTTTGGAAGATAGGACTTCACATATCTCTTTTATACTTATTAATCGTTTGCCTGTCCGTCCATCATTTTGTCCGTCCGTCCATATCCCTTTCAATTTCCGATCCAAAGTTCCTGATTTTGAAAATTCTTTTTTGGCTCGAAAGTAAAAAATTAGATGACTACAATGTATAGTGTTTGGCCAACTGCCTGTACGTCTGCTTTTTTGTTTCTGTCCGTACGTCCTACCCCCCACCACCCAACTTCCTTTGTACCCGTCCATTTTTTAAAGTTATTACTTTCAATTACCTAATATAAAATATAAGGTAATAAAATTATTGCGATAGGGGTCAATAATACAAAATGAAGATTTTGTGCTTTCTACACATTTTGGAGGGTGCTCATTCTAAAAAAATTGTGTTTTTTTTACATTGATCCGTCTGTCTGTCTGAAACTACTTTACAGTTTAAAATAAAAGAGCTACGGACTTCAAATTTAGTACACGGGTTCCTAGTTTCTGTTGGACGTCATAATAAGGTTTTCGAGAAAATTGTGCATGCCATGCGCAATTAGAAGTTGCCATAAACTTTTTTTGGTTTTAAAGGTATGGCTGAACAACGAAAATAGATACAGACTTAAAATTTGATACACGTGCTCCCTGTACTAGTCGGACGTCAAAATAAAGTTTTCTACAATATTGTGCATGCGCAAGGAGTAGCTGCTGCCATAGAACTTTTTAGGTTTGAAAGTTATTGAAAATACTTTATAAGATATATATAACTTTTAAATGAGCGTATTGATATATAGTGTTACACATCCCTAGTTTTTTTTTAAAGATATCAGTCACCTATCTTATACTTTTTGTTCGTCCGTCTGTCCCTACTATAAGGATTTCTTTGAGTATTTAAGTTAAAAGAAAGTAGGTTATATAAGTTATTTTAGAACTTCTTGCTTAATGTTAGATGAGTAAGTTTTTAATTGAAAATATTTTTTAAAAAATACCATTATCACTGAAATTATAAACTAAATACTTTGAAGAATAATAAGACAAATCAACTTAATAAAAAGTATACAAAAAGATAGTAAAAGAAACACAGATGCATGTGAATAAAAATAAATATTAAATTTAAAAGACTTTTAAAGAAAGATAATAATGCAAGATGTAAGTTTTCGCAAAATATTTGTTTAAATAGTTTTTAGATAAGAATAATCGAATTTAAAAACAAACTTTGATATTTAAAAAAAAAGTAAAAATAAGTTGTATGGCAAGATATAGATCCTAAGGTTATTTACGTTTTTCTTTCTCCTTTTCAATTAAGGGTTTAATCAATTTTAAGAAAGCTACTTTAATTTACAGCATTTCTACAACGGTCGAACATGATCGTTTAAATTAAACAATTTATTTTTACAATCGTGATGCATAGTATTTTTTTAAAGTCATCGATATTTTAATAAATATTAAGAACTTATAAAACGTTTTATACTTTGTCACTTTATTTTTACATCAATTATTATGAAAATATATTTTAGTTTTACATAACAAAGCAATATCTTGATTAAATTTGTACTTACCGTATAAGCTTTTATTCACACTTTCAAGCAAAAATTCAGCTTTCCGCTTGCTTCTTAATTCAATTTTAATAATTTTAGGAGTTTAGGACATTGCACAAAATGCGTTCGATAGCTTTAGAGATCAAACGTAAAATGGCTTTAAAACGATTTTTGTACCCATAATTCATTTTTTAAACAAACCAGATGCTTTGAATGTTCGGTGCAATGTTGTTTTAACGCGAACTACGAACTGCCATCTCCATAGAGCAGGTGCAACTTTGTTTAAATTATACCATCTGTTCGCTGCTAAATTATCTATGTTTATTACAATAAAAATCAGATGACATTTTATAAAATGTTAAAACCTTTAACTCCGTTTAAATTTAAAATCAAAATGCATTTTTTTCCTATTTTGCTAAATGTACTCAAAACCCAGTTTTACGCAAAATTAATTTAATTTCATTGATTATATTTAATAATTAAAGTTAATTAGGAAATATTAATTACATTTTGCTGAATTCTTTTTGATTAAAACTACAAAAAAAAAACACATTTGTTTTGCTATTAATGCAAGCGAAAGTCTGAAAATTTTCCGCAAACGTGTCACTTAGCACGTTCTTCCACTAAACGATCGTTCCGGAATCGGTCGATTTCGGTGGAAGAACATGCCAAGGGTCCTTAGCACGTTCTTCCATTGAAAAAGTGACGAAAACGCGTGCACCTACCAACTTCGTATGCGAAAAATATACAAAATCGAATGTTTTCTAAAAAATTGAAAGCTGTTATGTTTAAAGCAGGTAATAACATGATCATTGACACAAAAATCTCATTTTTTTCAAAAATGTCACTTAGCACGTTCTTCCACTCAGCTCTTCAATTGTCAGAGGACACACCAGTGGCGTAGCCAGGATTGTTCCAAGGAATCCAAGGGGGAGGGGGGTTACAAAAGTTCAATGTTGCCGATTTGGTTTAGCCAAAACTAAATTAGTTATGATTAATAAAAAAAATCAAGGGCTAATGGGGTTGTTTCACGGAGGATCTGGCAATAGCTCTGCGGTTATGTTTTCATGTCTCTCGAATTACTGTTGTTTTGGTATTCGGGAGTAAGTTTTCGAAGAGAATATTTTAGTTGCTAATTTTTTAAAATTCCAACTTCTTTCAATGCAAGTTTTCCTTGATAAATGATTAAAACAACCAACAGCACAGCAAGAAGTTGTAATTTTGAAAAATAACAACTGAAATAACTTATTCTTAGAAAACTCAATTTCGAATATCAACAAAAGTAATTTGAGAGACATGAAAACAGCCGTGTCTCGCTCAATGTTAAGAAAACGCGGTCGTTGCCAAAAGCTGGGCGGTAAACTATTTGGCTTCTTTTCTAATTTGGCGCTTTTACTTGGCTCCAATTCGTCCAGCGATTTAATCGATCTATAAATGTTACTAGATAGACCAAAATACTTTGGAAAATGAGGCCACTGCCAGTCTATGTTAGCGACTGTTATTTTTTCTATTTATTTTATTTGGAGGAATGTGTGGTAAACGAATGTAAACAATATGAAATTTAAGTATTATTTTTAGGAGTAAAACTGCATTTGGTATACAATTTTATGTTCTCCTTTGAAAATGCATTTATGTTATATTAGTATTTATTCATTTTGTTATTAACGGTTTGGAGAAAGGGAAACATTTGGTTTCAATTGAAAAATAAAATGAATAATTTTAAATAAAATTTATTTACAATATCGTAAAAAAGAAAATCATTCTTCATAAATAATAATTTCTTAAATAAAGTTTTATTTGTCCGTGACGTCCGCCGACATAGAACACAAGAATTGCCCATTTTTCACTTTTCTGTTACTATGATAAAATACAAATTAGATTTACCAGGGAAATTAAAAATAATCCAATTAATTAAAATAATAACTTTCGAGCAGTCTATAAGAGATTTAAACATAAGAAAATTTAAACGTTATGCATCTTCTTTTGTTCTATGAAAGGAAATAAATGATTTTTACGAAAACAAGTTTTGAAATTTGATCATTTCCAAAAAAATTTTGTCTGATTGAATGAAACTTTTTAAAAAGAACACAATTAAAAAAATTTGACTTTGGCGATCAAGTTTATAAAAACCGCCAAATGACGTCATTTTTCTTTACTGCGCATGCCCTGGATATAAAAAACGGCCGCACTTTTTCAGATGCGTAGCCATTGGAGCGAGACACGGCTGCATGAAAACAAAACCGCAGAGCTATTGCCAGATCCTCCGTGAAACAACCCCATTAATTCAAATTAATTAACTGAAATGGCTAGTTAATTATAATCAATTAACTGAAAGGACAAATTAATTATTATTAATTAAGAATTAAAATAAATTTTAAAAATAGATTAATCTATTTACTAGAAATCCAAATTAATTTCATTATAATGATTTTAAACTAACTTTAGTAGCTATTAATGAACACAATTAAACCCTTTACTTCTGGGGATAAGGGGGCTATAGCCCCTCCCTCAAGAAAAAAATTACATTATGTTTTTAAATACGCCAATAGTGGACACATCGCATACTGAATACTGGTTTGCGGGAGTTACATTTCACTACAACTACGAAATAAATAGCTGCATTGATGCGTTCTTATTCCTAAGAAATGCACTAAAAAATAAATAAAACGTATTTCATATATTCCAAACTCCGCAAAGGAACATTTCTCGCGCGCGCTTGTTTTGTTTGTTTGTGGTGGCGGGTGGGAGAAACCGATTTTCCCCTTCCACAACCCAACTGCTTGCAGCCAGCAGCAAGCCTCGCCCACTCGCCTTCTGAGGTCTGTGTCAGTCTTTGGCTCATGTTCTTTGTTCGCGTAAAGTAATTTGTTATGAGTTTAATTATTAACGTAATTAACGTATTCATCCCCTGGATTGAAAGTTTTATTTCCTGCATCGAAGAGCGTCTCTTAAAGCACAAGAACATTTTGAAAGGATTTCACTGCTTGTTTTTCTTATCCAGAGAATAGTTAAGAAAGTAAAGAGCGTTTTTGAAGTTGATTGAAGTTTATGAAGATTTGGAAAACAACAAGTTAAACGTGTTGATGGCAGAAATGGAACTTTGGCAAACTTTTCTCCAACGAAACAAAAGGCACACCACGTCAATGCAATTGATTTTCTATAAATATTTGTGATAAAACAATCTTTCCAAGCATCCATATCCTACTTAAGATTTTCATAACTATTACTGTATCGACCAGCACAGTAGAGCACTCCTTTTCCACGTTTCGGAGAATCAAGACACGATTAAAAAACGCGATGTCTGAGAGTAGGGTAAATGGCTTAGCCAATCTTAATATCCACAGGGAAATTCCAGTTGACACAGACAGTGTATTATCCACACTGACGAAGGCCCAAAGAAGACTCAATTTTGTTTTGTAAGACAGCTGATATAAAAAGATTTTATCAAAATAAAACCTAAAATCTTATTTTATCTGCTGGGTTTTATCCTTCATTTCTATAGTCCCTACTCAAAACTTGCATTCAAAGAGCTAAAATAAACTTAAAGTAATGCCTTAAAATACCGGTTATTCTAAGGAATTTTTAAAAAGTTTTGCGTTGGTTGGCCCACGGACCCGGGTCAGCCCCCCCTATAATTATTTTCTGAGTGCGCCACTGTTTTGCGGTATATTTTCGGGCTCAGCAATATATTTGGTAAGTATTTGTTGTCATTTCAGGATGGCAACAGAATTGGCTGACGCCAAGTTTGTTGTTATTTTGACTTGGCAACAATTTTTGACTTGTCGCCATAATGTAATTATGTGTGTGTTTCATTATTTTAACTACTAATATTTAAATTTAATTACGGTACATTTATAAGTGTTTATTGAGAACAATTGAGTTTGACATCCACACTGTTTCCATTTTATTATTTTTTTAATTTGGAGATGTAATAAGAATAAAACTGAAATATTATAAAACATATTCCGTAATATACTACTTTTGATTTGTCAAATAGGGTATACACCAAACATTAATGCACTTTTTTTATGCAATATATTTTATTAAAGAATGTCCGGTTATCACTTTTCAGTTGACTCGTAAAATGAAGGAAAACATTTTTTTTTTCAATTTGTTCTGTGGGCAGACAAGAAATTTTATCGAGCAAGGGTGACCGTAGACCCCTCAGTTCCTTATCTACCCCTTGACACCCCCCCCCCTTCTGCTGTTGACAACCATATAGCAGAAGAAAGTCCGCGTGAAAACACAGTGCATGTGGTATTCAAGGAAACAAACACACCCCGCTATACAGTCATTCTTTCTCGCACTTGATGCTTAAAATCCTAAATTTTAAATTTAAATTCTTTTCTTTTGTATCGGTTAAAGTATACATTGACGCCCGGGTTTGGCGACAAGTCAAAAATTGTCGCCAAGTCAAAATGACAACAAACTTGGCGTCGGCCAAGTCTGTTGCCATCCTGAAATGACAACAAATACTTACCAAATATATTGCTGAGACCGAAAATATACAGCAAAAAGACCCGGGAAAAGTGAAAACTCTCATTAATTAATACTAGGGCATTTACGATCTAAGCGATCTTTAACAAAAATAATCGGAATTTAACAGTTTGTTTCACGAACAACAATGTAAAAAAATAGAATCGTAACACGTTCTAAACATTGTATGATTATTATTTTAAATAATATTTATGCGATTTAAGTAAGAATTAAAGAAAAAACATGTGCACGTTTACGATTAACTGATCTAGCAGGAAAATATTTTCTAAAGCTAAAAAGATTTTTCAAACAGTACTGAAAAAAGATTAAAATAGCACTAAAAAACGTTATTTTAAAAATAAAACATGTTTTACATACCATGAAAAATAAGAAAATCCGATCCTACCACGATAACACAATAAAAAACGTGGATCATAATACGGCAAGTGCCGAAATAAATAATGAAAAATAATCATTTAAAATAGTTAAACATTGAATTAAAAATCGATCTGCACGAAAAATATTTACTTTTAAATAAAAACAATTAAGATTTAAAAAGATTGGAAAATAAAGATTTAGATTCACATGCACCGTTTCGCCGTCGCGAATAGAGTCGAGAAAAAAATAAAACAACATGCATGGTTGCCGAACTTCGGATTTCAGGTTTTTTGGCGAAAAAATGATTGAGAAGGTTGCTAAATATGGCGAATTTCGCGATTTTGCCAAATTTTCGTCGCCAAGGGTTGCCGTAAAATGGAATTTGGCGGGGTTGCCAGATTGGCGACTTTACTGCCGGGCGTCAATGTATACTTCAGCCGGTATTTCTTGTATTTTTCCTGAAAGAATGAGGTTTTTCCCGGTATTTACCAGTTTTTCCCGCTGGGATGGGAAATATTAGTTTTGGACGGGAAAAACCCAACCCTGAGACAAAGCGACGGCGGCGGCTTCTTTTTCCCCGTGGTGTTATGGAGAAAAGACCCACGTTTTCAAATTCGTCTAACTTATTTTAATTTTTAATTAAAAAACTATTTGGAAATTTGAAAAAAGAAAAAAACGCATCGAGGTATAAGGGAGAGACACATTCCAGAAAAATTTTGGACTTGTAACATCAATATTTCATCCTGTTATGGCTCCGTACGCTTTAAAAAAGCTTACTTTTTTTTTTAATATAGAGAGACTTGTAGCTGATTTGCAGGTCCCTATAATACCATTTTTTTAAATTGGTAAAAAGAATTTTTTGATTATTAATAAATAGTTTTACAATATAAACTAGGTCAAAATTTGAAAAACGAAGATAATAGGGACGTAAAACTTTAAATTTCCTTCGCATCGGAAAAAAAGTGCATTATTTGCATTTTTAGTGTCGAAAAGTGGCAAAGAAATTATATATTTTTTTAAATCCAGCAAGTAGTGCCCCCTAGGAGTAGAAATGAAGCTCTTCCCCTGGTAACGCCCCTTGTAATTAAATTTGCTGAAACACCGATAAGATAAAGTACGTGTAGTCCGATTTCACGAGCCTGCAAATTTTAAATTCTGGTCTGTAAACTAAAGTTTCAATTCATTGTTCCTGTGTGTTTTTGGACGCTGATTTCGAAAATGTCGTTTAAAAGTATTAAAAATTTTGAAGAAGGATTGATTTATTCTATTAGAAATTGCTTATTAGTAAAAAGTTCTTTTTAAATTACTTCCATGTCTATGATTTATTTAAAATAACCGATACTTATAACAAAGCTCATAAAAAGGCATTACAAAGTGTGAAAAATTGCACAAATTTCGGACTTATTTTTGTTAAAATATAAATTTAAGTTTCAAATCTAAAAACTTGTATTTCTTGAAGCTTTAGTTTTAATTTTCCATTTCTCTCAAAAAAAGTATTTTTGCATTACATTTTAAATTTGCTTGGGCATTAGGTAGCAATATCGGCTTGTTTTATATTATAGGTAACTCTTTTCATTTTTGACCTTTCGCGATTTCAATGGATGTTTCGGTTTCACTCTCAATGCGAGGTCTTTTCATCTGTTGTGTTCTAGTCTAGTTTAGTTAAGTAGGAAATATCTTTGCACTAGAGCTACACGATAGCTATTGGCGACAGGGGTCGTAATTTAGAACCCCGACCAAGTGACGAGCTGCCATCAGAGTAGACACCCAACGCAACCGTTAAGGGAGACATTGTGCACAGTGTTGGGACTTTGAAGCATATTTAACGTGCATTCCCTATGCTCATAATTCGTCGTGCATTTTTGGCTGCACGGATGGTTTATAGGTCGGCGGTTATTTTGGCGATGCCCGGATGCATATTTCTATTCCTTACATGCCAACGACACCTCGCCAGTGACGTAATGCTGCCGAGCGAACCCGAAACGAATGTAACCAATCATTGTCCATCTCGTAGTGACATCACACGGATTGTTTTGGTTCGGCAACTAGGTGCAAATTGCACCAAATTGCTTTACAATTAAGTGAAAACAAATCTTTTCCCGATAATGTTATTTTTTTGCCTCAAATTTTGTTTGTAATTAATAAGAGGTAATAATTTTGCTGTATAATTAATAAGAGTGTTTGTAGCTATATCTCTTTTTTCTCGACAATTTTTTAAAAAAAAACACGTCAAATGAGCTAAAAGGTTTTATCTGTTTATAAGGGAAATTACGATGATTTTATGAGTGCATTTTATAGCGTATTTTTTTATTTTGGATTTTTAAGGTAGTATAACAGGATTTTATACTTTATAATGAGCTGAAACAATAACATAAGTTTATTATCCTAGAATGGATTAAATGGTACATATACTTGGATCGATTACAACTTTTTTTATTGTCCGTGTGGAGAGCGGGTATTTATTTGCTAGTAGTAAAATAAAATTCTTCTCGGAGTTATAGCTGTAAAAAAGTTGACCTTCAAACCTAGATATTCGAGGATCGAATCTAGTGCTCCCGTAAATCGGTGCTGTGGAGCCCAGTCGGTTAGGCGTTCGCCTTGCATGCGGAAGGTCCCAGGTTCGGGCATCGCCAAAATAACTGCCGACCTATAAACGGCCCGTGCAGCCAAAAATGTCCGACGACTAATACCCCGTGTAGAGGGAGTGCACGTTAAACATACTCCAATGTCCCAACGCTGCGTACGATGTCGCCCTTAACTGTTGCGTTGGGTCGTTGGTTGCCTACTCAGGTGTCAGCTCGTCACTTGACTGTGGTTCTAAATTACGACGCTTGTCGCCAATAGCCCTCGTGTAGCTCTAGTGCGACGATAATTCAAAACCTACCTACCTCCCGTAAATCATAATATCAATCAAATATATACCGTCTAAAGAGGGTTTGTGCACTTTAAATCCATTATGGTGCAATGGCCCATAGTCTTGTACTATACCGCGAATTGGTTCCCAGTCAGATATAAGCATCGTCTTTTTGACGTCATTTCAAAATTACTAGGCACGTCGACAAAAATCCGCGTATAGCTATTATGCGATGTTTAATTAATTTATAA
The DNA here is from genome assembly GCA_019343175.1 of Oedothorax gibbosus. Classification (NCBI taxonomy): domain Eukaryota; kingdom Metazoa; phylum Arthropoda; class Arachnida; order Araneae; family Linyphiidae; genus Oedothorax; species Oedothorax gibbosus. The sequence goes on from CM033277.1 coordinate 32,523,539, forward strand.
TTTTTGTTCTGAAACCATGTCCAGTAGAACTTCAATTATCCGAAGCGGGGTTGATTATCCGAATGTCAGAAAAATTGCACCCGGCCTACCTGGTAATGTTTGTCTTTGTTGGATGTCATGCCCAGTAATCTTTTTGTACCGACTAAAAAAATTTCTAAGCATGACTTCCAACAGAGACTAAAAGTAATAGGTAGGCGGGTATAAAAGTTTATATGTCACATATAAACTGTTGTACCAACTGTAACTGCTTTTATTTTTGTACTCATCTGTTATTTATGCAAATTATCTTTCAAGTGCAGTAAATTTTTGTATATCTATCATTCACCATGGCTTCTAAAAGAAATCCACACCTTTCAACATAAATTGAAAAAAAAAAATATTACAAAAGCTATAACTCAATTTGCCAAACGACACTTTATAATTTGGCTTTGGTTGGGTTGATGACGACCGAAACTAGAAGTTACGTGTTAGTTACAGTTGCTTGTACCCCCAGGTGTATCTTTAATGCAACGTTATTCAATTAACCTGCAAACTAAGTGTGTCATCCTGTCTTCTCGAAAGAAGTCAGAGATGCGTTGACAAGGGAGGGGCTTAGAAAAGGTAGTTTCCAAGTGACCAATCGGCTATTTATAGAAGGGTTGAAATCAGATAATTAGGACGAAAACGTCCATCAATGAATTGAACATGGTGATTTGCTGTTCTCCGAGTTCTCTGACCCTCCCTCTATAGCAGTTCCAATATCTTCACCAGATGTCGCCCTCGGTCACGTTTAGTTGCCTCCTCGGGGCTATTCCCCCTTAAACGCCAAAATTATTTTTATTAATCTTCTTTCGCAGAATTTAAACATTAGTCTATCGTTTGCTACGTTTTTTTGTAGTTCGAAGAATAACGAGGTAATTTTTTTAATAAATATCTTTTAGTCGCCACAATTTCCCATGTTCATTAACTTTCAAAAATTCAGTTATTATTTATCGTTTGTTAAATTAATTTACAGTTTGAAGAATAAATAATTAGTAAAATTGTTGGTTTAAAAATAAAAGCAAAACTTTGGATATTTTGTGTGCAAAGTTAGAATTCTCTATGCATCTTTCTTCATACATATAATACAGTCAAACCCTGTTAACAAGAACACGAAGGGAGCACCGAAACATTTCGTTTTAACCGAATTTCATGTTAACCGTCAGGATATTTTTTTACATTGAACCAGGAAATAAAAGGAAATAAGGAAACAAAAATTTAACAAAAAAATTCTTATTTTATAATTTTATACACTAACTATAGGGGCACCCCCCTACTCGCTATCGCTCGCCAACCCCCCGGAAACTGCTTGCGCAGTTCCCTTTGGATCGCTTTGTGATCCATGCTCGCTTCGCTCGCTCACTGTTCTTTGAAATATTTTAGTCTAGCCTTCAGGGTTCACCTAAAATACCATGTCCGGTAATTTTCGCCAATTCCGGTAATTTCAAATATGGTAACCCCGCCAAATTATTTTTTGTGCACATTTTGTGTTTTGAACTTGCAGCAAACTGTAGAGTTCTGATTTTCTTATTTTAAAATATCGCTACGATCTAGGAAATGCCACGATAAGTTTTAATAAAACAATCTTTCATGTTCTCTCAGAAGACATTTTCAGTTTTGAGCAGCATTTTAAGTAAGTATTTGTTGTCATTTCAAGATGACAACATTCTTGGCAAAAGCTCGGTTTGTTGTCATTTTGACTTGGCGACATTTTTCGATTTAGCGCCAAATCCGGACATGGTTCTTTAGGTTAACTGCCTTTAGTATCCTTTTAAAATAATTGCAAATTAACGCTTATTATTGCGAAAATATTTCGCTGAACTACATTGGAAACCGTGGTAGCCGTCAACGTTTAGAAGATATATTTAAAAACAATTTGAATTTTTCCTTTTTGTTAAGAATAGTGTTTGGTAGTTCAATCTAACGAAATTATAATTTAAATTTTCATACATTACACGTCCCTAATATTATGCATGTTTAAAGTTAAACTTACTGATTTTATCCTAAAGTTGTTGTTTTTTCAAACTAATAACGAATCTTATATAACGCGAAGTGTAAACAAACTCGATTGTTGCCATTGCAGAGTTAGAAATATAAGGAAATTTGGGAGCCGTATAAGAGAATTATATATATATATTATATATATATATATATATATATATATAATATATATATATATATATATAATATATATATATATATATAATATATATATATATATATATATATATAATATATATATATATATATATATATATATATATATATATATATATATATATATATATATATATATATATATATATATATATATTATATATATTATGTGTGCGTGTGTGCGTGTGCGCGTGCGCGTGCGCGCATGCGCACATGTGCATATGTATATATATACATATATATATAATACAAGCATACAATTAGTATTTCAATTAAAATTGTTAATTTGTATTGGTACATACTATAGAAAAATTAGGAAAATTCATTGCGTTATTGGAAGCTAAGGAAAAAGACAAATCATGAATTTTTTGTTCGGGTTAGGAAAGATTTCGCCTGAAGCAATTTCGCGTTAAGAGATTTTTTAAGCATTAGCTTAAAGCTTTTCAATCTGGGTGCTTTCAATTCACGTTAAGCTAAATTTCGTGTTAAGCGAGTTCGCGTTAACGAGGTTCGACTGTTTAATGAACCATCCAAAGAACTCAATTGTGATAAGACATCAATCCAAACTGAATTATATCACATAAATAAATATTTTTTCAAAAATTTTATTTTAAATAAAGTTTCTTGCACGTTTGACGAAACGGCAACAATGAAAATATTGAATAAAAATGGAATTTACATGTTATTTCAATGTGGATTAAATTTTATTTATTTAAATTTTAAATAAACTTCAGATTAAAATTTTTTAATGAAATTTTGGATCTACTCTAGCCTGATTTTTTGCTTCAAAATGATGTATCCCACTTGTTTGTAAGACTTGGTTTGTTCTGTGAAAGTGGATGATGGACAGGCAGACGGACTGAACGATTATAATACCTTTTATGTCATAATAATACTTTTTATGTCATAAAAGTAGTGTGGAAGCTAAAAAATAAGTGCAGTAAATAAAGGTAAAGGAAATAAAATTTAGTAACTAAAATTTTGGTTGTTTAAAAGAAAAGTAAGCAATGTATATTGAAACTTTTTTTTATGTTAAAGTAAATATTTAAGATCCTTCCCAATTATTTTTGTTTCATCTCTTAACTGTCCTTTAAATTTATAAATACTTTTACTGCCTTTTCTGTACAGTTGAGTTTTGAGTACCTTAAAGAGTGGTAAAGTATTTAAAATGTACTAAGTATATCAATCATGTTGCTCTTTTAAATTTTGCCTTGGGTAATATCACATATTTTTTATTATTTTCCGAGAAGCACAATATAATGAAGGGTAGCTGTATTTTAAAAACAAATTAAAAACATCCTTCATTGAATTATGTTTGAAATTTTGAATAATTATTTGGTAATGAATAAGTTGAAACGGTTGAACTGTATCGCATATATTTAACTGCATGAAAAATAACTGTAGTACCTTTGCTTTTATAAATACTATATGATAATATATTTTCTGACATTTGTACTTAAATTTGTTGTTTACTTTTTCATATAGAATGACAATGGAGAATGCTCTTTTTCATACGGTAAAAAATGTCCAAGTAAACAAGACATTTGCTCCATTGGACAAACTTAAAGTGCATTTCCTCACCCTCGCAAAAGAGGAACCATATGTTTCTGAGCTGTGCCACAAACAGAAACCCCATGTTTGTGAAGTGTGCAGCAAACAATTTACTAAAAGAAGTTCAATCAAAAGGCACCTCCTTGTCCACACTGGTGAGAAACCCTATGTTTGTGAAGTATGCAACAAACAATTTACTGAAAAAGGTTCACTCAAAAAGCATCTCCTTATCCACACTGGTGAGAAACCCCATGTTTGTGAAGTGTGCAACAAACAATGTACTGAAAAAGGTTCACTCAAAAAGCATCTCCTTGTCCACACTGGTGAGAAACCCTATGTTTGTGAAGTATGCAACAAACAATTTACTCAAAAAAGTTCACTCAAACAGCATCTCCTTGTCCACACTGGTGAGAAACCCCATGTTTGTGAAGTATGCAACAAACAATTTTCCCTAAAGAGTACCCTCAAAGCACATCTCCTCATTCACACTGGTGAAAAACCCCATGTTTGTGAAGTATGTAACAAAAATTTTTCCCTAAAGAGTACCCTCAAAGCACATCTCCTCATTCACACAGGTGAGAAACCCCATGTTTGTGAAGTATGCAACAAGCAATATACTGAAAAAAGTTCACTCAAAAAGCATCTTGTTGTCCACACTGGTGAGAAACCTCATGTTTGTGAAGTGTGCAACAAACAATTTACTGAAAAAAGTTCACTCAAAAAGCATCTTGTTGTCCACACTGGTGAGAAACCCCATGTTTGTGAAGTATGCAACAAGCAATTTACTGAAAAAGGTTCGCTCAAAAAGCATCTTGTTGTCCACACTGGTGAGAAACCTCATGTTTGTGAAGTATGCAACAAGCAATTTACACGAAAGAGTACCCTCAAAGCACATCTCCTCAATCACACTGGTGAAAAACCCCATGTTTGTGAAGTATGTAACAAAAAATTTTCCCTAAAGAGTACCCTCAAAGCACATCTCCTCATTCACACAGGTGAGAAACCCCATGTTTGTGAAGTGTGCAACAAGCAATTTACTGAAAAAGGTTCACTCAAAAAGCATCTTGTTGTCCACACTGGTGAGAAACCTCATGTTTGTGAAGTGTGCAACAAGCAATTTACTGAAAAAAGTTCACTCAAAAAGCATCTTGTTGTCCACACTGGTGAGAAACCCCATGTTTGTGAAGTATGCAACAAGCAATTTACTGAAAAAGGTTCGCTCAAAAAGCATCTTGTTGTCCACACTGGTGAGAAACCTCATGTTTGTGAAGTATGCAACAAGCAATTTACACGAAAGAGTACCCTCAAAGCACATCTCCTCAATCACACTGGTGAAAAACCCCATGTTTGTGAAGTATGTAACAAAAAATTTTCCCTAAAGAGTACCCTCAAAGCACATATCCTCATTCACACAGGTGAGAAACCCCATGTTTGTGAAGTGTGCAACAAGCAATTTACTGAAAAAAGTTCACTCAAAAGGCATCTTGTTGTCCACACTGGTGAGAAACCTCATGTTTGTGAAGTTTGCAACGAGCAATTTACACGAAAGAGTACCCTCAAAGCACATCTCCTCAATCACACTGGTGAGAAACCCCATGTTTGTGAAGTGTGCAACAAACAATTTTCCCTAAAGAGTACCCTTAAAGCACATCTCTTCATTCACACAGGTGAGAAAAACCCCTATGTTTGTGATGTGTGCAATACACAATTTACCGTAAAGAGTAACCTCAATGCACATCTCCTCATTCACAGTGGTGAAAAATCCGATATTTGTGAAGTGTGCAACAAATAATTTACACATAAGAATCATCTTCATGCACATCTCCTCATTCACTTTCGTGATGTATCTTATGTTTAGTAAACTATGCAACAAACTGTTTTTTGAATTGAAAGGTGTTTCTTTGGCAATCATCTTTTTGTTTATACTTAGATAAGCCACTGGTTTTTTAAATATGCAACAAATAAATTTCCCTAAAGAGTTCTCTATACATATACAAAAAAGAAAACTTTTACTCAAGTGGAACCCTTATGTTTATGAACTTGTAACAAAAAAAATGTATTTTTCTTTTGAACACAAACCCCTAACTCAAATTTGCTAAGTAAAGAATATAAAGGGCCAGTTATGGCAACTTTCTGTTATCAAAGATTATTGCACCGTTAATCCCATTTATACTTCAAGTTAAAATTTTAGTGTGTTTTGTTATTCTTTTGTAATCATTGCAATTTGTTTGTCGTCCTAATTTTGGAAATGGTGCATCTCTTTGATTATTTACTGTTAAAAAAAACATCCCAGACCCCATTCGTTTCAGGATTATGGCAATTTAAAAAGGAGTGTCAAATTTAAGATTGATAAAAATGGCTTATAAAGAAATTTAATTAGAAGGAATTTACTCTACACTATCATAAAGCAAACTAGTCTGGCACACACAATACCATATATACTCCATTAAAATATAATTTTCTAAAGCAATAGTAATTGCGTTGATTAGGATTTACAGAATTCGACTTACAAAATATACTTTTATAGTCTTTAGTGCGAAACTTGTTGTTGTTTGCCTGTGATTCAAATATCAACATTAGGAGTTATGGAACTTATCTTCACTCTTAAGTCCTCTTCAACACTTATTTTGCTCCTATGTTTTTTTATGTACAAGAGTACAGAAAATCCACTCTCACACAAGTAACTCGTAACAAATGGCATCAAAAATAGCAGAGCTTGCCGGAAGATCAAAAGGGTACTAGGTTTTACATCCTACCTATCCAGAAGTTTAATTAAAGATTTATCTTTAAAATAATGTTAGTGTTTAAAATAATGAGTAATATGTTTGCGTGCTCACTGCCCATGCGTACAGAAGCTATTAATAGCATCATGTTGCTCACATCACTCACGCGTACCGCCTGAAATTTTCCAGCGTACCACTGGTTGGGAACCCCTGGACTAGTTAATACAAAACTATTTAGGATGACACGGGGTAATTTTTGGACAAAAATCAAACTTTTACTATAGTTCCCACATTTATGTTATTTTTCGAATGACTATTTGATATATCTGTTGGGTACCATTGTTGACATGTACAATTTCCTCTGTAGAAGTTGAAAAAACAAAAGTGTTCAAAAATTACCCCGCCAATTGGGGTTATCATTAGACAGTAGTTTTCAATATGTTCTGCATAGTATTTAGAATAGCTGCATTGGGTAAATTGTGGACAATGGTGTGTACTGATGCTGTGTATGGGGGTAATTATTGAACTCCGTATGGCTTCTTTAAAAAATGTATAACAGGAAATCTAGTAAAAATTACAAAACATTTAAATTGTTCACACAGCTTTTCGATAATTCTTCTTTGTCCAAGTTCAAACATTGCGTAGATAGTGTTTTTTAATTACACAAACTATAACAAGTAAATTTAAGCATATTGTGATGTTGTATGTCTTACCCCATAGCATAACCAACAATTTCCCCACTTTGTCTAATAATTATCCCATAACTAAATATGCATTTCATAATGTGACTATTCATCCTACAATGGTGTTTTTCAGCATAAACCACTTTCATAAACATATCCAAGACTGAGCGTTACGAAATTTAAGATCATGTAAAAGAAAACAAAATTATATACAATTTCACATCGATTGAACAAAAGTTTGTAACCATTTTTTTTCAAGCACTTTGGGTCATTAATATATTTTTTAGAAAAAGTACTAATTTAATCCCAAAAATTAATCAGAGCATTGGTGGATATGCAATTAACAAAATTTGGTTTGTTAGACGCAATAAATTATGATTCATTTTGGTTGTTGGGCCCTGTCCAATAATTACCCCCGGTCACCCTACATATGAAAAACAAGTGGAGACCAAATAAAAATGCAATGTTACAATATTTATTGAAGTTTGTGTTCTATCAGAAACAAATATACATAAATTATCGATCATAATTCCTTCTTTACTTAACAATATACACAATTCCAAACTTTGTTATAGCGACTGCACACGTTTTTGAGCTGATGTCTTTTGGGACCACATTATCAACTACTTCGACGTTGTGTTATGGTCTCCATGGTTGGTTTATCGGTGGCAAGTGAGAAACATTACTGACGTGTACATGGTGTCGATGATCCTAGAAAAAAATTAAAAGAAATTACTCAATTTTCCTATAAACATCACGTAATAGTTTAGCCTAGTGGTCATGACGTCGGCCTATAGAGACCAGTGGTTCTCGGGTACGGAATCGGAAAATCGCCAAAATGCTCGGTAAATCTGTAGTTTAGAGAGTCGTGAGTAGAGTTTGTTATGCAATGGTTGCATGTCGTTGGTATGTTTGTGATCCAAGGTTGCATTGGGTGCCAGCTCAGACATTTTACAACAATTCGTTCAGCATTACTTTGGTTAAATATGGTCACAAAGAGCAACGGGCTAGTGACGACGGGTTTTGTAATTTTGACCCGATGCTAAGAGACAAGGCCGAGAAGACAAAAAAGCTACCTTGCATATCACAATACTTCAAAAAATATATATAAATGTAACTGATTTTTTTTTAAATTAGTTAAATGTTTTATTTTTAAGGTATTTTTCATAGTGCAATAAGACAAGTAATAAAGTAATTCATAGTGTAATAAGACAAGTAATAAAGAAACGGTAGGTTAGTAAAAAATATGTCCCTCTCTTTGCGTTCAAAGTTTCTCAATTTTTTTCAGTAATCAACATGCTTTAGACTTAAAAAACACCATAACAGCACTTTTCAGCAAAATTTAATAAAAATAATAGATTTTGAAGAGTATTATAACTTTAGAAATCTATTAAATAATCATAGGGATTGAAACCATGTAATTTTTTAAGTATTACTGAACAAAGTGTTTTACCCTTTTCTTTCTTGATTTTACTGGTATGGGTGGTAAGTTCACTGATCGATTTGTTTTGCACTTGAGAACTTCTATACCTAGACTCCGACTCCCTCGCACTTCCTGCCTCAAGCCATGGCCATTTAGTTCCAGTGTCGGTAAAAGCAGTATCTGCTCACTACGTTGTTTCTGGGGGGGAGGGAAACAGATATTTACAAAAACTAAAAATCTTAAGAAGTCTACAATAATAAAAAAAAACATTATTGAATAAAATTAATTACAGAAATAAACCTTAACAATACGTCAAACTATCAAGGATCGCAAAAACAATCAAAAGTCTATATGTCTCAAAAATTCAAATTTTCTTGCATATTTTTAAAATTTTAATAAATGTTTTTTAATGTTAAAGTATTAGCTCTATTTTGATTACGGAAAAACTGGTAAGAGAGTAGAGAAAAAAATACATTTAATTTCATATCATTCTGTAATATTAACCATACTTTTATAACCTGCTACCACATGGTAACCTATGATATTATTGATATTTTAAGGAATAGCTTAAATCTTTATCTATAGAGAGCTGTGATATAAAAAGGAGGACAACTGTTAGATGTGACTCGTTTATTAGCTTCTGAAAATTAACAATTTTGGGCTTGTGATGAGTCAAGATGATCAATTCTAAATTTCAATCTATATTAAGAAATTTCAAATCATAGCCGTCATAGTCATAAACTTCGAAGGTTAATCGAAGTTTCTCTAATTAAAAAACAACTGATTTTAAATTGAATTTACTTTCGTTTCTCTTGTGACTGGGTTTGACGAGTCGTCTATTCTGGACGTTTGGCCGCTTCTGGACGACGAAACAGGCGAAGATTGCTTTGAGTCGGAGGATGTTCTTTTACCAATGTTTCGGGAGGAATTGCGACCGGAGTGATGGTACTTTTCAGCCAACCTGTTAAACATTATATATACTGCAAAATATGTTCAGTTAAATTTATAAAATTAAAATGCACAAACTTTTGCCATATTTAATTTGTAAAGTAGGGAAAGTAAGGGTAAAATGACGAAATTGGAATTTCCCCCAATATTCAAGTACGTAAAAGAAAACTGCGTTAGACAGGACACATTATAAGCCCAAATCAGATTGCAAGCGTTAGGCCCTGGTTCGATCCCGGTGGCAGTAAATGCTTTCCTATAGACAGAAATATGCAGCCAAAATCCAATTAAAATACCCTAGTATTCTGGGATAGACATGCTCGTTAAATCTGTGGAGTTCAAATTCCCGTCGACGTTAGTCGTTAGCGTACGATGTCGCTCAAAGTTCCGTTGGGTACCTGCACATGTGTCGACATCGTCACTTGACCAGGGTTCTAAATTATGAGGCGTAATTGGCTGTGTTAAATTTTCTAAAGAAGGATAGAAATAAACAGACGGAAACGATTAAAAAAACCAAAAAATGTTTTGTTTGTATATATTTAGTACATATGAAGTGGTCTCAAAACTTTCGTTAAAGTTTTTTTTTTAAAGCATTACTATTAATTGCTTTTTGCTTTTAAAAAATTAAATAGTGGGGGGGGGGGGGATGGATTTGTCAATACTTAAAATGCCGGCCCTAGTCAATTGTCACCCGATGCAGCTGCTTCTCTGTATTATAGCACCACACGGCCCTGTGGCCAGTAATATATGGAGGGTTCAGAATACAAGTGAACCAAGTCCACTTTTTGTCATTTTCGAGTTGAATTGCATACACTAATAATGTAGAATTTCATTGCAATAAAAAAAAGTCCTAGTTCAAATAATATCCGCTAGGCAGCTAAATTTTTTAAAAAAATTAAGAGGCAATTTTGTTATAAAGCTTTAACTTTAAACCTCTGTAACCCAAAGAGGCTTTTTATAGACTTGGTTCACTTATATTCTGAACCCAACATACATACTTCGCTGCTCACCTTAGGTCCGTGAAGTACGGGTTCTTGAATCTTGAGTGCCTGCCGTGCACGACAATTCATCAACACTCATCTACCATCATTTAGCGATAAAATTCTAAACTTATCCCCAAATGATTGAATTTTTTGCTAGTACGCATGCGATTCGCCATTTTTCTGAAGCCAGACTGGCAGGGCCTATTCTTCCATAAGGCCCGGGCCTGGGGCCCCACGTTTTAGGGGCTTCTAAATTTCAGTTTCTATTATGCTAAATGCTGTAAATCCCCAAAATATCAGTAAACTAAAAAAAATTCTGATATTCCACTTTGTTTATTTGCTCGATTTTGACTAAGAATTGACCTAACGTGATTGCTTTGATCGATGTTTATAAGGAAGCCAATTAAATTGTAGCAAAAAATTGATACATAGGTCATATAGCACCATCATTACTGGAAATCATACACAACATTTTCCGTAAAGGGGCCCCCAAAATAGGTTGTGCCTATAGTCGAGTTTTCCTAGAACAGGCCCTGCAGACTGGGCCGGGGCCGCCGCAAATAGTCGCGGCAGCCCCGACTGGGCACACATTTTAAGATCTGAAGCGATTTGATAGATACTTCCAGTAACATCTATATTTCGAAGTTTACCTCAGATCCATGAAGTAGGGGTTCTTGAGGGCCTGCCGTGCCGTGGGCCTCTCCTCCTCGTCGTAGGCACATAGGGCTACCAGCAGTTCGAGAGCGTCGGACGAGGCTCCAGGAGCCAGTATCGAGATGCCGATCCCGGCGTAAGGGGGGAAGTTGAAGTCCACGCCGACCAGGCGCTTGCTGCATGCACATAATTGGACTTCATTGAAATATTCATAAACCTCTTAATTCTCAATTCAATAAAATATTCATAAACTCCTATTACTTAAGCCCTTGGCCTTAACGATCGGATAATTTTCAAGAAAATTGTCATAAAAGTGCTAATTTTTTATTATTGAAAATTATATATATTGTATGAAAAATGAATATATTCATTTTTAATTTTTGATTTGATTTTTAAAAAAAGTTAGTTAATATTATTGACGTTTTAATTGGTAGATTTAAGATAGTTTTAATCTTTTTGGCACGTTACTACTGAACACTTCATCCCGGAAGTATCACGGGAGCGAGAAGAAATTAGTTAAGGGAGCTCTTATACACACACACACACACGAATTACAAATAATTTTAATTAAATGAAATATACAGAACTGGCTTTTTAAACCCGGCGTTGCACGGGTGTACCCTTAATATAACAGTTTCTGATATGAGGGGTCTTCCCTTTCGGATAAGAGGAGCATCAAATTCTGATATGAGGGGTTGATTGTATCCAGGCCCTTCCAGGAGTTAGTGAAGTTCATATAGACCCGTGTTAAAATTGCCAGAACAGCTATGATACAATGGCCTGTTTCTATTTGGCGATTAGCGCAACGAAAATGCCCAAATGTGGTAAACATTCAAATGCATATTTCATACAACTCGATAGGACTGGGGAGCCCATTGAATAATACCCTGTATGAAAGGAGTGAACGTTAAATATTTTTCAAATTCCCGAAGCTGCGTACGATGTCGCCCTTAAAAGTTGCATTAGGTGCCTACTCAGGTGTCGGCTCGTCACTTAACTGTATTTCTAAATTATGACGCCCGTGACCAATAGCTATTGTGGGTAGCTTTAGTACGACAATAAATCAAACTAACCCATTCAACTGGATAGGAATAGTTATATACCAGCAATAATTTTTCAACTTCGCCAAAAGCCGCCAATGCCAAAATTCAATCGGCCATTAAGCCATCTAAACATCAGAAAATAAAACAGACATTCATCCTCTTGTATGGTTGAAAAAGTTTTTTAAATTAAAAATTCCTTATTTACGCTGGAAATGTTCCGCCATATCTTCATTTCTATGGAGAAATCGGCTCACGTTATGCACTCTCCTACACCCGTTTGAGTTCGAATTCCGAAAAATCGCTTCTTAAATGACGCCTACGATATAAAAAGAATATTTTCCTAAAATTTGGTAGCTGTCCCTCCAGTAGTTTGGGCTGAATACGTTGGGCGTTGATACGTGAATGAGTGACTCAGTGAGTGAGTCAGTCAGTCAGGACTTTGCCTTATATATATATAGATATCCCTATTATCTTTGAACACAGCAGAAATAGAATAATATATATATTTTTTTAAGTTTACTTACTGCCGTCGCAGTTTGGCTATGATGGAAGATTTCGGCGTTCCCAAAACGTTGTGAATTTTTGTCAACTGGTCGATCTCACTACTACCAGGAAACAAAGGAAGATTTCTAATGGAAATAAAGCAATCATTAAATGCATTTTAATTGTAACTTTTTGCATGATTGATAATTTAAAAAAAATCGCAGTTCAAAACTTTCAAGTCATACGTTAATGCTTCGAAGAAAACGCATCCTGCTGCCCACATATCCATTTTGTGACTGTAATAACCACTGGTGAGTAGACATTCAGGAGGCCGGTACCTAGGCAAAAAAAAATATATACAGTACGCCAATTTTACTACATAATTTTCATAAATTCTTAGAAGTGAATTTAATTTTACTGAAACTATATTTTTTAAAAAGATTATGGCATTCATGGTTAATAAGTGTAGGAAAATTTTTGCTTTCCTCAACTACTGTTGTTCAAAAAAACTCTGAACTGCCGAAGTAAAATACCAATAAACACTAGGTAATGCGTACAAACTAATTGAACTTATCATTAAAATAAATTTTAAGAAAAAAAAGAGTAGTTCCGCATTCAAATGTATTACATTGTATCTATGCTAGACTATGCTATAAGACAAAGCAACACATATAGTCTTCAATCTACAGTGATTAATGGCGTATAAAATTTTAAAAAAATATGTTACAAATTGTGCTATATCCTCCTTGTGCTTACTTAATTTTGTTGCTAATTTAATTTTACTGAAACTATTTTTATAAAAAGATTATGACATTCAAGGTTGATATACGGATAGGTAAATTACTGCTGTCAGAAGCTTCAATTACTGTTGTTCAAACACTCAGAAACTGACGAAGTAAAATGCTAATAACATACTACATAATGTGTACAAACTAATTGAATTTATCATTTGAATAAATTTTAGGAAAATAAGAGCAGTTAGACATACAACATTACATTTAAGGTATCTATTCTAGACTATGTTATAAGACAAACCAACACATATAGTCTTCAATCTACAGTGATTAATGGCGTATAAAATTTAAAAAAAAATATGTTACAAATTGTGCTATATCCTCTTTGTGCTTACTTAATTTTGTTGCTAATTTAATTTTACTGAAACTATTTTTATAAAAAGATTATGACATTCAAGGTTGATATACGGATAGGTAAATTACTGCTGTCAGAAGCCTCAATTACTGTGGTTAGTCAATCTACAATGGTTAGTGGCGTATAAAATTTAAAAAAAAAAAACAATATGTTACAAATTGTGCTACCTCCCAATACATTGCTGATTTTTGAGAAACTAACTGTAAATTAATAAATTTAGATCCAATAAATGAACTAATTAACTTATCTGTACCATCGAGTGGAAATATATTCTGTATAAGGTCTTTTGGTATTGATTCCTCGACAGCTGCCGAAATCTGCTAATTTCAACAAATTATCCTGAAATAAATATAGTTTTTAAAAATAAGTAGGTTAATAATTAGGTGAAATAATCTAGTTTTTAATTAAAAAGCAATACAAAATACTCCATCTAAAGGAGTGAATTGAATTAAAAATTCAGCATTCTTATTGTAACATATCAGAATCTTATTGTAACATATATTATGACGTTCCAAACTGATTCATAACAAAAAATAAATGTCCTTTAAATTTTTATTTAATATAAATAAAGTTTCTTGTGCGATTGTTGTGAGTGGCGCAAATGGTAATTTAATTCCAATAAAAGAAAATACATCAATGCAAATGATAAAAAATTGCAAGTTGTATAAGGTATTTTTTTTCGTTTGTTATACTTCATGATTATAAAATACATTTTAATGTTTTTTTGAAATTTAAATAAGACACATTTTCATATAATGAAGTCATTTGTTACTACCAGTAACTAACAATGCAATTCAAAATTAAATTAAGTTTAGCAACTCTAATTTTAATTTGGATAACTACTTTCTTAATATTCCTCTTTCTTAATGCCCCTTTTTCTTAATGATCTCTTTCTTAATTTTCCTCTTTTTTAATGTTCTTAACAATTTATCTTTATATTTTTCTAAAATTTGCTCCTTCATTTGAAATTCCAAACTGTAATTTTTTTCTTTCGAAACACTCTAATAAAACTTCTTCCTTACCAGTGTCAATCTGTAATGGATTTTGATTATTCTGTACTGCAAGTGATTTTATATAATATATACGAAGTTTCCATTAAATATTTTACTTCACTCAAAATATTTCCCATCTTTTCATTGTTTTTTTTAATAACTGGTTTCAGGAGCTATCCAAACAATTGGTTCGGCACTATCATTAGAATACAAAAGAAATTCCATAATTTATTTTTTCTTTCAAATCTTCTTATTAAAACTTATTAATGTTGTATTTTTCCTTGATAGTGTCAATGTTTGATGGATTTTGATTATTCTATAACACAATCTATTTATATAACATTTACGAAGTTTCCATTAAAAGTAACTTCTATAACATAGATCTTTAACAATAACAAGTGTCATAAGCATTCCAAAGATTAAAAAAGAAATTCCACAATGGGAATATTTCTTATGACGTCACGCTCCCTAAACTGCGATTTCATTGGTTGTTACGCTTTCTTTGAAAAAGTGTTGAAACAGCTCATAGGTTTAAAAAAGGTCACGCGATCCGAACTGCGATGCCATTGGTTGTTTTGTTTTTCGTGCCAAAGTGTTGAAACAAACCCATTCATTTTTTTCTTGCAAATATTCTTATTAAAACTAATCAATGTTGTATTTTCCCTTGCCAGTGTCAATGTGTGATGGATTTTGATTATTCTATAATACAATCGATTTCATATAATATCTACGAAGTTTCCATTAAAAATAACTTCGATAACATAGATCTTTAACAATAACAATTGTCATAAGCATTCCAAAGATTGATTCAGCACCATCATTTTTTTAATTGAATATCATAAAAATCCCGGTGTATGTGTACCACTGGGTATCACACAGGACTTACAGAAGTAAGTAGAAAAACAGTAGTTGACAAAATAAAAAGAAAACAAAATACGTGTGCAAAATACAATGCACATACAATTAAAAAAAATGCATACATATAATTAACAATGCGTCTTAAATATAAAATATAAGCATCTAATTTTCCAATTTAGAGATGATTCATGTTCAGGACAATAATTTAAGACGCATTGTTAATTGTGTTTGCATTTTAATTGTATGTATGCATGTTTTTAATTGTATGTGCATTGATAATATTAAACCATCATTAGAATACAAAAGAAAGTGGAATTAAGTATGTGAAGGTTAACGGGTCAATAATATGAATTAAGCATCCGTTCGTTTCAACATTTAGTCATCATACATTGTCACGCTATCTCTCCATGCACACTTTGTTGATATTTGTGGGACACAATCAATTGAAGAGTTTAGTGGAAGAACGTGCTAAGTGACAAAAAGGTGAAAACGAGAAAAATGATCTTTAAAGTTTTTCGTTTGCACTTAGATATGTTAAAATCGGCACTTACAAAAGGTAAAAATATACTTAACTTAAAGTTTACGAAAAGGGGGAATCTTGATATCTCAAGGAGGGAATAACATGTATATTGACACAAAAATCTCAATTTTTCAAAAATGTCACTTAGCAAGTTCTTAAACTGAGCTCTTCAATTCAGGTGCTTTATTCTAAATCGCGTGCCAATCTAGTACCCTGTTCGTTTAAAGCACTATAAATAGAGAAACAATCATCGCTTAATTTCTTTTAGCGATTAAATTTGGTAGAATATAAATGTTATTGTTAACCAAGGTTTAAATGCATTTTTTATGTTTTGAACTTCATTCTTTTTGTATTTTGTTTTTAAAATGTTAAAATTTAAAAAGGCTTGTTTTACTTGGCGTAAATCATATTCCTGCTTTTATTCCGGAATTTCGTTGGTGATTTGACACTGTAAAACTCCACCCACTTTATTGATTAAATATTGGAACCTAATTTTCATTCCCGTGGTACAGTTTCTACTGAAGACGTAAAACATGCCCATTGTATCACTTTACATATATATTTTTTACGTTCTTTATCAGAAGTATTTATTTCATAAACGTAGTTAGTTCCTACAGAATGAACCAACACGACATAGGATAATTTTGTTAGGTATAGGAACATCCACATTTATCAGCTTACATATTTACAACAACCATATAACGTTCGATATTTTATCCATAATTTGCATTTTTCATAAACGACCAGAATATTTAAAATACAATGTTACCAGAAAGAAAATGTGAAATGTCGTTGTTTTAACGTCTACGAAGTTGGAGAGACTAAAGAAAGGGATTGCTACATGTGTGTGATGCTAAAAAACAGCCCAAACTAGACGAGATTGTTTTAAAACAAATAAACTTTTATGTCATTTGGAACATTTAGAACAAATCATTGATCCAGATAATGCCATATTAACCTTTAAGCAGTCACTACAACAAATTCAAGGCCCACTTCACTATTACCTGAATTTAACTGCTGAGTTAATACTTAAGTACTTTCGCTGTGTCTTATTCTCATGTTCTCTCTTTATTCCCCCATTTTCCCTTTATTCCTCCATTCCTTTCAATTAACCTTTTGATGGAGGCCAACATATCTATCTGGTAAGTTGAAGTATCATGAAAAGGAGGTAACCTTCGCAGGTTCCGTCCTCACTCCAGTCATCCTAAAAAAGGATCACACCAGAAAAAAAGAAAATCTCCACCTTTAAATAACGCCGAATGTACATGTGCTGGTGCACGTGAAATCTATGCTTTAGGAAGTTTTTTTTTTAATTATTTATTTTTAAAGAAAAAGTTGTTCATTCAAATTTCATTAAAAATTTAAATTATAAGTTTATTTTAAATTTAAATAACTAAAAATTTAATCTACATTGAAATAACATGAAAATTCCATTTTTAATCAATATTTTCACTGTTGCCATTTCGTTAAACGTACGAGAAACTTTATTTGAAATAAAAATAAAAATATTTATTTATGTGATATAATTCAGTTTGGATTGTTGTAATATCACAATAGAGTTCTTTTGATGGTTTATTATATATGTATGAAGAAAGATGCATAGAGAATTCTAACTTGGCATAAAAAATATGCAAAGTTTCGCTTTTATTTTTAAAGCATCAATTGCACTAATTATATATTTTTCGAACTGAAATTAATTTAACAAACGATAAATGACTGAATTTTCGAAAGAAATGTAAATGGTAAATTGTGGCGACGCGACACGAAGATATTTATTAAAAAAGATTACATTATTATTCTTCGAACTTCAAACAAATTAAGCAAACGATAAAGTCTAATTATTAAATCTGAGAAAGAAGATTAATGAAAATAATTAATTTTATCGTTTAAATGTTTAATTACAACTAGTTAAAGGCTCTGTTTGGCGAATTTCTTTCTGAGGTGTATAAATAGTTTGTTTCCTGGTGAGCACAAATGTTGTGTGGAAGCGGTTTAAGTGACATATTCTGTAACAAACCTACTTGTTTGATTGCATTTAAGTTTATGTAATTGTTAAGTCTGTCTTTGGGTTTATAATTATGTCAGCAATAGTTTTTCACCCGGATGGGTGGTGCCCTCAGGAAACATGCACTCACAAGCTTGCCGATCATCCATCGACCATCATCGTAGGCACACACAAATAATAAAAACTTGAACCTTTTATTATGACCATTTCAATTGCATATCTAAAATGGATGCAATACCCATTCAAATGGTCGCCCACTAACCCATTCATTGTGTCCATTCGTGAATTGATACCTTATGGTATCTATGTACCCCTAACAGATCGATACCTGGCAAGTTTCTATTGACGTCCGATTTCATGACTGACCGGGCATTGCGTGTGGCATGGGTTATCGGAAATTAGAGTTAGGGGTTTTTGAAGGTCGGGCTTTGGTATAACGGAAGAATAAAAAGGTATATGTGTGTGTGTCTGGCTTTTTGGGTTTGTTTACGACTTACGGTCAGTTGTGGAGTTGAAGGTTGGTTAAATGTGTCGATGTGAGTTCAAAATATTTCGAATTCAATTGTTACGAATAGGTTACTCACATGCACAATACATTTTTTTTACGGAATTGTTTTTTCAGTGATATTGGAAGGTGACGGGATGCAAAATCACTAAATTAAAACTTGTAACCTTGGTTTGGGACATTAACTGTCACTTAATATCATTTACGCGAAAGATTTCTACACATTAATCTCATTATTGGACAGAATCAGCGTTTACTAGATTATTTAAGATATTATTTGCACATTTAACTTGAAACTTCATTTATTTCAATAATCTATCATATTTAATGTATAGGGGGAACTAGGGACATTTGACCCATAAGGATACATGACCCAATGCCGTTTTCTCAGCAATGGAAAAGTTTTATGATTTGAAAGTGGCATCACTTTTTCCCTTTCAGCCAGCTGATTACATGGTGAAAAAAACGAGCTGAATCATTGTGTATGTGTTTAGTTATGCGAAGAAATACGTTTTCATGCACTGAAAGTAAATTTTTGAGGCCGTAAGGTTTTTCAGTCTACATTTTTTGGCTTAAAGGAAAGTTTTTTTCAATTAGTTACTTGTTTAGTTCATGTTATTAACTACAGTTACGTGTATAACAGTGCTAATGTAATTATTCGCAAATGACTTTGTTTTGGGGTTAAACAAAAAAAGTGCAACTAGGGATAATTGACCTAAGCCAATTGGGGATATGTGACCCAAGTAAACAACACAAAAGTAAACAGAAGTAGACCAAGTAAATTTTTTAAAAAATCACGGGAGTCCCAAAAATAAATGACTGGGTTCTTAACGGAGTATAAGGTTTGTTGGGAAGGTACAAGGGAATTTTTTTAACGAGCTTACAATTCAATATGCAGAAAGAATCGATGGAAAATGTTTTAAATGGCCTGAAATGGATAATACATCCCAAGTTGATATTGATCAAATAGTAGCAATTCTTCAACCACCTGTGTTTTCTCTGCAAAATAAAAGAAGCCTCAGTTTTGCATTTCGACCAGAACTTACTTTTAAATTTGATTATTTTGTTAGTATAAGTATAATTAATGTAATAAAAATAAAAAGTAATAATTTTGTCTGAAAATAATATAACATCTATTCTATATAAACTTTATAATATGATATTAGTTTTGTTATTAGGTAAAAGTTTTTTGATAATTTTAAGTCTTACTAAAAAATTTTTGGGTTGGGTCACGTATCCCTAATAGGTCGGTCATGTATCACTATGCATTGGGATACATGACCCAAAACTAAAGTTTTAAAAAATTTATATTATACTACTATAACAGTTAATACTACAGAAAAATACTAATATATATTGTGTACTACTTTATAAAGTATAAATTATCTGCATTTACACATTCATAAATAGTGTTTTTTAAAAGTTACAAGCAAAAAACTTCGAGTTGGGTCATATGTCCCTGGTTCCCCCTAAATAAAATAATCTGTCAATTCGTTTTGTGAATAAAAAAAACTAGGAATGTAAAACAAAGCACTACTTTCAATTACCACTCAATAATACATATTTGATGTTCTAGAATTCAGTTAAAGATTTGTACCAGAATTTGTTCGACAGAATTAATAGTCACGTCCGTCATGTAATAGTAATTCGTGTTTTAAATTTCAGGTCAATAGCGCTTTTCGTTTTTCAGCAATTTATTTAAAACCTAAATAGGTCTATGGAATGTACCCTTTGAGCATGCGCGATTTTCTTAAAAACCTTATTATAACGTCCAACAGACAATAGGAATTCGAGGCACCAAATTTGTCCACTTATTTTATTTGATTTATAGAAAGTCTATAGCTTTTTGAGTTCGAGCTGTATAATGGTTTCAGAACGACAGAATGATCGACAGACTGTCTGACAGGTGGGTCAATGTTCAAAAATCTCTTTATTAGAATCAGCACCCTTGAAAACGAGTAGAAAACACAAAATCTGCTATTCGAATTTTTGACCCTATCGAAATACTTTCATTACCATATATTTCGTATTAAGTAATTAAATATAAGTTAATTAAAAGAAATAAATCAAATTAATCAATTATGAATTTCAATTGAACTATTCCAATAAATGTAATGTAGAAGCTAAAAAATTCTATTGTTTTAATAGCAGTAATTATAAATTTAAAGCGGATTTTATTCAAAATAAACCGACCATTAAAATGTATAACGAACTAATAGTTAATGAAAAATTATCAAAGTTCGCTTCACCCTGAGAAACTATTGGTTTTTGATCTTAAATTGTTTAAAGAACATAAACAGATAATCAATGGCTTAAAAAGAAATCCCAAAATGTCAGAAACATTTATTAATAGGTCATTCAGGAAACTATGCAGTAATAATTTATTGACTTATTTTAGATAAAATATACAAAAAAAACAATAGAAAACTAAAATATTTAAACCATATTTCCTACACACAAATGTATAAGACACTTTTATATCAAATGTTTGAGACATATCAATAAAATATTTAAAAATGAATAATTTTTATGTGGAAGATTAATGCTTTCGAGAACAACATCCTTCAAAACGAAATCTTTTTACGTACCTAACGGTATCTATGTACTTCAAACATATCGATAACGTTCAATTCTAATGACATTGATTATATGTTTGACTGCGCGTCGCGTGACGGAAAGTCCTTGTCGGTTATGAAAAGTTATGTTGTTCAAATGTTTTCCATTTTGAGGAGTAATTGGGATTACTAAAACATTTTATTCAAAAAATTGTCCACTGGCAATAAATTAAAGTATGTTAAAAAAAATATATGCTCTACTATATTAATAATAATATAATAATTATACACAATAATATTAGTGTATTTTGACATTTTATTTCTGAGCTTAGAAGTTTAAGTTTTTGAAGTTTTATTTTCCAAATATTTTCGAATGTTTATGTAGGTTTATTTAAAGTGTTTTATAATTTCTTATCAATGTTAAACTTGTAATGTATCGCATTGTGTTATGAGGATAATGGGTAGATTAACCAGATAGGATTAATTAAGTGGTGGAGGACCGAGTTACAATGTTTACAACCCAAATGGGGTCCGGATGTTATGCGCGGCAAACTATTGTCGGCCGGTCAGCAAAAGGGGAAGGCCCTTTATTCGAATCCATTGTGAAGGAAGCTGTGGCGCCGGCCAGACTGACCAAGTAACACTAAGTTTTCTATAGGGTTTTTGTGAAGTTTCACCTTCGAAAATTTGGAAATTATTGGGGTCGTACAGGACAACCCAGCCCCTCTGACGGAATCAAAGAACTTCCGATTCCCAATCAGAGGGAGTGGGTTGGAATTAGAAGGGGTCGACTGACCAATATATGATATCCAAAAATATAGATATGATACGAAATGGTTCAGGATTGGTTGAGGTAATTTGGTGGGCGGATTGAAAATCTCAGATCTCAAAAATCCTGGAAGAGATCAGACAGACCTACTTCGACCATGAGTTTGGACAGTTAACTTAACCGAGCACTTTATTAGAGAATTCTTAATTTAGCTAAATAACTTAACATAGCCAACCATGGTCTCGGGACTGATGTCACTGAGTAAGTTGAATTTCACTTCTATTCCCCGGAGCGATTTCCCTTAACTAAATGTTTAATTTAAATAATTGTCATATTATTAGTTGTACTTAATAATTGTCGTGATGTATGCGTTGTGACTGTTACGTAATAAATGTTGTGTTAATAACTCCACTGTCAATCATTCCACGGGTAATTGGGGGCTGACAATGCATGTACTACCACTATTAACTATTCCAAGAGAAGAATGCCACTATATTAATAATATAATTATTAATTAATACAAGTTGTAGAATTTGAATAATGGCGATTAATAATGTAACTATTCCTGTAATGTCGTTTAACTTAATGTAATTAACTATTACAACTTAACCTAACCTTAAACCATGGCAATATCAGTGCAACAACTGGTGCCGTCTATTAACGATCGAAAGGAATGATTGATGGGACAGTTAAAGTTATGCGTGGGCCAGCACTATTATTTTGGCAATGAGAAATTTAATTAAGAGGAAAATAAATGTTGATAGTAAAGCAATTTCACATGTTAACTAGCGGATAATAATTCTTAAATTTCAAAATGATTCAGAAAAATTGCGATGAATACTATAGATTATTTATTAAAAGTAACAGCTCCTGAGAAAAACTCCACCGAAGTGAATTCCGAAAAAACCACTAGCGCTGAGATAGTCGACCAAATAAATAGTAATCAAAAACAGTCTGAAAACATTGTAGACGAAAGCTACGGAATGACAAACATGGCTAAATTAGCGGGATTTCATAATCTTATTCCTATTTTTGATGCCGAGTCGGCAGTCACGGCGGAATATTTTATTGCGACGTTCGATAAGTTGGCCACAGAACTGGAGGCCACAAACGAAGAAAAATTACTAGTTTTTAAAAGCAGAATTAGGGGCGAGGCTTTAACACACGTAATAAATTCTATAGATTTAGCTAACGAAACGGACTATGACCGCTTTAAAAACAAATTCCAAGAATATTTTGAGAAGAAAACGAGTCTCGCTTGTAGACAGCAATTGTTTTCAAACTGTAGGATGAGTAGCGGTGAAACAATAAAACACTTTGCCTCTAGAGTAGTAAATGCGACATTAAAATTTTTTGGAGACGTCAAAGTAACGGATGACAACATTAAAAAAATATGTGACCAAACTAAACTTTCCAAATTTATAGAGGGGATAAAACCCGAGTTTAAAAAAAGTTTATTGATTAAGGACCCAACAAGCTTTGATGATGCCGTTAAATATGCCGAATTGCTCGAATTAAATGAAGGGGTAACTAATGATAGTGTACTAAACATCACAAGCGAGCATAAATTAGAACAAATTGTACATCAACACACCCAATCTACACATGAGATAATATCATCACTAACAAAGGAGATCAGGGATCTAAAATTAAAACAAAGTAACGAAGGGGACAGCCAATTAAATCGGACAACTCTTTTGAATACTACAGCTTGCCAAATTTGCGGAAAAAACAATCACACCGCGATAAACTGTTTTAAAAGGGGGATAGCACCCCAACACTACAATCAAGAAAATCGGGGAAGAGAACAAACCAGACGGCCGCGATGGGAATATACTGAGGGTCCAAACTATCAGCAAAACTCATTTAAAAGAACGCAGTTCCATAACAATCGACAAAATTCATATAGAGGGAATAATGGTTATGCCTCTTATGGCAATCAAGGACGAGAATTTTCGCGCAGACAATCCCCTTTTCAAGGAAGTTCCACTTCCATATTTAACAGAAACAGATCACAATCTAGGAACGCCGGATTCCAACAAACTAGAGACAGGACGCAGGAGCGCCGACAAAATCCTGGATATAGAGTAAGATTCCAGGATAGACATTTAAACTGAATAGGGATTCGATTAGGAGCCAAAATCGGATCCCAAATGAACGAAGGAATGATAATTTTGAAACAGTAAACACACATTTTGTATTAAAAAAAAATATAGGCTCTTTACCAGTAACTAAATTGAGAATTGCAGGAGTGGAGACTGTCGCCTTGATTGATTGTGGAGCTAGCGTTAGCTTGGTTTGCGAATCAGTGTTTTTAAAGATGGGGAACGATAAAAATATTAGGAAAATAAATGATTCAACTGTCATTAAGTCCATTTCAGGCGAGAGATTAAATATTACCGGGTGTTATCAAATTCCAATAAATATTGCAAATAAAAATTTTCGGCATTGTTTTTATGTTGTAAAGGACAATTTTGGCGCAAGTTATGAGATGATATTGGGTTACGATTTTATGAGAGAAAATAAATTAAAATTGGATTTTGATAATCTTAAAGTAACAATAGGAGGATTGGAATTAAAAATGAGGGATTCGAATACGGTTAATCAAGTAGAAAATGTAAATAATAATTGTGCCAAGTTAAGAACAAAATGTATTTTACAACCTTATGAAGTCAGAATAGCAAATGTCGTTTTAGAACAAAAATTGGAAGAAGGGCAAGAAATATTAGTTAAACCAATAAATAACAAAAACATAACAATAGAAGAATCTATTTGTACTGTTTTAAAAGATAACTCTTGTAAACTTCTAATTTCAAATAATACAAATAAAAAATTAAATTTAAATAAATCAATGAAAATTGCAAATATTTCCTCGGATTTTGAAATTAGAGACATGGAGCAGGTTAGGAACTTGAGGAAACAGGAATTACGTGCCACAGATTTTAAATTGGATCATTTAGACGAGCAAACGAGAAACGAAGTCTTAGATTTGGTTTTTGAATATGCTGATGTTTTTAGTAAAAGGTTATACACGTTGGGTGGCACAGATAAGGTGACACCGGAATTCAGAGTAAACACCGATAATTTGCCATCAATACGAGCGTATAACGTTCCACAAATAATTAGACCGGAATTAAAACGTCAATTGGAAGAGCTCGAAGAGGCAGGGTTGATAGAAAGATCAGACTCGGATATAGCATTTCCTATGCTGATGGTTAAGAAAAAGTCGATTTCACCAGACGGGCAAATTCAATATCGCTCCGTGACTGATTTTCGCATTCTGAATAAAGAAATTAAATACGCTAATTACCCGCTTCCTCAAATAAATCAAATATTAGAAAACTTGAGAGGGTCAAAATATTACACCTCTCTCGATCTGGCTAATTCGTTTTTTCAAATTAAGCTTAAACCAGAGCAGAAAAAATTAACAACATTTTCTACAGTTTTCGGGACTTATAATTATACGGTGTTACCGCAAGGGTTGAATGTTAGCCCTAGTACCATGCAGAGGCTGTCAGACAATTTACTCGGCCCATTACATGAGTTAAATATTGGTAACTATATAGACGATTACGTGGTACCGGCAAATTCGGTGGACGAAATGATAAATAATTTACAAATGCTTTTTGAGCGATTCAGAGAATATGGATTAACCATGAATCCCAGTAAATGCGAGTTTTTAAGGGAGGAAATCACAGTTTTGGGTCATAGAGTTGATAAAAACGGAATTAGACCTATTGAGTTAAATTTGCAGAAAATTAGGGATTTTCCACCCCCCTCAACGATAAAAAAATGCAGGCGTTTTCTTGGAATGACTTCATACTATAGAAGATTCATTCCAGATTTCAGTAAAATAGCCAAGCCAATAACGGACCTGTTAAGGAGAAAGCAAAGATTTTCTTGGAATGAAGACGCACAACGCGCTTTTGACATTTTAAAAGATAAACTTGATAATGAACCTATTTTAATTCACCCTGACTACAACAAAACATTTGTGCTCACTACTGATAGTTCTGACCACAGCATTGCCGCAACGTTGGGACATGAACATGAATCGGGAGTAATTTGCCCGATATCATATTTTTCACGCAAATTAACAGATCGGGAGGTCATTTACCCTATTCATACGAAGGAACTTTTGGCTATTTTTGAATCAGTCAAGGCTTATAGGCACTATCTCTACGGTAGGAAATTTATAATAAGGTGTGACAATGCCGCGATACAGGCAATGTCGACTCTTCAGAATCCGGCTAACAAAATCGCGCGCATGTTGTTATATTTAAATGATTTTGAGTTCACCTTCGAAAAAATCACTTCTAGCCAAAACAAGGTGGCAGACACCTTTTCACGTGACTTTCATTCGATCAATTTAGTACAAACAGACATGCCCACCTTAGATCAAATTAAAAGTGCGCAAATAATCGATCCCACGTTATCACATTTAATGACAAAATTAGCAAATAAAAAAACAAAACTGACGCCTTCACAACAAAAGTATTACATCGAAGATGGTATACTAAAACACTGGGAAAAGTTTAAAAGTACTAAGCCGGGAAATAACGATAATATCGGAAAACAAATTGTTATTCCAGAACGTTATAAATACAATATTTTAACATTAGGACATCAACATCATTACGGTCATTTAAAAACGTACGAAACAATTCGAGAGGAATTTTATTGGTCGGGACTTTATTCAGACGTGGAAAAATTCATAAGAACGTGTGATCCATGCACCTCATTTCGATCGCCTAACCGTATCCCACCGACACCTCTCATGAGGAATTGCGTAGCTAGTAAACCGTTCGAAATCATCTCAATGGATTTTGTGGGCATTCTGCCAGAAACAAACAAGGGACACAAATTTATTTTAACAATAATCGATCATTTTACAAAATATTTAGTTGTCTTTCCCATGAAATCACAAAGTGCGAAAGACACGGCAGACAAACTTATAGATTACATTACGCAATTTGGAATCCCGGAAAAACTACTTACAGACAAGGGAACAAACTTTACATCCCAATTATTTAAGGAACTCGCTGAAAAATTGGGAATAAAAAAGTTACAAACTACAGCGTACCATCCTCGCACTAACGGCAAATTAGAGATCGTGCACGGTAACCTCAAAAGAGTACTATCAATTTGGGCCGAGCAGTCAAAACAATGGGATGATTATTTAAATTTGTATTGTTATTTTTATAACAACACAATACATAATACAACACAAGAAAAACCGTCATTTCTGGTGTATGGGGTAGATATTAAAATGCCACATACAATTTTACAAACAAAATTAGAAACTGCCGATAGTTCGTACCCAACCTATGTAGAAAACAGAATCATGCAAATGAAAGACGTTTATGAAAAGGTCAAAAAGGAAATTGAGTTGGCAGCCGCAAAACAAGAAAAATATAGAAATAAAGACGCGAAGTTAAGAAATTTTAAAGTTGGACAATTGGTTTATATGTATTTCCCGGATTTAAAAAAAGGTGAACTACCAAAGAAAAAGAATTTCAAGGGACCTTATAGAATTCTTGAGGCGTACAATTCCGTAAACTACTCTGTTGTGGATATCAATGACCCAAGGGCAAAACCACAGAGAGTTCACTCCGAACGGTTAATTCCCTTCGAAGCTAGGAATACGCAGAATAATACAAACACTGACGATGCACAGTTCATAGATAAAAATGCAACGCTTGTCAAAAAGCCACATGCAGCGTTTGACACGAACGATGAGGAAGACCAGATTCCGTTGTATACTTTCCCAAAACAACGCGCTACATTAAGGGAAAACCCAACGCGAGTCGATGATGAGTCTGAACATGATTCTGATTCAACGGAAATATATGAAGCAGCTGGGGGTGTGGAACCGACACCGTTGGTAACAGTTCCAACGCCGGTAACTAATATTAAATATAATTTACGAACGCGTACGGTAGTAGAAAAACCAAGGGAGAAAGCAGAACAACCAACATTGGTGCGGTTGTTAGATAAATTAACGGATGCTTTAAAATAAGACATCAAAACAATAATAATTACG
The DNA here is from genome assembly GCA_019343175.1 of Oedothorax gibbosus. Taxonomy (NCBI): domain Eukaryota; kingdom Metazoa; phylum Arthropoda; class Arachnida; order Araneae; family Linyphiidae; genus Oedothorax; species Oedothorax gibbosus. The sequence goes on from CM033277.1 coordinate 32,551,598, forward strand.
TGGGCTTAATTAATAAATTTATAACTGTATATATACTCTATACTTCGATAAGCGTACAAGAAATCTACTCAAGTTTAGCAACACCGAAATAAATAAATAATAACAAAAGACGCGTATATCTGGAAAAATATTTGATTAATATTGCGTTTGAACTTAGTTTCATAATTTACTTGAATTATTAAAATAGAATAGTTTGAATAAAATTCACTACGATTATTTAAATGGAATTCATTTTTCTTTACTACTGGAAACAGTTGTTTTCTTGGAGAAAGGGAATTAATTATATAGTCTAAAATTTGACGATTGTTAAAATTCGAATTTTAATGTTATCAATTAAAGGTTATATTAAGTGTTTATTACAGATTATTTAGTCAATAAGTAAAAATATATATATATATATAACTTAACAAAATACATTTTTTTTTGCTTTTTTTTCCTAATGTTGATTTTTAAAATAGAGTAGACGAATTATTTTTTTTTTTCAATATAATGATTATGTCATCACATTGATTAACATTTGCATACATGGAAATTAATATGTTGTCTCTGTATCTATGTATGAAAAATAAGGAAATAAATTCTATCTCCAATAATCATGAAGACGTTGATATATTGAGAAAAAAAATTTTAAATAGAAAAAAAGGTTAACTAATAGTAGTGTATTTAAATGTCGTTGGTTATAGATTAATAAAAATTGTTAGAAATAAAAATAATTTTTGGATGTTGTTCACACCTTTGGTAAAGGTTCATTGTTAAAGTTAAAAGTTAAGAAAAAAAAAGAAAAGGGTTAGTTTTTTTTAAAGTGTTTAAAATTTATAGGCAAGTTCTAAAACATTATTTATTTTTAGCCATAAATTGTATCTTCACATAACAGTGTTATTAAAAATTTAAAACTAATGTTAAAATTTTCTTAAAAGAAGGGAATTGGTATAAAGGAAATTTTATATATTTATGTTTGGGGATATGTTATGTACATTTTATAAAGGAATCTTGTCTATTGTTAAACAAAAAAAAAGAAAAAGGAAACATAACTTTAATGTGACTAGGCACTAGTTTGATTATCCAAATCAATAAATAGAATTTAAATTTATTTTTTTAAATATAACTTAAAGCATCTTTACAAAAGCAATAAAATATTTATATATATCTATAATATCTATATATAGTATTGAGTTATATGGGAAATAATAATAATGTAAAGACAAGACCAGATATAGAATAATAATCATTAATACATATATATTAAAAATTCAAAATAAAAAAATATTTAAAAAAAAAAACACCCATCAAAACATATTAATCGGACAAAAAAACCTAACGCTGTAAGGAAAATTCGTATATTTTATTAAGTAGGAGGCGGAGTTGTTGCATAACTTGCATATGCTTATAACCAAGGGTCAGTAATGGACGCTCGAAAATGCCGCCATTTTGAAGGGAGTTTAAAACGCCAGGCGATCGCCATTTTGTAAATTTTTGTCTTTCTTTTTTCGTTGGAACACGTTGTAGAATTTTAAGATACACGATCCGACAATTGAAAATGTGATCTTGCACAGAATAGTTAACTAATAGAAATGGTTATTGCTATATTGTTGATATATGAATAAAATATAATTAAAACCAATTTGATTCACGGGATTCTGTAGGTAAATTAACTGATAATACCGCTAGTCTAAATGATTAAATTTTAGTTCAAAAAAAAAAAAAAAAGAATTAAATTATAATATATTACGTTTAATTTTCGATTACAATATAGCTCTTTGAATTTAAACATTCGGATCATAGTACAAAAAAAAAATCGTCATGGTGCAGGGCTCATCTTGGCCAGATTGAGACCTTCACGATGGCTAATTAAAGTTATACCTTCTCGGATTGATTGGAAGCCGGACGAAAATTAACCCGAGAGAATAATTAAAATTTTTAGGAATACAATCGATAAACCTTGAGAGGCACACATGTTTATTGACAAACAGGTTAATTGCAAAACAAAATAATAATATTAAAATACGGTAAAACCATTGTTAAAACAAATTAAATTATAATAAAATCGCAATAAATTCATACCTTGAGTTTAAACGGGGAAAAATGAAGGTATCCATGACGGGAATACACGCCACAATCATCATATTGTCTACACTTAGCAATGGCGACCAAAAAGAAGCGTTGTACTTCTTTTCTGGATTTGTTCAGTTAAAGTTATGGTAACTTTGACAAAAAGGCCCTCTGTGGAAGACAACCCCCACTCTATTGTCCGAAGGGCAGGTGTTACTGTTCACCTCTCCCCTTCTGGAGAAAATGGAATAGACCTTTCTTGAAATTTTGGGAATGAACAGAGAATTGCTGTCTATCTTTTGAGGTATCTCAGTGAAACTGCAGATTAAGGGGTTGGATGACTATGGATTTTGTAGATAAGATGGTTGTAGGGAAAGTAAATTATTGAACAGTAATTAGAGAAATTTCAGCGTGTAATTTTGTTGTGTAAATGGAAATTTTTTTTATTAAATTCTTACGAATCCCAAGTATATGATGGGTATATATTGTCACGTAGTAAATGTAGGAAAAGGAAATAATTAACGGCGTACCTTCAAGAAAAGGTTAATTAGAGTATTGTATTGGATTGTTGAATTAATTGAAGGGTTTATTATGAGTTATGTATTTTGTTGATTTAACTAATGGGTTAAATACAAAACCGGAGAGTGTTTATTCGTGTTAAAGATGGGCGTAAAATTATTGGAAATTGACTATGAAGGAAGATAGTGAAAATGAGAGATTGAATATTTGAAATTAGAAAAATTGCGCACGGAATTCAGAATACGAATTGAATAGGTAATTATTGATTTTAAAAGGGAAATATTTATTTTGAAGTACTATTTATGATGGAATTTCAGGAAATGGCGCGTTTGATTTTCACTTTGGGAATATTAGTGTTGTCGTATTAAATTCGACCAAAATTAAGGTAGTTGACGTTTTCAATGCCGGAAACAATTAATTTGGTTATACTGACGCTCACTTATTCCACAAGCTCGGATAGCAATAAAGAAAAAAGAGATGTTTTTAAAAAGAATTTGATTGTTGTATTCTAAGATTTGCGCATGAAAGAAAAAAAAAAGAAGAAGAAATATATACGTTATACGGAAGGAAAGAGAATTAGTTTGAGTGAAATTTTTTTTTCTGGCAGTGAAATTAGGTCGGCACGGATTTGTAATTGTGAATTGTTATTATGAGAAGAAAAAAAGAAAGGGGTTTTGGTTGGGAGTTGATTGAGATTTGAAAATGGTGCGCGCGCATAAAAATTTTGCGGATTTAATAAGAATATGTTTGAAAAATATTTGATTAGGAAGTGAAATTGAATTTTATTATATTACGTGGAAACACTAATACGGTGTATGTGAACTAGTTAACGCCAATTAAATTTCGTTCAAGTCATGGTTAAATGATGTTTCAATTGCCAAAGTGATGATTGACGATTCTGGCTTACGCATAATTCTAAATTGCAGTTGAAGGAAGGTTACATGGAAAAATTGAGCCAAAGAAAAGGGTTATTTAATGTTCTCCATTTGACTGCGATATATGTACATAAATATTGTAGATAGATAATTCAAGAATTAAAAATTTTATTTTGGTCTCAATTGGACCTTTTGTACTAATTACTAAAGTAATAATAATTTACAGGGGGACATGAAACGAAATAAATTGTCCATGATTGTAAATACACAAATAATTGGCATGTTATTAATAATAATTGTTATTAATATAATGATAACAGCTAAGTTAATAGACTAATTTTTTTTTTATTATGACAAACTAAATAAAATCAAGAATTAATATTCGCTCCTGGGATGGGATAGAGTGTAATTCATTTACTTTGTTTCAGTATTGTTGGTGACTCTTGTTATTGCAAATTCGTCACACATTCAACTGTGTCGTTTTCACAGAGATCAATATGAATGTCGACATTTACCAAGATCATTGGTACACAAGATTAAAATTCCAACCAACGCTTGCGTGTTTTACGATTGTAGCTCCTGTTTGAAATCGAAGGTTTCCGTTATTTTCAACGAAAAAACTTTTGAACTGTTGGAACCAGAACGATTCCTATTGCAAGCAGAAAAGGGAAATGGAAGTGAGTCGTCCTTTTACGAGTGCCAACCGTTAGGAGAAACAAAATGTGATTGTCATCAAGGACAGTGTCACGGACCCGATGACTTTTGCAGACTACACAATTGTCCATTGAACGTCACCACTGCTAAGTGTCAATGCGAATTGACAGGAGAGGGTTCTGCTCTTTACCACATTACCGAACACTTAACGCTAAAAAACCCACCTTTGTTAACATTTGAAGTTTGCCTTTTTGAGAAATCCCACCATCACACTGCACGAAGGTTGCTTGAAAACGAAGAAGCCAGTTTTTCGGGAAATAAACTCAATATAACTTTCATTGATCCGGTTTTGAAGTTGCCAACGAAAGGGAGAGTGGTTCTACGGTCATCTGAATATGAAATCCTGATGAATGTTCCAGACAACCTAGAAATTGAAATCCCATTCGAGATGTTGGCCTATAAGACGACGCTTACAATAATATTTATTTCAGAACAAGGAACTGCAGTTTCAGGTGATATTCAGATTGCAGGAAAATCGGTCTGCCACCTGGACGGGTGCATCATCTGCGCACGCGGTTTCCGACATATGCAATGCTGGCCACCATTGCTGCGATACATCAGTTACATTATATTGAGTATAGCGGTGTTGGTTTGTTTGTGGTTGGTAAAGTTTACGCTGAAAACCATATTGTGGACTTTGAGAACTACAGTAACCATTTTTGTAGTAATTTACAAACTGTTGAAGGCCACACTGCGATTTTGCTTATTGTTAGGTAGCTATTTGGGCAATATAATACAACGAACTCTTCAAAGAACCCACCAGGCTCTCGAGAATGGTTTGATTGCGAATGAAGTGAACATTCCTCTTCTGATGGCGATAATTCTCTGTACCATAGTGGTTCCAGGATCTGCGGCGGACTGCTCCGAACATGCAATCCTACATTCAGAAAATGAAGTCTGCACAAAGACACTAACTGGTGAAAAGAGCTGCAGAATTTCCACAACAGCGGAAATTACTCTCAACAACATCGGACATGAGACATGCATCTGGCTTCAGTCCAAGGGTAAAGAAAACCTACTGTCTTTGAAAATTAAATTTCTAAGTGTGGAGTGCTCCTTCCAAACAGAGCGAAGGTATTTTACCTTTCCAGTAGAAGAGCATCATATAGCCCAAATATCTTGTGCACAAAACCAATACTGTGGTTGGGAGAACACTGCCATCAGAGGATGTCGGCTCCGAAAAAGCGCCACTTTGAATCTGAAACTCCTGAGAGCCGTGATTATCCCGGAATTACCTCTTGCCATCCTTCTGCAATCGGTTCCGGATGTACAATTGTTCACCGAGCAGCCTGTGCATTTCGTCGAAGCTACTTCAAGCCGCAGCTACTGTACACCTTCGAAGTTTCCGAAATTACGGGTCATATCTGCAAGTACAACTTGGCCATCGAACACTCAGAGAATGCCACAACAGAAGTGTTGACCATCCAAGACGCAGCATTCACAAGTTCCGGGATTCGTATCGTCATCCTCGGGGCATTCAACCAACCGGCCCTACACATAGATGAATCCTTCGTGCAGCGTGTTGGCAGGCCCCAGGAGGCCTATCTCACTCACACGTCGAGAAGAAACCACCCCATGTCAGGTACAGTTGGTGAAGTGCAAGCTAATGTAAGTTTTACTAAATTTTTTAACTTTGCTGAAAATCTAGCCACTTGTGACTTTTATGAGGATAATTTACGATGCAGTGACCGACGTGACGCAGTGACTGAAATGATGTCTTCAAAAGAAGACGCATTACCCTTATCTAAAAATTTACATTTATTTAGGGTCGAAAAGGGGAAACTAACATCGAGTTTACTAGTTTCTGCTGCCATTAAGATACAACTCCAGTTTTCGGGCTTCAAAATTCAGGTCGAAGAGACAATTGTGTGTCCAAAAATTTCTGAAAGGGATATTGAAGTCAGCGGTTGCTACAATTGCCAATTTTTGGCACGAATGACTCTTTCGGCATCAAGTACCTGTCAACCGGGAATCGTGGAAGTTGAATTTCAGGGTTTGGACATTCACACAAAAGCTGTCTCTTTGTCTACGGAGGAATCTACAATTGTAATAAAATTTTTAGCAGAGAAGAGATGTTTTCACGAGAAGCTTTGCTTGAGGGCTCAGACGCGCGTTAGATGCACAGATGTGCAATTTTGTTTGGAAGAAGCTTCAATAGCTTTGCAAAATATGCATCTGAATTCCTCAAGCTTTGCTTCCACTATTCAAGGTGGTTCATTGTTTCAATGGGCGCACTTTGGATCGTTAGATTCACTTTTTTATTTGTTTAAATTTGGAGGAGCCATACTATTGTGCGCTGGATTAATAATAACAATTATGTCCACATTAGTTACTTGTTGTTGTAGGCGATAAAGTTGTATTGGTTATAATATATAAAAAAAAAAGTCAAAGTCTTACTTAAAGAAAACAAAACAATATTCAGTAATTATTAAAATTATAAGTAATCAACAAATAAAATTAACAAGGTATTCTTAAAATATAATAATTTCAAAGCATAAAAGAGAAATTAATTAATAAGGGTATTAATAATAAATTAGTAAACTTAATGTATACAATTCCAGATTATAAACTAATTTTGTTAAAAAAAAAAAAATTACTAATGTAATTAACTGATAATTAAGTGATCATGAAATTATCATATAGAAATTGTATAAATATTATTCATATGTATTCATAATACTAACTCATATCCATTCTCTTCACATTGTATTGACTTATATACATTTTAAGGTTGTTTATCTGTTATACATTATATTCAGATGTCTAGGGTAGTGGTTTGCATATTAACATGTATATTGTTAACCCGAATAAGTGTTCCATTTAATTCTTAAAAATGTGGATTATTAATTACTTGGTTTTCACTGTATTATTTATTTACTTTTTCATCAAGTTTTGCCGCATGGGGCATTTGATGGCGGGAATCCTGTTCACGGAGCTGAGTCAGGAAACACAAAAATAACCAAAATAAGGGAATATCTAAAAATATCTAAAACATAATTTCCCCTATTATTCAAACCTAAAATATATGACATGAACATATAGTTCATTACAGTGAACTGTGAACACAGGTATGGTTCTGAAGATTACTTAGAAGATAATTCTTACATTCAAGTTTTACTTGACTGAGGTACCACTATTCATTGTGTAAATTGTTATGTTCTTATAAGTGTCACAATCCATACGTAGTTATTCCGTATATTATTGTATTTTGTATGGTATTTTATACATTACTTAATGCTCCTCTCAGCAGTACGTGGTGATAATCACGTGAAATTAATTCAGCAGTGTTCTGATAAGTGTTGTATTAATATGATTACTTTGCATTGGGGATTCAAGTATAGAATCAAGTTGATACCCGTAGTTATATTATTTATTATTTATATTATTGCATTATTATATTAAATTATTCTTAAAATTGCATTTTTTTAAAGAAAAAAAAAGAGGGAAATATTGCATTATTTTAACCAGCCCATGCCAGGAATATTGAACATGACAGAATTTTAGTAGAAAAGATGTGTTCAAACTTATAAAGTGGAGGAGTTAATAATACGCTAGGGGTGAGTTTCACCCAATTAGGTGTACACAAGTAGTAGCACGCTGAAGGGTGCATATCATATTCCATGGGTTGAATGAAAGATGCAAAGAAAGTAATTTAGTATGTTGATATTCTATTCTTATTTATGGTATTTTTATAAATATAAATTGACCCGGGAATTGCAGATGGTGGAAATAAGTTGTAGTGTAAGTTGTGCTGCATTCAGGTTTTCCTTTGGGGTGCCAATAATCAAAATTGATGGATTGATTGATCATTCACTAAGGCCAAGAAATCGGATTGGTTCCAGGGGTCAATTAATTGATTTTAATGCATATTGGTGAAATTATTAAGCTAATAAATGGTAATGGTATATTTATATTTGAATGGTTGTTCTGAATTCTGTATGTTGAATTATTAATGGAAATAAGTCATATATAAGATATGGAACTGGAATAATGATTGAAAATATTGTCATTGCTATGAATATTGTAATACTACGTTTATATATGTATTGTGGAAAATTTCAAGTGACTAATGAATTATTATTTTGTATTTGGTCAATTGATGGGTCCCTCCGGTGGAATAGAGTGAATGATTAGACAATATGCAACAGAAGTGAAATTTGGGGTTATCACAGAAATAGGAGTAACAGAAGGGAAGAGTTTTAATTTTTTTTCTTAAATTTCATTTTCTTTAGTTCTGGAACCTGGACTTAAGATTTTTTTTTTTAAATTTTTTTTTGCCCAGAGAATGGCAGGGATGTTATGAGGATAATGGGTAGATTAATCAGATAGGATTAATTAAGTGGTGGAGGACCGAGTTACAATGTTTACAACCCAAATGGGGTCCGGATGTTATGCGCGGCAAACTATTGTCGGCCGGTCAGCAAAAGGGGAAGGCCTTTATTCGAATCCATTGTGAAGGAAGCCGTGGCGCCGGCCAGACTGACCAAGTGACACTAAGTTTTCTATAGGGTTTTTGTGAAGTTTCACCTTCGAAAATTTGGAAATTATTGGGGTCGTACAGGACAACCCAGCCCCTCTGACGGAATCAAAGAACTTCCGATTCCCAATCAGAGGGAGTGGGTTGGAATTAGAAGGGGTCGACTGACCAATATATGATATCCAAAAATATAGATATGATACGAAATGGTTCAGGATTGGTTGAGGTAATTTGGTGGGCGGATTGAAAATCTCAGATCTCAAAAATCCTGGAAGAGATCAGACAGACCTACTTCGACCATGAGTTTGGACAGTTAACTTAACGAGTACTTATTTAGAGAATTCTTAATTTAGCTAAATAACTTAACACAGCCAACCATGGTCTCGGGACTGATGTCACTGAGTAAGTTGAATTTCACTTCTATTCCCCGGAGCGATTTCCCTTAACTAAATGTTTAATTTAAATAATTGTCATATTATTAGTTGTACTTAATAATTGTCGTGATGTATGCGTTGTGACTGTTACGTAATAAATGTTGTGTTAATAACTCCACTGTCAATCATTCCACGGGTAATTGGGGGCTGACAATGCATGTACTACCACTATTAACTATTCCTAGAGAAGAATGCCACTATATTAATAATATAATTATTAATTAATACAAGTTGTAGAATTTGAATAATGGCGATTAATAATGTAACTATTCCTGTAATGTCGTTTAACTTAATGTAACTAACTACTACAACTTAACCTAACCTTAACCATGGCAACATCAGTGCAACACATTGTATGCTTCGAGTAAAATATCTACTGTTTCCTACATCCTAAGAAACTTTAACCCGCATGTAACAAATTTCACTGTTAGAAGTAAGAACTTCTCTTAGAGCTCAAAGTACACAGAAATTTCTTAATTTTTTGCGAAATCTTGTCATGAAAAATACTCATGGCAAACTTTCGTCAATTATTAAAAATTTGTATATGAGAGTATGGCGTATCGTCTAAGTCACGTGACCTCGCGAAGTCAATGATAATAAAAAAGAACGAAATTTGTTTGACGATTGAAGAATCTTCAAAAGGGAGCTTTTTATTTCTGACAGTATTGAAGTCGATAAAACTGATCATATTTATATCATAACGTTAGTAGTAGCTATTTTTAATTTATTATAATTTTTAATAATGGGAACATTTCATTTTCGTTTTAAAATTATTTTGAATTCCATTCAATCGTTCGGATAAACCGATTGTTCGTACAAACACAGACCAAACTAACGGAAGTACAGTAGAATCATCCGGGCAATGGTTTCAATACCATATCAAAAAACGTTATCAACAGTATCGTGGGGGCGTGTATGGGGCGAAGCAGTCAGACAATTTGTTACACCCGTTGAAAGTGGGGCAAAGCACAGAAAATGACCCATCCGCTGAAATTAGGTGGTAGAGATCTAATCCATTAGACATTGTTTTCTCCTTTTTTTTTACGCGAGAAATGGGGTTATTCGTGCGCGTGCTTTTCCTAAAATGTGGTGAGCCAGATTTCCTGGGAAATCGCACCTGAAAAATTAATCACTTTTTTTCTTTCTGTAAATGTGACGCTCTAGTGAGTTGTTATAGCTATAGATAATGTTTGTCGAACCAAAAATACAATGTAAAATATTCCTGTTATAGTATTTTGAACATTTCTGGCTTCAAAGTTGCCAGAAAATATTTGTTGTGTGCTACAGGAAAATGTATTTATACACTCTTAAAACAAACGAGCGGTTTTAACTCAGCCTGAGTTAATTTCCACTCCTTTCCGTGCCAAAATTGCACTTCCCGTATAGGAGTGGATTTCACTCTTTTGTTTTAAGAGTGTAGAATTTTCAAGTTGTAAAACAATTAAGAAATATATTCGTATACAACAAATAATTTCTGTAGCTCAGGGTACGTTAAAAAAAAAGGTGAACTCCTGACCATTCAAGAAAACCCCATCGACGGCATAGAAGTCAGGCGTATTAACCACTACGCGATTGAGACTACGGATGTATTTTGTATAATATTTTAAATTTTTTTTGGTAAACAAAACAGAAAAGTCTATTCTCAATAGGTGCAATATATATCAGTGGTTAGAGATTTTAGCTGTTGACCGAAAAAACAATGCTTTTTGATCGATTGATACGTAATTTTACAGTCAACTTCAGTGATTTTAGAAAACAGAAATTTTCTGTAGGAAAATAATATTGTACTTTGTAAAAAAAAAACTTGCATATAAAGTTTTCTTCGTATTTCATAAGCAATTAAAAATTAAATTATTTTAATTTGACTAAAAAACATCACAATTATAGTCTCGATCAATTCGTCTACTCAGAAGCAACAAGAAAGGAAAGCATTTAACATAAAATAACGAATACAGTTATTATAAGTATATTTAAATTAAAATTCATATTTGAAACTTTAAAGTCTAAATGTTGTTGTTGTTGTTGTCTTGTCTATGGATAGGTTGAGGTATTAGATGGTGACCGTGTGTGTTCCACACAGCCTCAGCAATCTGAAGGCAGTTTTGGGAATAAAGGTCATCTAGCGGAGAGTCACTAATCTGTTGCATTTTTGCAAGGATGGCTGGACATGAGAAAATGTGTGTTGGACTTAGTTCTATGTCGAGACAGATTTTGCAGGTGGGATACTTTCTGGAGCCGTCTGGCTGGATTTTCATTCCCCCCAGATGTCCAGTTCTCAGTCTAGTTAAGGTTTCTGCTATTGTTCTGCTAGTTGTTAATTCACAGATTTGGTTCTTTAACTTGATGGTCGTATCCCTGAATTTTGATTTTGCCACTGAGTTGATGTCGCTGAGTGTGACAAGATGAAAGGATCCTTCATTGAGATGTCTCGCTTCTTTGGCTAGTAAGTCGGCTGCCTCATTTCCATCAATACCAAACCCGTCAAACCAAAACAATGTTAATAGTGATATTATAAAAATGTTGAACATTTAATTATATTTACAAAGTTTTCTTTAAAGCTTTATCTGCTTGTCATTTTTTACCATTCTTAATTTTCATATGCTTATATAATAATACCACTCAACAGTTCCAATCGTAATGAAAATACTTCATTAATATGTGATAAACGATGGGCCTCAACATGTTGTCTATTTTCGTCTATCCTGATTAGACTGTTAAATGTTTCTAGTCTTTTTAAGTTGTTTTCATGGTATTTTTATTTTTAGACTTTTTATTCTGCTGTGAGTCATGAAAATAGTTTTTTTTAATTAACAACAGTTGTAAAAGCTAAAACTGTTTTTATAATACTATACTCGGTCGTAAAAATATTGTATCTGAAAAATTTCATGATGTATTTTTTTTTCCTTTTGTCACATGCTTAAAGTAGAATAACTATAAATCACGCGAAGTATGCTTAAACCGTATTAACACGATTCGGATCGATCGCGTGTTCTCCAAAAGAATTTATCATATGATAATAATGTAGCTTCGCAAAAATTTGACAATGCTACTCAAACTTGGCCTAGATCATGACCAAAGATTATTTCATTTCAAATTCTCCATGATCGTATTGAGTTTAAAACGTATTTTTATTTTTTCTAAAATCTTATAAAATACAGTAGAAACTAATTATTTTGAATTTTCGACCTAAAATTACTCAATTTAATCATAAATTAAAAAATATTAAATAATAGGTGTACACTAGGCTAAAGCTAGGATTTACAAGACTTGTAAATCAACTTTGTCTTACAAATATTTATATTATAACTTATGGAAAGGAAAAGGGTACATTTTTTACTATATATTTCATTTATTTTCTATATCCTATTCACCATCCTCTGGTATTTAAACTGGTTTCTCACTTCTTTAAATCATAATCATCTATTGATCATTTGTCACATAAAATTTATGCTGGTAAACTCTCCTAGCTAACATTGATCAAATATCTTTCTATATCTTTTTTTTGGTACATAAGGTAATTTGAAATTTTGAATCACAAATTACCCAATATAGAATTTCATCCATTCAATTGTCGATATTCACAAAACAGTAATTAGCCTACTTTTCTTTTTTTAATTCGAAAGAATTTAAAAAAAATGAAAAAGTAGGTATTGACATGCGGTCGATGTCCGTCTGTCTGTCTGTCCGTACCCCCCTTCCAAAATCGGTTCTATCCATCGGATCTTAAAAATTCTTTTTTTGTTAGAAAGCTATGACCTCAGATACCCAACTTTCATACTTTTGTCCGTCTGTCTGTACGTCCGGACGGACATAAATCTACTATCTGTTGGCGAATTTCCCATTGAATTAGCATTGAAATTCAATTTTCAGTCATTTAAATCACTGTAGGTATTGAAATGCGATTGATGTCCATCTGTCTGTCTGTTCGTATGTCTGTCGGTCTTTCCGTCTGTCTGTCTGTTCGTCTGTCCGTATCCCTCTTCCAAAATCGGTTCTATCCCTCGGATCTTAAAAATTCTTTTTTTGTTAGAAAGCTATGACCTCTGATATCCAACTTTCATACTTTTTGTCCGTCTGTCTGTACGTTCGGACTGACATAAATCTATTATCTTTCGGCGAATTTCCCATTGAATTAGCATTGAAATTCAATTTTGAGTCATTTAAATCACTGTTGCCAAATCAACAATGGCATGAGAAACTTTATTTATTTAAACATATTTGAAGCAAAATAATATTTTCATGAATCTGTTTGGAATGACGTCATAAAATGTAGCACAATTTGATTCTTTGATTATTCATTAATTATCTACCAAGAAAGCGGCAAGGCATACTTTTGCATGCAATTATGCTTAGTTTTAATTTACATTTCTTATTTTTAATGCAGTTCGGAGTAGTTTCATTTTGTTATCAATAAATATTTAATTGTTCTTCGAACTACAAATAAATCACGAGCAGATGATAAATAATATTTAATTAATTTACGAAAGAATATTAAGGAAAATAGTTGATTTTGGCTTTTAGAAGTTTAAATTATAGCTGGGTGCTGTGTTTCGATTTTTTTTCTAATGTGTATAAATCTAGTGTAGAAACGGCTGTTGATGATATTTACTTTAGGAACCTAGTTTTTTTTCCCGATTAGAACTTCAGTAAGTATTTAAGTAACAGGAAAGTAGGCTATTTTAGTTCTTTATGAACTTCTTGTTTTTAGCTGACTTTAAATTTTTATAATAATAGGGTTATTTTATAAATAATTTCAATTATACATTTGCTTATAAAGTTGAGGGATCTCAATTTTGCTGATAGATTAAGTGGAAATTCCATTTGTTAATAACGCTATATACACGAAATTTTTTTTTAAATCCTGAAATCCGTGTAAATAATGCATAAAAGTTTAGATAATTTACTTACTCTTATGAGCAAATTTTCTGGTTTGACATCTCTGTGGAAGATTCCATGCCTGAAATTTAGTAATAAATAACACGTGTAAAGAGAAAAACGTTTAAGTTCTGATGTTTAAAAAAAAATCAGGATTTGATGCGTACATAAATATTTGGTATAGTATATTTTTTTTAGCAAAAATTAGTTTATGCTCTTTATAAAAAAATAACGTTGAATAAAACAATGAAAAGTTCAGACATTAGCACAATATTCCAAACCTAAACGCATGATCAACAGATGTACAACGCATATGTCAAGAGATTCAAAACTTCATAGTTTTCTTATGAGAAAATACAGAAAAAAAGGACAAATAAAAAAGTTTCGCATACATTTAACTTTTTACCCAAAAGTAAGCTAATTCATTAAATTGTGGATTGCATCAAACTTTTTAAGCTTTTTAATATGCATCTGAAACCTCGCCTCCATATTTTCTTTAAAGAATTCGAACTTCTGAGTTACATGTTACTAGTGTTATTATAAATAAGTTTTAGTCTTTATTTTATTATTCAATTGTATCCCCTTTTTATTATACAAAATTTTGAATAACTACTAAAAAGGCAGGTCACTGACATACACTCTTAAAACAAACGAGCGGTTTTAACTCAGTCTGAGTTAATTTCCACTCCTTTCCGTGCCGAAAATGCACTTCTCCTATAGGAGTGAATTTCACTCTTTTTCTGAGTGGGTAAAAGAAATAAAAGAAAACAATCTGCGTCCTACACTCTTAAAACGAGCGGTTTTAACTCAGTCTGAGTTAATTTTCACTCCTTTCCGGTGCCGAAAATGCACTTCTCCTATAGGAGTGAATTTCACTCTTTTGTTTTAAGAGTGTATAAAAAAATCCTTATAATGCAACATTCTACATTCTTATATATTCTATTTTTCTCATTAAAAAATGACATACGTTTTTCGGAAACGCTACATGATATTACTTTTAATCTCGAAAATGTAAAACGATGTTTAAAACAAGGATGAAACAATAGAATAATTTATAGTAACATGAAGGGAATCAACAAACGGAACAAAGCCCCAGAAATACAAAAGCTTCAACGAAGCCCATTCTGAATCGTGGGAAACGCCCTATGAATAAGGAAACCCAATACGCGCCATAAATAATTAAAAGCACTTTCATCTATACAAATACTGTCAATGAAAAATAATAATAATATATGTAATGAACTCAGTAGGAGGTCCCTTTTTTCGGTTATGAACAATAAGGTTTTCGTAATTTTATATAGTAGCATTGAATGCATGGAAAAGTGCTTTTGTAATTTGGAAGTTGACTTTCGTATGATGTCTTTATGAATTTGGTTCCAGATAAAGTATCAAAGTTATGGTGTGTTGCTTATTGTCTTGATAAAACTTTTTATTTTACGAAAATTATTAGTTTTTTTAACTTTAATTTGTTGAGCGTACTGCTAAATGTATATTAAAAATAATTTTTTTAACTAAAACAAGGTGAAATAAATTACTTCTCCAGTATTAATTGAAATAAACTACAAACGTGTTTAGGGATAAATTATTATTACACTTCTTTTTAAAATGTACAATTTATATCTACTTTAGTTTATTCTATATAAAACCAAGTTATCTAGATAGAGTCTTAAAAATATTTTTAAAACATATTTACCTGTGAATATGGTCTAAGGATCTAAGTAATTGATAAATGTAGCTCTTAACCCTAAACTCTGGCAATGGTTTTTTACGAGCTAAAAAACAAAATCTGGTATAACTAAGTAGTAATGTCGTAAATTACAATTTTAATGTTATACTATTTCTTCACCCTAAAAAAACCCTAATATTTAACGCTTTAGCAACCTTATTTCTCATTAAGTTATTTTGCATAATAATTTAAAATAAAACTAGGGATGTATAACACTACACTATTTTCAATTACCACTCAATAATTAAAGACAGTTATATCCTATAAGGTAATTTTAATAACTTTAAAACCTAAAAAATTCTACGGAAGCTACCATTTACACAAGAAAAATAAAATGTAATTTTTATGCAATTTGAGCAACTCATATTATACATATTTTGTGTGTGTTTAAAATGCTACTTTTGTTTGATGTAGTAGTCTTTGTAATGTTGTACTTAGAATTTGTTCAAATATATGATTTGCTCACCTTACCTTTGAGTAATTCGTACATGTTAAGATCCATAAGCTCAAAAACCAAAGCTAAACGACCTGATTTCTTGTCACTGGAAGAACAAAATTCGCTCATTTAGATTTTTACCTTACATTACCTGATTAAAAACTATTCAATTTTGTTTTTATAATATATAAATTTTGAAAATCATATTTTACATATTTCTCGAAAATGTAATTTTTTTTAATAAGGACTTAAAATAACTTTGAAATAGTAATTTAAAGAAAACTAAAAAAAAACTGCATTCGTCTAAAAAAATTTCAAATGTAGTTCATAATGCATCCGTTCTAATATGGAATAATCCGTACTAATAATATAAAGTAGTGTAAGGTTTATCTTATAATACCTCTAGTTTATTATTGAGCTTTTTATGATCATTACCTCTTATATATGTTGATCTTTTTGTAAAATGTCAAAGTACATTGATATCGGAAGTACACCCTTTGCGAACATTTTTATAATGCATAAATTAAATTAAAAATCTTAATCTCAAACTATATTCTTACATTTTTGAAACTAGTAAAATATTAACCTAGTTCTGACCTAACAATTGATGCAAAAAAATTATAATTTTTTGCATCATGCCTCCTAAACGACCCAACATCTCAAAACAGTTACGTGTCCACCATACATTACATCCTCCACTAACTTATGGCAGATTGACACCAGTAAACTTATTGTTATTTCGCGTGCTGCATTTCCAATTGATACTTGCTGTGGAAACCCTCTTCTGCTTCCCAAGGTTACCCCAAATGAGGGATAGGCGCTGCATTTACTGCCGACGACAGATGCCCTTATTTACTCCGCCGAATCACCAAGGCGACGAAGCAGCCGTGAAAGTACGCTGAACTTCTAGTGGTGATGAAATGGAGTCCCACAGGTTGTCTCTGTCATTTGAAGTCCGACTTCTATTTTAGTTGTGGTTTTTTTGGGGGGATCGATTAAAATAAACCGTTAATAAGATTGAGCGCCAAATTTAGTGTGATACTTTTAACTGTGTAAATAAATGTAAGTCAGAACACTCGGGTCTGTAAACGTAAGGCCTTCACGGGAGCTGTAATTTTTAAGCACATGTGACTCGACCACGATCTAGTTTTAATTTTCTAATTAGTAAAAACGACGAACACTGACTTTAAGGTCCCGGCGTCTGAGCATGCGCAAGCTAAGAAATTATTTCAACGTTCTGTAAAATCGTATTCAACGCACTAACTGCGTTATATTTAAGGAAATTTTTTACTACCGACGACAGGTGCCCTTATTTACACCGCCAAATCCCCAAGGCGACGAATCAGCCGTGAAAGTATGATGAACTTCTGTGGTGATGAAATGGAATCCCACAGGTTAAGGTAGTCCCCGTAGTTTGAAGTCTGACTTCTATTTTAGGTGTGGTTGGTTTGGGATCGGTTAAAATAAACCGTTAATGAAATGGCGCCAAATTTAGTGAGATACTTTTAACTGTGTAAATAAATGTAAGTCGGAACACTCGTACCTGTAAACAGGGCTCGATCGCAATGCTACAACTGTTTTAAATATTTGCTTAACAATATAACAATTTGTTACAACAAAATTTCCATGGCCTTGGTTAAATACTGGTAAATGTAACCTTTAATTTGATAAAGTTGGTTGCTATTATATGTCGGTTGGCCTATTACTTACCCATGTATTAGAATGGGAGGCCCCCAAATCAATGGTAATCTTCCCTTGCACTGAAGTCTTGGATCAGGCTTTGCCTGTAAACGTATCTTACGTCTTATACGAGAGTTGTAATTCTCAAGCACATGTGACTCGGCGAACAATTCCCTTTGAATTTTCCGCTTAATTTAAAATATAAACACTGATTTTAAGGGCACGGAGTCTGAACACGGGCAGTATAAGAAATTACAGGAAAAATATGTTAAATAGTATTCACAGCACTAACTGCTTTATATTAACGGAATTTTTTTTTTGGTCCCTAAATATTTTTTACTAACCCTGTTATACTTCAAACATAAACCTTTTTGACAAAATAAAGGAATAAAAAAAGCTACAGAATACTCAACTGTCAATGCATATTATAATTTTTTTTTTGGAAAATTGTGTATCCTAACCATAGATATCATAGTTAAAGTATTAGATTGGCAGATCACGTGACCTCCAATGCTAAAGACGGGACGCGCATGGAGGCCAAATAAGAGGGCAAAATGGCCAGTGTTGCTGCAACTTTAAAGAGAAAAATACTATGAAAAAATACCATTTAATTCTAAAATTACAAAAAAAAATACTAGAAAAGGATTTAAAGTCACTAAAAAGATTCCATAATGCAGCTAGTATTTTTGCGATATTTTTTTGTAATTTTAGAATTAAATGGTATTTTTTCGTAGTATTTTTCTCCTTAAAGTGGCAGCAACACTGGCTATTTTGCCCTCTTATTTGGCCTCCATGTGCGTCCCGTCGTTAGCATTGGAGGTCACGTGATCCGCCAATCCAATACTTTAACTATGATATCTATGATCCTAACATTTATCATTTTTAAACTAACTTTTTCATTCTTTTTATTTTTGTCTCAAATTCTCAATATTTTATTCACCAATTTCTACGCATTTAGAATTTTCGTTTTTAGACATTTCGAAAAATTTATACTTATCGTTCTACCGATTTTAAATTCAATTATGTAACTAAAAGAAGCTTAATTTTAACTAAAAACTGTCCGGTAACTAATTATATCTATTTTTATTAATTTGTATACAATTTTTAAAAATTACGTTTTTAATTATTTTTTATAGAACTTACAATATAATGTCTTGCAGTTGGACAACATTAGTGTGGGGCCTAAGCCGCCTCAGAGCTCGTACCTCTGTGAGACCCAGGGCTTGATCCACACTGAGAAAGAAAGTTTATTTAAATACTATCAATAGCATTCTAAAAAATAGAACTTTCAAAACTGAGTACAAAATACTAAAATCCGAGTTTATCACATACTCAAAATATTTCCAAGTAAATAATACTTAATTTTAAAACTTGTATATATATTCAAGAATGACAACTCGATATTTACTTTTGAACATGTCTATGTTTCAAAACTAAGTAAAATTGTCCTTTGTGCTCAAATTGAGTATATCCTTGTTTCAAAATTGAGTATCGTAGTAAATTAACTAATAAAATACTTTATTACTGGTGGATCTTTTCTTTTACTCGTATTTTCCATTATATATGCAATTTAGAGGATGACTGGTAGCAAGTAGGATCCGAGCATCCCCCTTCGAGGAAAAATTCTATCTCTAGTCCATTGAATTACGATAGCTATTCGGCCAACTACCCTGTTGAATCAGACTATATTGAACGAATCAAAAGTAATTTTCTTTAAAACTGAGTATGTGTATGTCTGATATTTCTCAGAATTAAAACCATTTTGTTATCATATTTGAAACGAAATGTTTCATTTCCTAAGTATGTCTGGTAATTCGGAATTAAAAAGCATTGGGTTATCAGATTGGAAATGAAATGTTTCATTTCAAAATGAAAACGTAGATTTAATCAGTTTTGAAAGTGCAATATTTTTTTAACCAGTGGCAGCGCTGTTTAAGTAAAGTTGAAATAAAGTAAAATTAAAATCAATGTTTAAACAAAATTTTATTTCAAAAAATATTTTCTTAAAGACTTTACTAAACAAATAATGTTACATAAATTCATAAAATATATGGGGTCGGTGTATATTCATTGATTTAACAAATCATAACGTGGTGAAAATCATACACATATATTTTCTTAAATTTAGCCACAAATGTACCAAAATACATTACTTAAAAATAGACACAGCACTTCTTTTGATGCCAAAAAAGAATACTACTGCACTTTTTCAGAGGCACGTGTGAGCTCTAATCTTTAGGGAGTCAAAATCCATTAAGCTAATACGAGTAAGTTACCAAAAAGAAAGCACTGAAGCGATATAATCTGCGCACCTCTATAAATAAAATATGTTGTAGTATGTGATTTCTATCGCGATTGTTTTACAAAGGATACAAGCATGTTTTTGACGTTTACATCTCAATACCAATTTGGATATCGGAGGGAATACACCTTATATTAAAACATTAAATTATTGTTGCACAATGAATGTTTTTTTAAAAGTAAAGACGTATCAAAAGCGTATTAATATTTTTATTAATGATATTTTATGTATTTTATTTTTTATTGATACATTTGTTTGAAAGAATTTATATTAGTTTAATTTGATTTGCTTAGAAATTTTCGATGAAAAATTATCGTAATACAAATATTGATTTCCTTTTTAAGAATATAATTTAAAATTGAATAGTTTAAATTTATTGCATTTGCTTATCCTACTTCATTGTCCACTCTTTATTTATTATTCAATGTAATTAATGTTGTTTTATCTCATCGCAATTCTACAAAACTGCGATGTATTTGTAAAAGCAGTTATGATTTTTGTTCATTAAAAAGAGTGTAAACATAAATTATTTTGGTAAAAAAGAAGCTTACCTAACAAAATGTCGTTTCAGAGTTTTGCAAGCATAAAGCTGTCCATCTACTAAATTTTGGCACGCCATAACTTCAGCAAAGCTCCCTTCTCCTTTTTTACCAAGTATTCGGTATCCTGAAATCAAAACAATGTTTATTTTAAATCTTCAAAACATCTTTTTGACAGAAATATATTCAAATAAGTCATCCTTATGCATACATTTTGTAGCTTTTATCACAAAGCACTAGGCAGCTGTTAAGAGGGATTGTCAGTCCCATAGAGCTAATGCATTAGTTTTTGAATCACAACTTCCGCAGAAGTATTGTTTTGCCATGTTAGCCCTTTTTCCCCAGGTAGGGGAATCAACATAACATCGAAATGAAACAAATTTGAAACGAAAATGTTATCTAGTTATTTAATTATATATTTTTGAAGTTGTAAAATGCCCCAAAATATACAGCAGATGGCGACACTATTTTAAAACTTTATCAATTAATAATTAAATAACCGGATGTTATTTTCTTTTTAATTTTGTCTTAAATTGATGTTATGATGATTCCCTTACCTGGTGAAAATGGGACAACATGGCAAACCAATACTTTTGCGGGAGTTGTGATTTCAAAACTAATGCATTAGCTCTATGGGACTGACAGTCCCTCTTAAAACATCTAATAACTAGAGAAAATATAACTTTTACACATTAAGTAAAAACCCATAATTACTTTTTTTCAAACTTTGTAAAAAATTTTGTTCAGAATGAGGTCAAATGCATATATAATATTTTTCCATTATTTGTACAATTGTCTTTACTGCATTTGGTTGGGGAGTTAGTGTAATTTTAAATTGTAGTTTTATTGCAATATTATTTAATAACTTTTTTATGAAACTTTTTGGTCATAATAACTATGTTTTAAAGATAATTTTGTACTAATATAGTTCATTTACAATATTTTTTAGGCTTTAGAAATCAATACTTATGTAACTTGCCAGAAAAAAATGCAAGAAAATATTTTATCGGCAACTTCTTTACTTGTTGATAATAAATGAAAAATGTTTGAAAATTTTTAGGATATTCCAGGACAAGAGCCTTTTTAATCACGTTCAAAATCTAAATACTCGTACAGTAATACTGGTGAATAGTACTTCTAAATACTATTTTTTAAAAAACTACATTTTTTAAGCACTTTCCTATATCTGTTAGGACAGGGACACTGTAAATGTTGTTTTTTGACTAAGGTTGTTCTAAAGCAGAAAAAACATTCGAATGTAAGAATGCCGTAAATGTCGTTTTGCTGCGCAGGTTGTTCTGAAGCAGGAAAACTACGAAGTAAAAACCTACGATATACTAATGAAATGCAACATGGTTTTTTGCTTTGTGATTTTATAATTCATTCATTTTCATTAAAATAAATTAAAAAAATCATCGAAAGTAATCGCTTTCTGATCGAGAAATTGTAAGTTCTTAAGGTTTAGGTGAAGGGAGAACGGTGTACAGATTTACACCTGTGTTTGGATAAGCTCGCTTTCTCCTATGCCTAAATTTAGTAAGCCTAACTATCATTATTCAAGAAAACCAGCAGAAACTCCGATACCATAAAATTATTGCAGTTTATTGTTTATGGTAAAATAGTTTTGATATATTTGCAAAGAAAGCTTATATCGGAAGCTATCAACGATGCAAATTGTAAAACTCATTTTTTAATTGCTTTTATAACATAAAATACCACCTTAAAATTCCACATGAAAATAATAATAATAATTCAATGAAATGTTTAAGCAAAATGTGTTTTGCACTCGAGTGTGTTTATTCTTAGGAATTGATGGTAAATTATATTGTTGGCGATAGAAAATATTTGGTGATATGCTTGGTATAGTAGCTTTGGCGATAATCAACTTGAATATACCAAGGTCTAAGCACTAACTACATATTAGTGCAATATTTTTCACACTCTTTCACTGTGGTTTTGTTTGTTTGAGAGCGCAACAGTCTATTTTTTACGATGCATACACGGAGTAGTTTACAGAAGTAATTACTACATAATTTTAAACATGAGTGCTTTATGATAATCTCAATTACAAAAAATTACTGGAAATTAATTTGAAATAAAGAGTAATCCATAACCACAATGATGATTTTTAAAAACCTATTGACCCTCCGATTGATACAGACGCATAAACCCGTCACCAGAATATAAGGTTTTCCAGCAACACGCATAAAATTTAAAAGTTTATAAATGCTATAATTTTACTTAAGTTAAAAAATTTAAACGGAAGAGTAATTTAAAATTATCTTCTACAGAAATAAATTTTAAAACACTTCAAAAAATTAAATTTACAGTGAAAAATTTAAATTTTAAACTCTTGCAGGGAAAACAAATTTACACTTCAGTTAATTTGCTTATCCCTCAAAGTGTTAATTAATTCATATGTTTTTAATATAAGAAATCTCTTTCATTTAATGGATTTTAGCGTACTCTTTAATTGAAATATATTTCCTGCATTAAAAAGCCCTTAATTAGTTAACAATAGCTATAGTTAATACGTTCAATTGTCTTTTATTTTTAAAATGATGTTTAAATGATGTTTTGAAGGCAATCGATTCAATGTTGTATGTTATACAATTTCAATGTTGCCTGTCGATATGAAATGTTTTATTAAGCTTTATTATTTTTTTTTAAGTGTGAGCAATCTCTTTTTATTCGATTTATTCTTTGAAATACATATAAATTTAGCAAACGATAAGGAATAATTATTGACTTTTGCATGAAAAATAGTTTGTCTAATTTTAACGTTTAAAAGTTTAATGTAGAACTAAATAATGTGTTAGGGTTTTTCTTTTTTACTTATGAATTTTGTGTGGAAGCAGTTCTCTATTTGATAGGTTTTTTTTTACAAACTTACATTTTTTGTTTTAAAATAGAATTTACTCTTACCTGACTAATTCCCAATGACAATCTAAGATGTTTTTAACGTGTTTATAAAAAAATACTGTAATGCAACACGTTAATATAATGAATAGAATAATAAAATAATACATAACTTTTTTTTCACCAATGGTAACGGAAGTAAGAATTCTTAAAAACCTTTGGATTAAATTGCATTTATTTGAGAAAAAATGAACCAAATACTAATTTATATGAATTTTTTACCCACATAATTCGTAAAGAGATGTCTTTTCTTTTGTTTAAAACCAAACTAATGGAAAATACTCCTCTCTATAAAGTATTTTAAAACTTAAATATAATAGTAATGGAAGTGAGAATTTTATTTGGGACAAACACATTTGAAATTTAAAAATACACGTGTACAAATTAGTTAATTAATTGAAGCTTATTTTTCATTTAGCAAATATTCATTTAAAAAAAGAAAATCACAGATAAAAAAATTATTAATTAATTCAATCTACTTTAACAGAGCTTAACTTTTAAACATCTGAGCCAGGACACGACATGGAGGTGAGGTTCTACTTGGTTTAGTTAATATATGCCGCTTAAATAATATTGTTTGAAAATGTTAAATGATTTAAGTACATTCCCAAAGCTACAAGTTCCCTATTAACCTGTAAATAGTAATAATCAAGAAAAAATATACATAAAACTGACTATTTTCTAAAAATGGTGCCAGTAGGGGAGACCGGGGTTAGTTTACCCATGGGGTAGGTTTTCCACCAGACCTTATATAGGAAAAGATCCGTTGGGGGGCACCAACTGTTTGCTTAGTTTATGAAACAACAGGCCTATGCCACTCACAAGAACCTTTGTTCAGTTGGTGTAGTAATATTTTCGTTAGAGCTGTTTTTATGATTTTTTCAACGTTGAGTAAATTTTTATGCTTACATTCAAACCTAAATTAAACGTACTTTCACTTAACTTACAGTTTTATGATTGCATATAACAAAAGGTGGCTTCTATCTCTATATAAATATGTATTTGTTTTCAAAATAACTTATAGTGCAGTAGAAATAAGCGAAAAAACACCTTAAACTAGAAAAAATTGGAACATAAACTATTCTTGTTGCAAATGGTAGGTAACATGCTTCTAATGAACATACTAAAAGTCGCAACACGTACTGTCGCGAAAAATATGTTTTTTTGGCCGCCATCTTGAAAAAACGTCAATTTTTTTTTACAAAATCACAATAAACCATAATAAGTGGAGTTTGGTATCAAATTAAAGGAAATTTTATGCTGACAAAGAATATGATATTGGTTTCAAAACTAAAAAATATTTACAAACATGATTTTGGAAGGAAACAATGAGAAAACGTCAAAAAAATATCACTGCAAGTGACGGAACCACCCCTTGTTATTATTGAGATGTCCAATAAAAGTTTGCTATTTTCCGACTCAAAGCCATGATTCAAAGAATGGAGTCACTAATAATAAGCAATATTGAACATACCCTCATGAAATGTACTAAAAGAATGGACAAAGAATGGCTGAAAGTTAACTTTTAGCCTGGATTTTAAATCATTCGAAATGCAGTGAACTAACTTATGCAATGAGTTTTCTGACCAGAGTTTCCGTTGATATAACTGATGCAGGGATGACGAAATATTTTGGAGTTCTAAACAAGGCAATGCAATTTTTTATAGACCGCAGTAAATTTACTGATTCTTCAAGTGTTTTGTGGAATTTTTTAATGGAATAACAGATAGTGCAGACAAAGCTAACGTGATATGATGGAAAGAGATATTCAAAATAAACTTACATTCTTACAGCGATGAAACTTTATTTAGAACTGACTGAACTGCAGTTATGATGAAAATATTGAAAAAAAGGACTAGTTATTGCTGGTAAAACTCATCATTTAGATACGCGTCTTTTAACAAAGACTTTCTTGTGTTCCCTTGAATAATATAATATAGACTGTATTTTTTTTCAATTACGAGTTATCTAAATTACGAAATAACTTCATTATTTAATCAAAACAGTCGACAAATCAGGAAAACGTACAAATATTCTTTTGCAAACTCATTAGTTTTAAAATCTTGTTAGTTAAAAATATGAAATTTAAAGAAATAAAAATAAATTTTAAAAAAATTATTATTTAAACTTTAGTGTACATTAAACCATAATATATAAAAGTTGAAAGTTTATATCAGTGGGTTTGTAAAATAAAGTTAATTTAATTAAAATTAAACCTCATCATCGTTATCTAAATCAAAACTGTATCCAGAGTTTGCACAGTCCTTTCCACAACTGTTTTTGTAAACTACTAAGCATGGATGTCTGTATCGACGACAGTGTGGGATTCAGGGAATGGCATATTAAATTTTTTTGCAAATAATTATATATTAATGCACTCGAATTCATATTTTGCTGCATTTTGTATTGGGGGTAACCGAGCTATATCAAATCCTTTCTTAGTTGAAACGCAGCATATTTAGTGTGCTTGAGTTGGTGTTACCTTCATAAAGTACCACAATTAATTTACAACTAATTTATACCAAATATTCTTTACCAATATCGTCGGATTACTCAAATTTGCAAGCCTATCGCGTAAGGTTTTTGATCTCGAAATTAATAATATTTTATGGCAGATTACATGTAAAAAGTATTCTTAGTAGAATGGGTGAAAAGTGGCATTAAAATATCCGCATCATCGGCTACTACAGTTACTTGCCTTTCTTGTGCTTTTTTAATTCTTCCTTGACGATTACTGTATTTGTATCACATTCTACATGAACTACGGAATGACCACTTTCTTTCAAATAGCTTTCTCTAATATATTGCAAAAGTGTCGTTTTAGCAATTGTAAATAAATATGTATTTCTTCACATTTATAGGTGATTTTTCATCAAATACAATTACATAATTACAACGTATGCCTTTTTTATGCGTAATTTGAGGAGGAGGCTGCAACATACACATTTTGTTTGGTTTTTCATACCCATCAAAAACTATTACAACTTTTTAATAAATTATGTTGACATTATACTAGTATTGACTTGTAATATCCCCAACCCAAATGTTGTAGAAGTGGTCCTGGTGAATTAATGCACCATTATCAAGAACGTAGGAAGTACTTTGCTGGGTACAAGGAGACTGTCGAATTTTATTGTTATCAATGGAATCTAATGTTGCGAATCTAGTTTGAAAAATATTTGTCCGTTTTCCTCATTTGCCGAGTGTTATGATCAAATAATGAAGTTTGTAATACATAGATAACTCGTAATTGAAAAACTTTTTTTTCTTGTACTATATTATCCAAGAAGATGCAAACAGGCATCCTCTCTGCTAATTTATACGATGAGTTTCACCGCAAAAAAACTAGTCTTTTTCCATAGTTTCATCGTAACTGCTTAGTCAGTTTTCAATAAAGTTCCACCTCTAAAAGGTTTGTTAGTTTATTTTGAATATCTCTTCCAATCATGTCACGTTATCCTTGTCTGAACTCTCTGTTATTTTTTTAAATATATTCCACAAAACACATGAAGAGTTAGTAAGTGGACTGTGATCTAAAAAATTGACAAAATCTTTCGTCATCCTTGCATCAGTTATATCAACGGAAAACACCGGTCAGCAAACTCATTGCATAAGTTAGTTCACTGCATTTCGAATGTTATAAAATCCAGGTTCCATGTTGAATTTCAGTCATTCTTAGTCCATTCGTTTAGTACATTTCATGATAGTTTGTTTAATATTGCTTAGTATTAGGGACTCCATTCTTTGAATCATGGCTTTGAGTCGCAAAGTAGCAAACTTGTTTTGGACATCTCATCAATAATAACAAGGGATGTTTCCGTCGCTTGCAGTGATTTTTTCGGACGTTTTCTCATCGTTTACTTCAAAAATCATGCTTGTAAATATTTTTAGTTTTGAAACCAATATCATATTCTTTGTCAGCATAAAATTTCCTTTAATTTGATACCAAACTCGACTTATTATGGTTTATTGTGATTTTTTTAAAAAAAAATTGACGTTTTTTCAAGATGGCGGCTAAAAAAACATATTTGTCGCGACAGTACGGGTTGCGATTTTTAGTATGTTCTTTAGAAGCATATGTTACCTACCATTTGCAACAAGAATAGTTTATGTTCCAATTTTTTCTACTCCTAGCCCTATTTCGACTGTACTATTAAGCCTCTAATCGTCAAGGCACTATTATAGTCAAAATATGGCCACGGGGCAGGTTTTCCAAAATTTCACGGGGCAAGAATTCCAACAATGCCTTGTATATGAACGGGCTCCAACCTTCATAATATTCCAAAAATTCAATTATTCTGTAATGTATGACCAGGTAATATAATCATACATTAAGTTATGAATGTAAAAAGTTTCGTTTCCAATTTAAAAAAATTCTACATAGTAATATAAAGAAAGCTGACAGAAATCGTACCATTCTGAAGCTATATTCGTGGCTCTAATACCTGTCAAGAATGCATTTAGTAGCGTAAAAGCATCCAAGAACCTAAATATTCCGAATACATCGTGAATAATTGCACAATAAAGTATCCATACGTCCTGTTCCACCCAAAACTTTGGAACAAATTGGCTGGCTAAGAAAAAATAGAGGCAATCTCAACAAACTTCAGTGCATGCTATACGATTTTTTTTAAATCTTTATCAATACTTTAGA
Organism: Oedothorax gibbosus; assembly: GCA_019343175.1. Classification (NCBI taxonomy): domain Eukaryota; kingdom Metazoa; phylum Arthropoda; class Arachnida; order Araneae; family Linyphiidae; genus Oedothorax; species Oedothorax gibbosus. Next base: position 32,579,797 of record CM033277.1, read on the forward strand.
CATTTAGACAACCCTTAGAAAAGAGCATCAAACAATAGCTACACAAAAGGGAAAGTTACACAAATTGCTTGATTTCAAAGTGATCCAGGTGATAATGACTTTTATATAACAAATAGGTATAGTAAACAGGCCTTTTTTTTTTTACAATTTTACATATATTCTGGGTATAAACCTTTGGGATATTTTAGTTTACAATGAAATATATGCACATACAAAAACAACAAAATATTTTTTAAATGTGTTCAAATTTTTAATAATAGTTGGAAAATTTGCCCCATCCATTTTTAGCAGTCTGGGAAAACTTACCCCGTATACGGGGCAGGTTTTCCAGCTCAACGGGCTTGCATTTAACTACTCTCTGCCAAAAAGTGTATTTACTTTTTAGAAAATTAGCAATGCTAAGTTGTTGATAACCATGTGAGGAAGACAATGATATCTTACTCTCTTCAAAATAAATAAAAGTAAAAAATATACAATCAAAAAGAAGAAAACGTGGAAAACTAGCCCCGGTCTCCCCTACAGAAATTTGAACTGTTTGTGAAGAATGATCCAATTTTAAAAAACAATCGGTAATTCCATTCCCAGTCCACAAATGCAACAATTTGGTAACTGTTGTACGCAATTCACAAGTGTTACTTAGATTTTTAGATATAAAATATATATAGAATCATAAAAGGATAGAAAACATTGTTTTGCGTTTTCCTAGTATCAACTGAGTTGTAGTTACTTAATTATACTATTCATACGATGATATCTTAGTTAAATAAAATCAATTTTTCTTAAACTCAACCTACTTTTACTACTTGCACTATTAAGCAGGAACATCAAACATATAGAAATCACGATAGAGGCCATTTCCTATTTGTGCCGCAAATAAATAATTAATTCGGCCTTCCCATCAAATCAGAGTTCCCAAAGATTCCGACCCCAAACAAAGGTCCCTCACGCACCTTAATGACAACCCAAGCGTATTAGTACTAAGAGAGGTTAGCATAATGGAGATGCTTGGACCGAAAAAAAGTGAAGCACTCGAAAAATCACCAAACTCATGTTATACGCCCAAACACACCGCAATGAGAAAGCTCAAAGACGTTTTCCTACTAAACGTCGTCGTTATATTTAACCTATTTTTTTTAATTCGAAATACAAAAAGGAAATGAAAATAAGTATTGACAGCGCTACAGTCTATACGCTTTTCCGTCCATCTGTCCTTTGACGGTTTGTTTTAACTTTCTCTCGTTCTAAAAATCCAATAATATAAAATTATAATTTTTTATAGATGACATCAGATACTTTATACTTTTGTCTGCTTGTCTATTTGTACTATAAATTTTCTATAAGTATTAAAGTAACTGGAAAGTAGGCTATTTTAGTTCTTTAAGAACTTCATGTTTAGTAAGTAATTAAATTTCAAAAAAATGACTCACTTATGCTGTGTAAGAGTGTACCACAATATCGAAACCAATACACTTTTAATGTTTCCCTTTTATAAGGACGATTTTGAATCGTCATTTAATAATTGAAGGATCTATAGTTGTAAAACTTACATTCTTTAAAGGATAACTAGCTTAACTATAACTTCTACCTAGTATAACTTTTTTGTGTGTTTGTAAATTTACATCATATACTTTTTTATGTTCACCAATATGGCCCTTGTTACCCTTGGTGTTCTGTCTACTTTATTATTACTTTTGTATTTGTTTTTCCCTCAAATTAATGTCTGTATGTTTTTGTGCAATAAAAAAAATTGTTATTATTTTTAATTATTATTAACTAAGATCTAGGCTCCCGCTCCTTCATTTTCGATGTTGTCCAAATGAATTTAGGCTTGTCTAAAGTCTTCAATGATGGTGCCGGACCCTATATCTTAGTTATTAGTTATACTTTGGAGAATTAACTAGTTTTTCAACTTGACCCTTCGGTCATTAATCGTTAATTCTAAATCTTTCTTATAAAGGGAAACATTAGAATCTTGTATGGATTTAGATATTGTAATACATACTAATAATACATAAGTTGAGAAATTTTTATTATATTTTATTACTTTAGAGAATGTGAGTTTCGCAACTAGTCCCTTTATACCGTCTTATATACAACGTATAGAGCCAATTAATTAGCCAAGCGTTTGTTTGGGTGCATTGTGGAATGCGGAAGCAATCATGGCAGCAATCACTTGGCAATATTATATTAGCATTGATTTTGACCCAGCAAATCTAACCTCCTGCATTATTATTAGTTCGCTCCCGTTTTTTAATTTGTCGTGTCCGGAATAAGTAAACAAGCGACATGGCCCTTTTAACCTCCCCCACTTTGGAGGGTGACGGACCTCTCCAGATTTATGTTTGCTCTCATTTTCACGATGGGTGAACCCATCAGATCGATAAAGTGTTGCCAAGCAATAGAATGTCCACTCTTTCGGTACCACACACACGATCCTCTGCTCCAGAAACCACAGGCACGTGTGGTTTTCATTTGTAAGGCACATTTTAAGAGGTTCATTTAAGAATATTGTATCAACATGACGCTTTTTTAAATTATTCCGAAAATTACGAAATGATTGGTTGAATAAAGAATTTCGATAAAATATTTATGCAATTTTGTGTCAAAACGCGTTTTGTAAATATATTGGAGAAATTTTCTCAGATATTCTAACTTTCATAAATATTAAAAATATGTTTCGAACTATTCCTTGTTTTCCAAACTTTCTATTACTATAGTATTCTATTTCTGATAGCAAGAGTTTTTCCCTAGAGGGCTGCTTTTTGATTAATTAGACTTTGCAGAGTAGGTAAATTCCCCGAAACTGGCGTCCCAATTAACCAATGTTGACATTCACACTACATTGAATCCCATATTTCCGTTGATATAAAGATATGCTGATACTATTTTAATTTTGCTCAGGAGTATCCTCGCCATTTGAGTACGTGCAACATCTCTATGTTGTGTTTCTTATGTTATCTTTCACACGACTCAGAAAAAATATATAATATATGTGCTGACGATTTTTCCATTTTGAAATTTTATGGAGTTGGTTGGGACATGAACGCGCAATCTTGGGATTATGAGGCCCGCTACCGAAACTTGACTAACTACCTCAATATATCGATATTCGAAAATATGCAAGACGCTGGAAACAAAATCGTTTGGCTATTTGGTTCTTCAGAATATAGTTTGCTAAATTTAATTCGAAAAATTCTATTCAATGGAGTGATGGTCAGGGTTCATCAAAATAAGGAAATGATACTTCTTTATTTCTTTTTATAAAAGTATTGTAAAACTAAAAAACATATTACATTCTATAAACTTGAGTTGAATTTATCAAATATATTTAAATTCAATATTTTTTAATTTAAAAATTGTATAAAAACCAAACAAAATTACAATTGCATCCTTATGATACCTCAAAAGCTTTAGACTGTGAGAAAAAAATACTCACAAAATGACTTATATTTCTATATTAATTAATCTAATCGTAAATAATCTCTTTTCAAAATACCTATTTTATTTTCTAGAATTTCATAACATTTTTTTTTATTTTCTGTAATTTAGAGTGAAAAACAAGTCATGTTTAAAAACTTCTGCTCTGTTATCTTATTGGAATTTGGGACTTTAAATTATGTGAGCTATGAAATCCTCAGCAAATAATTACCTTAGTTGGTTTAAATTGACAAAAGAATTCTTTTTATACCAATTTTAAATATCAGTATCCAGAAAGTATAATCTCATTTACCACCTGATTCTTAATTCTAAGAGAAGATTCAGTTTTACATCAAAACTTTATTACTTTTCAATGTTTGGCTACTTTATGCTTTAAAATAACTTAATTTATACTTTAGTATAAAGTTGCTTTCGTATTTTTAAACTCCATTAAGCTCGTACATTTTTAAGGGGGAATTAGGCTGGTGAAATATATATCTTCGGGCAAGAAGAGTAATTCCTTTTTAATATTCCCTTTAATTAAGGAAATAAATAAAAGAATGACTGAGTTTTTAACTGTATTTTAAGGTGTTCGGAAAGTGAGTATCAGATTCTAATAAGGGACGGACTGACATAATAGCCAGGCTAAAATATACAGATTTTTTTAACGTATTTGTAATCAATTTAAAAACTTTACAGAATACAAACATTTGTATTGCTTTAGTTTATGTATTTGTATTAATTTTTTGTGACATTTTGAAGTACATTTGACATTGTAATATAAAATATGTTACTTTTTTTAAAGAAATTAATGCAGTTGTCATAACTAAATTTTATTATTTATAAAACATAACTATTTTTTAATTTTTTAAACTTGTAGTTAAAATAGAAAATTGCCTTAAATCTTATAATGACTTAACATCTCAATGTAACTTTTTGATTGTGAAAAAAAATCCATGAAACTTTAACAGGATTATATAAAAAAATATCATTTTTAATATTCCCCTTTAATTAAGGAAATGAATAAAAGAGTGACTGAGTTTTTAACTGTATTTTAAGGTGTTCGGAAAGTGAGTATCAGATTCTAATAAGGGACGGACTGACATAATTGCCAGGCTAAAATCTACAGATTTTTGCCAGAAAATATATATGTTTTTATCCCATATTTTTTAAGGTAGTTATCAGAGATTCCAATAATAATACACTTAAAAATATTATTGTCTTAAAAAATATTAATTTCAAGCAATCAAAAGATAGTTTGCAAAAAAAATTAAACCATTAGAGTTAGTTTTTAAAAAAATGAAATACTAGTTGTACAAATGAAAACATTATAAGTCTAAAACCAGAATGAATCTAAGAGTTTTTAAAAAATATATGTACTTAATCAAAAAATCAAACATTTATAATTACTCAACCGGTTTTTTTTTTGTTTTTATTTTTAGTAACAATTAAAATGACAAGAACCAAGTGTTTATAGAACATTTAATGAAAAATTACTTTCAAAATTTTATCTAAAAAACAAAGTATTTATGCAGGAAACAATACAATGTAGGATATTTAAACTGTGTGTTTTAAAAGTGTTTTGCTGCAAGCCTTAAGAAGTTTTTTATGGAAAGAATATTTTATCAACATGATGCTTTTCAAATTAATCTAAAATTAATAAATGATAGTCAGAATAAAGAGTCTCGGAAAAATATTTATGTCAAAACTTTGATGCGTTTAATTAATATAATCTAAAAGAGTTCATTGATATTCTAACTTTTATAAAAAAAAATATTAAATATTAAAAATATGTTTACAGAAAATTTGTTTGCTTCCATTATTATTGTTTAAAATTTATGTTGCTCTTAAGAGCAAAATAAGAGCTTAAATAATTGATTTTCTCAAATCTGAAACTTACAACAAATACATTATTTCTAAAAAAAAAAAATATTATTACATTTTTTATTGAAATTTCAAATACTTATAAATTGAATGATGAAATAAAGAAATAAAGTAGCTAGTAACATGTTTAAATCAAAATATATATAGATAGATGTTAGTTTTTAAGGCTAGAGTTGAACGAGATATATATGGTGATAAAATATATTTAGAAAATTGGTGACGAAATAAATATCAAATTACTGTAACTCAATATATTGAGATCTAAAAAAAAACTGCATATATTATTTTCGCAATACTGACCATGATATAAACATATTTCTACTATATAATACAATCGTTTCTTAAAACCTACATAACCCAAAATGCTTGATTTATAAAAAAAATCCACAATTAAAGAATAAGAAAAAAATTTTAAGTCTATATGAGTTGTTTTTTTATATTAAACTATATATTATCTAAAAATTATTAAACGAAAAATCGAAGATAAAAAGTAACATAAGAATAATATTTTGATTTACTTACTTTGCACCATGTTGACATTTTTTTGTGGAAAATCATCAGCTGTCACTGGCCTTCCTCGCATATATACTGTTGTTTCTTTTGGAACCAACATTTTTAAGAAACACCTACCTTTTTTACTTCTTTTAAAGTTTACTTTTATTCAATATTTTTTACTATTTTATTCATTGTTTTTTAAAAATCTGTTTCGATTACAAAAGTCTTATGCTTAATGAAACACTGTAAAAATTAAGATGATTTTATTTATAAGTATATAAATTTAAAAAATTGATGGTAGAAATAAAGTAGTCAATTACTTTAATTTTTCATATTTAAAATTAGTTATTCCTAACTAAGACTCATAATAAAATAGCGATTTTTCTGCAATAAAAGATTAATGACAATTCTCAAATTAGCTCTAAAAATCCATTTTTAATGACCGGAAATTATATTTTAAGGAAAATGCTATTTTAAGAAATAAAATCTAAAACATGTTAGAATATTTTTCGCAAGTGGAAGCTCATATGGTCCGAGCAGAAACAATCTCTCGACACCTTAATACGAAGCTCACCCATCAAATGAAAAGAGAAAGTGAAACGCCGATCAAAAAACGTGGGGAAACGGAATTTAGAGTAATGAGCGACCTCTTACGGTAGCAATCATCTGTCCAATTGCATTAAAAGTGTGTGTAGGTCACAATTGCGCACCGATAAATGCAGAGAGGGTTTCAAAAAACTAGGAGAGTGTAAAACTACACGACTTTCAATTACCACTTGATAAAGAAATACATTTAAAGGAAGTTAAATACCCCATAAGATAATTTCAAAAAGTTTAAAGCCTAAACATTTCTACGGCAGTTACCAGTGGCGTATGCGCGATTTTCTTAAGAACCTTATTATGACATCCAACACTCACTGTTAACTCAGGTACCAAATTTAAAATATGTAGTTTTCATTTTTCGGCAATAACTTTAAAACCCAAAAAGTTCTATAGAATCTACCCTTTGCGCATGCACAGTTTTCTCGAAAAACTTATTATGACGTCCGACATGAACTGGGACCTCGTGTGTCTCGTGAAGTCCGTCGCTCTTTTAGTTTAAGCTGTAGAGTGGTTTTCAGACAGACGGATCAATGTTCAAAAACCAGTTTTTTAGAATCAGAACCCTCCAAAACGTGTAGAAAACACAAATTCTCCATTTCGGATTTTCGTCCCCATCGCAATACTTTCAGTACCTTACATTTCATATTAGGTAATTGAAAGTAAAAACTAAAATGTATTATAAACTATTATTATTTGACGTAGAATTTTATTTCAAATTTAGTAGCGATTTCTTAGATAAAATGAGCGTATAAATTTTTGTTGCTATTTCAATTAAAAGTTTTCAGTTTGAAAATCCTTTTTATTTCGACTCTATTTAATAAAATCTAAGCAATATGGTCCTGCCTTAAAAAAGAAATATTAACCAAACAAAAAAAGATATTGCTAGCATTGGACGCCAAGGGGAGAGTGCAAAATGTAAAACATAAAATACGTCATAGACAATATTATTTATTTTATTTTCTGGAGAAATTATAAAGACTCAAAGAGAAGAAAGACTCAATTAAAAAGACTAAAGCGCACTCAAGAAAGTCCAGTAATGCAATTGATTGTGAATGTAAATTACAAGTTTTATTATTGTAACCTTGAAGTTTTCCCTTTTTATCAATGACTCTTACATTTAACTGTCCTAGATATCCATTTTTTTAAAAATATATATTCGTTAAATTCATTAAAATAAAATACAATAAGTTGCCATTATTATTTTTCTATAACCTCTTTAGATTCCAAAAAATTCCAAAAATACACATGTATTCTTCATGTAAACATATTTTTCAAATAACTATATATTAAGACGCATGTTTTGCAAGTAATTTTTTAAAAAAATAATGTTTAACGTTTATTGAAGGCCAATTAATTTCAGGAATTTTGGTCTTCAACCCTAAAAATATACATTTGGGCATTTCCACGCGTGACTTACGCTACATCGGACGATTTAACAAATTTCGTTTGCGTAGTTCATAATTATTTTCTACTTATTCAAAAAATAATATTTTACGCCAGTTTACCCCTGAACATATACTATTTTTAGAAATCATAAAAAACCGTTTTCATTTAGTATTTCACTAAAAAATAATAAAAATTTCATACTGTGACTTACACTACATGAAAGGAAGTCGAGTTTTGGTTATCATTTAAAACTCTCATTTCTTCTTCATAGTGCACTAAATCAACATTCTACCAGTGCTTAATTTAAGTACAAGGTTTAAAGCTAAATAATATAATTGCAAAAAAGTGTGAAAATATCATAGGAAATAATTTATTAACAGTTTTGTGCGTGACTTACTGTACATTCAATTTGTGACTTACACTACATCATTTGAATTGTATCACAGATATGGAAATTTAGGCAATAATAACATAACATATGTAAATAATTTTGAACATGGTAAGTTAAGAATTGCACACATGGTAAAATCATAGTTAGAAAAAGTTACACAACGTCCCCTAAAGTTGGTGTCTGGTAATTTCTTAATTCTTTCTTCAATAGAATTGTCTGAAAAACCTTCCTTCTCAGGCCACGCAAAAAGACTTCCTGACCATTGCAGATGTTTCAGTTTTATTGAATAAGCATCTATACTTAACATTTGCCCCACAAAATATTTAACGATAATTTTCTTACAAAAGGAACTAAAGCTCTTCTTTCAGCATCAAATTCATTTTCAGAATTTTGCTGAGAGGTATTTCCTTTTACAACATTTCCATTTGTTTAATCAGCAGTGTTGTTTTTGGGGGGATTTAATGAAATATTGGCAGTTTTAAGTAAGTATTTGTTTAATTTTAAAAAGCAGAGCAATTTTTGAGTGTCAGGAATCGGAAATATTTATTTTCCTTTGATGAGCAAATATCATTTAATCTACCTATTTCGCCCTTTATACAATTGTCAGAAATGTATAATAGTGATATGTTTGGGCAGATTTCTTATGCAAAGTGAAAAAATCTTTAGCAGAATGTGGGTCAATTTTCCTGGAAGGTGTGGCTGCTTTTATCCCCTTCTCACTGTATCACCAGGTCCATCAAATGGTCCTTTTTCATGACTAAAGGTAAAGATGACCAACATTGGTAGCAGAGAAATGCCATTCAATGTTGTCTAACGGTTGGAACATTGCAATAGAGGTGGTGTATTTTTAGTTAAAGTGTTGTCCGTAAAGTCGTTTTTGCTTTCCTTTTCTTTAAAGGTTTGAAATTTTCCACATGCTTAAAGTCTTTCCCTTTGCTCTTTTTTTTCTTTTAACTGTTGATTTAGCCATCTTAAATTAAAATTATAAAAATATAAGAAATCTACAAATATTATAGCTATTCTATAATAGATAAATCAAACAGAAGCTGTGACTGACACTACATTGTGACTTACACTACAAAGCTAAAATGTGTTATAAATAGAGAAAATGCTTTTTATTTTAAAATTAAAAAGGTGTGGAATTACGCAGAGGTTACTATAGAAAGAAAATATCGTAAAAATTTTGAAGTAAAGCTTTATTTTAAAAAGTTATAGAAACTTTTATATCTTTTCGTGACTTACACTACAGTCAAAAATGAGATTTTTATCTTTCTAATTAAGTATCTTTTAGTAATAAATGCCGATTAATAATGTGTTTTTAAGATAGTTCTGATAATCTATTTTAATAATTTTTCCAAAAAATCTGATAAAATGTGTTTCTTACCTTAAAATTCCTGGGTTCAAAATGATGAAAAAACACGAGACCTTGCTTTCAAAACAAAGCAGCCATTTTGAAGCTGCTGTGTTGCCAAAGGTGAAACAATAATAGTTGTTGATACAAAAAAAAATAAAATTCAAACTTTTCTTAAGCAGATATAAAAGTTACAACTATAGAAAAAAAATTTTCAGTTGTGGTATCATTTTAGGTGGAATTAACCATTTGTTTAGTGCTATGAATGTGAAAACAAGCTGTTTAAATTTTTTGTAATTACAAGTTACTTCTAACACCGTTTTAAATGCAAAATTCTTTTAAAATTTACTGTTAAAATAACATTTTCAACCAAAACTCTAAAGCAGTGTTATACAAACATTCCTTCCAGATTATTCTTTCTGAACTTTAGAGATTGGTTAGAAATCTTAAATATATAAATGAGGAAATAAATATAAACATACAGATCATAAATTAAATACTAAATACTCATGAGCATATTAGTACTAAAAATATATTAATGACACCGTATTGGTCCGTTTGCGAGTAGTAAACGTATACGTAGGGAAGACCGGGGCTAGTTTTCCAGGTTTTTTTCTTTTGGATTGTATATTTTTTTCAGTTTTATTTATTTTGAAAAATACAAGATGTCATTGCCTTCCTCACATGCTTATCTACAAACTAGCATTACTACTTTTCCAAAAAGTAAGTGTTTTTTGGGTAGCAAGTAGTTAAATGCCAGCATGTAGGGGTGAAAAACGTGTACCGTATGCGGGGTACATTTTCTCAGACTGCTATAAACTGAAGGGGTAATTTTTCCAACTATTCTTTAAAATATTTAACACATTTGGAAAACATTTTATTATTTGTTACGTAGATTTATTGTAAAAAAGATAGCTCAAAAGAGTAAACCCAGAATATAGATATGGGTCATTCTCTGTAAAAGGGACAAATCGATGTCCCGGATACTTTGTTCTTTATTTTCAAATTATCTATGCATGTTTGTGATTTATTAGTGTAAACTGGCCCTCAACCTAACTAGTCCCACTTAAAAAATATCAAATAATTATAATTTACTTACATAAAATTTCATTTAAATACCCGATTTGTCACTCCCTCACACTGTCCCTGCATGCTTTTACAACTTTTAACGTCCTAAAAAAGGTCGTTTTAAATATATAATTCTTTTTGGCGGAACTATTTATGGTTAATTAGTTTCTGTAGTTTCCGAAAATGTATCTGATGTTTTTTCTACTATCAATAGTTTTATGTAATTTTATGAGTATGTAATGTCCAGTCACTCCTATATAACACAGCTTTAAAGTTCAATTAAAAACTTACTAGACGACTAAGAAATCGAATTTAAATTGGCATGTTATTATTAAAGGATTGAGGCTTCTAAATCAGCCATCAATTGTTTTGATCCATGAGTGATAACGTTTTTACAGTACTTTTAGTGTTAAAAATATCATGGGAGTCTTTTACTGTCGTCACTCACTCAATCTCATTTACTGATTATAGATAAGAGCGAGAATTTTTTTACTAGTCTCAAATTGTGGGCATTTAAATGTAGATTAACATACAATCTCCAAACTTTATAAAAAATTCTTTGAAAATGATGTTATTTCACTTTTCCTACGGAATCGTCACTCACTCACACGTCACTAACTCACATATCAGCCTTGAAGGTCAGTCCACATTGGATAACTTTATCTTGGATCTTTTTTTCCAAGCGCATTCAATACCGATCGGTTGTTTCGCTTCAACCTGTAGATTTTTTTTTAACGGATGCCTTTAGATATTTCACTACAGTGATTATTCGTATCTTCTTCTATGTTATAATCAAGAGTTAGGGTTAGTTTTAATAATCATTACACTAGAGCTACACTAAGGCTATTGATGACGGGTATCGTAATTTAGAACCACAGTCGCGGTATAATCAAGAGATTTATGACGAAAACTGTAAAATAAAATGCGGTTGCAATTTTTATTGGCCGCTCTTCTCGATCAGGAGTCGTTTACTCTAATCACGTCATACGCATATTATACTTATTTAACACAATTTATTACATTGTAATTATACTTGACAAAATGCCAATATTCAAGTATGGTCGGTGTCAACCTCATATCACTTGACCATTGTTCTAAATTACCACGCCAGTCGCCAATTGGCCCTCATGTAGCTCTAGTTTTACGGAATTTCAAACTAAACCAACCAAACTTTCCCATTTAAAGAAAAAAAACTCGCATTCCTATAGAGATATATATCGTATACTCTGTCTACTGTAGGCTTAGTGCGCCTTTTATTCAACCAAACTTAACCCCACATAGATTTAAATCATGCGTTTTTGAACTGAAACACACCATGCGTAACTTTTGGGGCAAGTAAAAAAGGCATTCAATGTTTTCGGTGTCGCATGCGCATATATATATATTGTCTGTTGCGCATGCTCAGTATCTAAAGAAGTTTACGTCAGTTGTCAAGTATGGAAAATAAGTATTTTTTTTTAAAAATCATCAAATGGATCTGAACCATTTTTTTTTACTATATATGAATGTGTGCAACACATATAAAGAAAATTATTCAATAAGAAAAATAATTTTTTTTCAGTTTTTAAAAGTGCAATTTGTCCCATTTACAGAGAATGGCCCATATATATAATTTTTAAAGCCAGTTGATTGTACCCAAACTATTTTATCCACAAACAATAAGAGTCATTGTCATCTGGATCCCCTTAAACTTACATAAAACTTCCCCTTGTGTGTCATTCTAGTTTGGTGCTCTTTTCTAGAGGTTGTCTAAGTATTTTTAAAGATTAGAAAATGTTGTTTGACTCGAATTTGGTGTGATTGCTTCTCCCTTTTTTTAAAACCAGTCAATCCACTCTAAACTTTGGGTGCAACATGACACATTACTATTTTACAATGTAATTATTTGCGATAATTTAAGTTTTTGGTGCCTTCATGCTATTCATGCCTGATTGTTTTTAGAGTGGCATTTATCGCTTCAGAATAGTACGAGTTCTGTCAGCGTTCTTTTTCATCACTATTATGTCGACAATTTTTAATCTAGAGTAAAACTATTTTACGTAACTTGTTTATACATTAAAATTAATTAGCTTTTTGGAATATTAAGTTTAGTTTACAAAGGTTGGAGCATGTTTTTTACAAGACATTGTTGGAAATCTTGCCCTTTTAGTAAACGCACTGATAAAACTGTAAGTTTTATATAAAAAATTATGTTAGAATACAAGCATGAAAATTTTCTCAACGTTAAAAAAGAAACCAAAAATAGCTCTAACGACAATAATATAACACCAACTGAACAAAGATTCTTGTGAGTGACATGAGACGGGTTGCTTCATAAGCCAAGCAGCTATTTGGCGCCTCCTAACGGCTCATTTTTAATGTAAGGCGAAGGCCAAATGGAAAACTTACCCCATGGACACACTAGCCCCGGTCTACCCTATCAAAAATATGTAAATTGCGTTAGTTCATCACTCATCACACGCCACTACAATTCTATTACTGATTGGCAACGCATATATAATTTTTGAAGATCGAGACTTCTCTTTTTAAAAATAAATCCGCGCGTACTCCTTATAAAAATTTTCTTTCTAAAAGTTCACACCTTTTGAAAGTTAGTGAGCTTCTGTATTATTAGATCAATTTCATCTTAGCACAGCTATTTTGAACGACTTTCTTACTCAGTAATCTTTAAATTAAAAAAAAAATTCTTCCTCTTCTCCTGACAAAGCCATGGATGCTGGGAGGAATGCTGCTGCAATAGCTGGCCGAAACTCATCTGATGGTGGTATCCAAAAAGCTTTTGATGCCTACACCAGATTAGACAGCAGTAAAGATGGAAAAATCAAGTGTGGTTCCGTCCAGCAATGGATCAAGAAGGCCGGCTTACCTGGAGTATCTGACGATGATGTCAAGAAGCATTTCGGAAAAGATGGCGGCTTAGATCTCAAGGAGTTTAAACAGGGAATAGAAAAGCTTGCCAAAGAGAAGAAACAAGAAAAGGAAGATATAATGAAGAAGCTCGCATCTGCCTTGCCATCCGGAGAGGGGAAGATGGAGGATACTAAAGCCAAGATGATGACCGAAAAGAAATGAACTTGTGTTTCACTGAATTTGCAATGACTAAATTTCAGCTTCATAAAAATTAGTACCGATTTTAAAGTGTTTATCATGATACCATAAAATGTCAATTTTATATCAGCAATTTATAATGTTATATAAGTAAACTATTCTTTCTTGATTTTGTTTATCAATATAAACTTTACGTTCAGTAATAAAAATTACAAACAGGACAAGCGTTCATAAGATCGTTAATTAAAAAAGTAGGTTAACTCTACAGTTTCTTGTTTATAGTAATAGCAATAATATCAATGAGTAATATAATTTCTGAAGCTTAAAATCAAAAAGATTGATTTTAATGAACTAAGTAGCTGGGGCTGACGTTTTCGCCTACTGACGCCACCTATACAACTTCGTAAATGCACTACACCGTTCAGTCGTTGTCGGAGCACTGTTATGTGAGGTTGTCATTGCATTATGTCAGAGTTAACAGACTTCGAACGTGGCCAAATTGTTGGCGCGCGTATGGTGGGTGCTTCAGTAAGCAAGATAGCCAAGGTTTTTAGTGTTTCAAGAGGTACTGTGTCGAAGATTTATTCCGCATATTTGAAATGCGGAAAAATATCATCCGCTAAATCATTTAAAATGGGAAGTTAAATACCGTTTTTCGAGAGAGTTCGCAGGGCCGATCGCAAAACACCGATTAACTTAAACCGATCGCATTGCTTAGCAAAAGGGTCGAATTCGGAGCGTTTCAGTTCAATTTTGGCCTTGGTCCTTCTGTAATTGCATTTGTTTTGAGCAAAACAATGTTTTCTTAACTTACTGAATCGAATGTTGTGTGCAAACTTTTCTTTCAGTAGAACTAAGGCCGAAATTGAAGTAAAACGCGATTTGCCTACGGCGGATTTCCGTAGATTTTGTGCGTTTCCTAATTGAACTGGAACAAAATCCTTCACGCGCGAATGACGTCACGCCACGATTGATCTTATGCCATTTGAACAATTGCGCTCTATACTCCCCGCCACCCTTTTTTGTCACACTTTGGAGGAGTGAAGAGGTACATTTTTCCTACGCGTAGACAAAACAACACAATCATTTCCGATCAGTCGTTTTGTTTTGCGCCGTTATCGCAATACTTGGCTGATTCAGGGTTCAGGAGTGCAGTCGTAAATTAACCATTAAGCAGTGGGGGGGGGGGGAGTGCGCAGTATCGAATAGCTAAAAATTGGTGGGTTTTTTAGTAGAGAGAGGGGAGGAGGGGGATGCCGAATTTATTCAAAAATTGAGTATAATTTACATAATTTTAAAATTTATTTCGTTAGAAGGAAGGTCAAAACATCATTTTAAAAAAAGTGGAAATAAAGATGATTATGTATCGAATTGAACTTATTTTATATTTTTGGTAATAAATATTGGTTCCGGGCTCAAGAGTGAAGTCGTAAATTAATCAGTAAACAGTAGGGGGACGCAGTAACAAATGACTAAAAATTAGTGGATTTTTGGTAAAGAGGGAGAGGGCGAACATTTCAAACATTGAGTACAATTTACATGATTTTTAAAATTTATTTTGTTAACCGGAAGGTCAAAAAGTGATATTAAAACAATTTTTCTCTCTATATTAAAAAAAGTAAGCTCTTTTAAAGTGTCAGCAGTCATAACAGGATGAAATATTGATGTTACAAGTCCAAAAATTTTCTGGAAGGTGTGTCTCCCTTATGCCTCGATGCCTTTTTTTTGTTTTTCAAATTTCCAATTAGTTTTTTATTAAAAATAAAAATTAGTCTCTCTCTATGTTAAAGTATAGCCTTTTAAAACGTTCGCAGCCATAACAGGGTGAAATATTGATGTTACAAGTCCAAAATTTTCCTGGAAGGTGTGTCTCCCTTATGCCTCGATGCCTTTTTTTGTTTTTTAAATTTCCAATTAGTTTTTTAATTCAAAGTTATAATAAGTTTGACGAAATCGAAAAAGTAAACATTACTTCAGTTAAACAAATGAAGAGAATTATAATTGATTTATTAAATACAACAAATCATCACTTACCTCTTATGCTTTGAAGACTTTCGTAATTAAAAGTAGGGGAAACCAGGGACACATGACCCAACTTGTAGTTTTTGGCTTGTAACTTTTAAAAAACACTATTTATGGATGTGCAAATGCAGTCAATTTATACTTTAATAAGTCTTACACAATATATTTGAGTATTTTTCTGAAGTATTAACTGCAATATTAGTAAAATATAAATTGTTTAAAACTTTAGTTTTGGGTCATGTATCCCTATACATTGGGATATACACCCATTAGGTATACGTGACCCAACCCATATATTTATTAGTAGATGACTTTTAATTATCAAAACAATTTTACATGATAACAAAACTAACATCATATAAAGCTTATATATGTATGTTTTTTAATTTTTGTCAGACAAAATTATTACTTCCTATTTTTATTTCATTAACTATTCTTATTTTAACGAACTTTTCAAATTTAAACGTAAAGACTTTTTAAATACACAAAACTGGGGATCCTTTTATTTTACAGAGAAAACACAAGTGGTTGAAGAATTGCTTCTATTTTATCATTATTAACTTGGGATATATTATCCATTTCTCTCTCAGGCCATTTAAAACATTATTCTATTTGCAAACTGAGAGTTCTAGGCTCATCAGAATTTTGTTCTTGTTCTTTCCCAAAAAAATCTTCTTATATTCCGTTTTCCCCGATATTTGGTAAGAACCCAGTCATTTTCTGGTACTTCCGTGATTTTTAAAAAAAATTAGTTGGTCTACTTTGGCCTGCTTTTTTGTTATTTACTTGGGTCACGTATCCCTAATTGACTTGGGTTAAGTATCCCTAGTTGCACTTTTTTTTCTTAACCCCAAAACAAAGTATTTTGCAGATTAATACATTGACACTATCATGCATGTAATTGTAGCTAAAAGCATGAACTAAACAAGTAACTAATTTTAAAAATATTTCCTTCAAACCAAAAAATGTAGACCTAAAAACCTTACGGCTTCAAAAATTTACTTTCAGTGCATGAAAAGGTATTTCTTCTCATAACTAAACACATACGCAATGATTCAGCTCGATTTTTTCACCATTTTGGTTGGTTGGTTGGTAGACATATATATTCAGGTTTGTGTGCTTGGTCAGAGACCCGCTTATAAACCTTCGTCAAGTAAGACAGACACAACAGACAACACACACACATAAGTGGATCCATCTAATTTTTAGAGACATAGGCCAACTAGAGGATCCCCAGAATTGGCTTGTCACCCCCAGAGGTATTGATTTGGTAAGGGAACTTGGAGGACTTTTGGACCCAACAGATTTAACGAGCACGTACTCCGCATATACTCGACAAACACAAACATCCATGCGCCTTACCAGGATTCGAACCCGAACCCAGAGGCTCCAAAGGCTAGCGCCCTAACCATTGCGCCGCTGGGTCGGCACCATGTGATCAGCTGGCTGAAAGGAAAAAAGTGATGCCACTTTCAACTCACAAAACTTTTCCATTGCTGAGAAAAGGGCATTGGGTCATGGGTCCTTATAGGTCAAATGTCCCTGGTTACCCCTACGGAATTTTATTTTGCAAAATTAAGTAATTTTGGTTATTTAATTTAAATAACCAAACTGGCGCGGCAGTCCTGTTGAGACCTGTTTGAGGAGTTTGGTAGAAAAAACAGTACTAAAATTGCGTTATAGTAGCTTTTAGAATTTTTTTTAGACGTTGTACTTTTGTAATTCATAAAATATACTGGATCTTTTTTTTGGGGGAACTTCAATTTCTCTTTATCGATTTTTTTGTCAAACTCAATTTTTCTTAATCAACACTTTTAAGTGGCCCGTTATTAAGTATTAGCAGTTCAAATAATAAAACACTAAAAAAGCTCAATTTTACTAATTTTGTAATTTTTAATGTAATTGATAACAAATATTTTTAATTATTATTTAATTAATCATTTATTATGAAGACGAAATACGAATTTTAATCTACTCAATAATTTATCTTTTTAAAAACATTTTTAAAAATCAATGATGGAATTGTATTATTAGCTATTTATTATAAGAGTTTATTGAGAAATATTGAGTTCAACACTTTTTTTTTGCTAAATAGAAATCGAACTTACCAAAAACAATTTAATTGGTTAAGTAATTATAAAAGTACTATCAACGTCTAAAAAAATTCAAAAGCTACTAGCCATTGACTCTGATACAAACCCCGCAATTTTAGTACAGTTCTATTCTACATAACTCCCCGAGCAGACCTCAACATAACGGTAGAAATGAGTCAGCTCTTTACTCCCCGTGTCTCCGGAGTCCGACTCCTCTTGAATGTGTGAGAGCGAAAGGATTTACTATCTCCATGGTTCTAACCGCCATAACCCCCCCCCCCCCTTCCCCCGCCCTCCTTGGATCTTATCCTCCTTGGCGCTAGAGAGCCTATATAAAAGAACGAACATGTACCAGGCACCCTACTTGGCGCCCATTTTGAGAGTGAAATCGAAACAACCAATGAAATCTCAGGAAATGGAAAAATTAAAACAGGAAGTACATCATCTGAAACAACCTTATTGAAAAGAGAGAGGTTGACGTCACGAGTTTTTGACCCACTAATATTTCCGAATTATTTCAAATCGAATTCACTACCTGTAACTTCAATTCTGAAATTAAAACAAGTAGGTTTGTTACAGAATCTGTCACTTAAACCGCTTCCACACAACATTTGTGCTCAACAGGAAACAAACTATTTATACACCTCAGAAAGAAATTCGGCAAACAGAGCCTTTAAGCCCATTTCACACGGTGAACCTTCTACACGGAACTGCTCTGATAGGGTTGTTCGACTGCCCAGATTCTGACGTCACACGTTCCTGGAGGGGTTGTTGTGAACGTAATAACGTTTAACGTAATAACGTGTTGTGAACGTTGTAATTAAACAATTAAACGAAAAATTAATTATTTTCATTAATCTTCTTTCTCAGATTTAATAATTAGACTTTATCGTTTGCTTAATTTGTTTGAAGTTCGAAGAATAATAATGTAATCTTTTTTAATAAATATCTTTGTGTCGTCACATTTTACCATTTACATTTCTTTCGAAAATTCAGTCATTTATCTTTTGTTAAATTAATTTACAGATCGAAAAATATATAATTAGTGCAATTGATGCTTTAAAAATAAAAGCAAAACTTTGCATATTTTTTATGCCAAGTTAGAATTCTCTATGCATCTTTCTTCATACATATATAATAAACCATCAAAAGAACTCTATTGTGATATTACAACAATCCAAACTGAATTATATCACATAAATAAATATTCTTTCAAAAGTTTCTTTTTATTTTAAATAAAGTTTCTCGTACGTTTAACGAAATGGCAACAGTGAAAATATTGAATAAAAATGGAATTTGCATGTTATTTCAATGTAGATTAAATTTTTAGTTATTTAAATTTTAAATAAACTTCTAATTTAAATTTTTTAATGAAATTTGGAATGTAGCCTAATCTGATTTTTTGCTTCAAAATGGCGTATCCTACTTGTCTGTGGGACTTGTGGATGGCAACATTGAAAATATTAATAAAAATTGAATTTGCATGTTATTTCAATGTAGATTTTAAAAAATTTAGTTATTTAAATTTTAAATAAACTTCTAATTTAAATTTTTTAATGAAATTTGGAATGTAGCCTAATCTGATTTTTTGCTTCAAAATGACATGTCCCACTAGTCTGTGGAACTTGTGGTTCTTTCTGTGAAAGTGGGTGACGGACGGACAGACAGACAGACGGACTGAACGATTATAAAACCTTCCACTTTTTACGTTATAAACGTAGTGTGGAAGCTAAAACAAAAAACAAAAAAACATAGATATCA
The DNA here is from genome assembly GCA_019343175.1 of Oedothorax gibbosus. Classification (NCBI taxonomy): domain Eukaryota; kingdom Metazoa; phylum Arthropoda; class Arachnida; order Araneae; family Linyphiidae; genus Oedothorax; species Oedothorax gibbosus. The sequence continues at coordinate 32,599,316 of CM033277.1, forward strand.
TAGTTAAAGTATTAGATTGGCAGATCACGTGACCTCCAATGCTAACGACGGGACGCGCATGGAGGCATTTTAAGGCTATGTCCTGACTACGCCACAAATGCCACAAAGGCAATAAAAACCGCAAGCAACAACCGCAATTTGTGCATGCATGCGTCAACGAAAACATTGACGCACGGTTACTGCACCTCAACTGTGACGCACGGTGGTTTAGCTTATTAACGCATGCCTCAAATGTCTACGAGAATACTCTGATTCGGTGTATCTTGCGCTATGATAACTTGAGACAGAAAAACCGAATTTATCATTTGCAACTTTTCAAATAACCAAATTTAAGCCAAAAAAGCAATTAAAAAATTCCACTCTCGCCAAGTAACCCTGAAAAAAGTTGCGAGTAAAGAATCCAAGATAGTTGCAACTTTTGCTATCTAAAGCCATGTTAACTTGTTGTAGGGTTGCTATTGTCAATAAAAAAATAAAGAGAAAAAAGTAATAAAAAGGTAATTAAAGTAGAAGTACATAAACTACTTTTCAATCAATTGAATTAAAATTAAATTTCCAAGACTGTAAATTTCTGCATTTAGTTTGGGATTTGTGCAAAGTATTTTTGCTTGTGTTTTTATTAATACTTTTTTTAAACTAATGCGTGATTTAAATGTTATTTTGTCAACAGCAGAGTTTTAAAATAATATTTAAAATTAGGTGGACAAATTTAGATTTGGAAATTTTGAAACATTTAGTAATGATATTTTTTTTAATATATCGAAATTAGGTTTCATTTTATAAGCATTTATATTTTTATGACTAAGAAACACTTTTATTGCGATTAATTTATTCAACCAATAGAGTAGGGGTACTTTAAGTACAATTTTAGAAATCAATTTAATACACACTAATATAATAATGAACTACTATTGGTATAAATTATTAATAATAGTTATTTAAGCAACTAGTGTCGAAAATAATACTTTATTAAGCGAGTGGCTTTTATTTCACGAGACCGTAGGTCGAGTTAAATAATGACAAGAGCTTAATAAAGTATTATTTGGCACGTGCTTGCTTACAATATTTTTTTATAATAACGTGCAAAAAAGTATTTCTACCAATGAGTGATTTTCATGACATCATTTAGTTCCCATGGCGATATTTGTTTGGCGTGAAATTTGTGTTCTTACTTTTGTCTTATTTAATTTCCTTTAATAATTTTTGTAGTACTTGTAGTTTCCATGGAGATATTAGAAAATGCAAAAGTAATGAACCAATAGAAATAAGTGAGTTTCATGACATCATTTAGTTAGATATCCATGACATTTTGTTTTTCTACCAATCAGAAACTCTTATTTAGTTTACCGCACTAGTGCCGAAAGTAGTACTTTCGGCACTGTCTGTGACGTAAGCACGTAAAGTATCATTTTCGCAACGATTTATGAATGAATATGATATAAAAAAGTGAACTTTTTTGCACGTTGTTATAAAAACTTATTTACTAGTAAAGATTATTCATTTTTATTTATTTATTAAATTATCATTTATATAATATTTTGAGTAATTTTTGTCTTTTATTTATAAAAAAAATGTAGCACTTTTTTATATGACCTTTATTATTGATTCTGTGCTTGCCTCAAAATGATTTTTTTATTTAAAAAATCTAGCTGTAACACGTTCTTTTTATTATAAGGCTTTTTTTATATATTAAGGAAAATTTTAATTTATTATTTAACTCTTAATATAAAAATATTATGCGCAATCACTCTGGCGTGGTCAGCGCTTCTTGCTCTTATTCTGCAGACCCGGGTTCGTATACGGTTCCGGTAGGTCATTAATATACTCAGCTCTTCATTCGACCACCTTCTACACAATGAGTACTAAGCTTTATTGATTGGAAAGTCAACTGAAGGTCCATTGTCGAACTTACCACTTGGCATGGACAATCAATATCGCTCGTGTGAGCACAATGGCTATTAGGTTTGGGCAAACTTTAATCAGTATGAAAAAATATAAAAAATGTATTAAAAAATCTCTAAGCATTTCTAATTCAAATGTAATAAAAGTTAAAAATCTATGTTATTAAAACCAACAATTAAATTTGTTACATTGAGTTTTAATATTACTAACCAAATTTAATTTTTTAATATCAATGTTGAAATCAAGGTCTCGCGCTAAAGCAAGCGATGAAATATTTTCATCCCATTCTACGTTTCTATACTACGGGACAACCTAAGTAGGGTAAATAGAAATATGCTATGGAGAAGATCTTTCCGCGGATGTAAAGAGTTCCATAAATTATTTGCGAATCCATCCAGAAATCTTGTTTAAAACGTTAATTTCGTTTAAGGTCTAACATATTTGAATATTATTTGAGAAAATGTGGTAATTTTATTAGAATGAAAAGTGTATTTTGATTAAATTGTATTCAGATCATTTTGTATATAAATATTACCTTACAAGAGTTTCCAGCCAACGGATCATTGTTTCTTTTTCGCGTTCCAGGGTTGCCGATTCGATAGGATTTTGTTTTATTATGACAGCGGCAGATGTTTTTTTTTCATTATATCATAATTCACTGTGTAATTGGCGATTGAAAATGAATTTCTGTTTAAGAAAGAAGGTTAGGTTAGGTTTGAATTATCGTCGCACTAGAGCTACACAAGGGCTATTGGCGACGGGCGTCGTATTTTAGAACCACAGTCAAGTGAAGAGCCGACACCTGAATAGGCACCCAACGCAACCGTTAAGGGCGACATCGTACGCAGCGTTAGGACTTTGAAGGATATTTAACGTGCACTCCCTTACACGGTATTATTCGTCGGACATTTTGGGCTGCACGAGCCGTTTATAGGTCGGCAGTTATTTTGACAATGCCCAGACCCGAACCTGGAACCTTTCGCATGCTAGGCGAGTGCCTAACCGTCTGGGCTCCCCAGCCCCTAAGAAAGAAGGCAATTTACAATTTTTTCCTTAAATTTAAAATAGAAGTTATCAAAAGCATTTGTTCAAATCTGGCTGAACAAAAGTAGATTTTAAAAATTTCAAAATTTTTGGAAAAAGTCGTTGGTAATTGTAGTCAAGTATTCAATAAATGTCATAAAGATTTTTTTTATTTCCTTTGTTACTTTTTGAGTACTTTTTGAGTATTGTACGAAAAGTGAATACTTGTGATGTACATTATTAATTTTTTTTAGTTTTGTTAAAATAGTTTTATAGTTTCTCGGTTTTCAGAAATATTTTGTATGCTTTCTATAAAGGGCTAGAAAAAAATCTCCAACTATTAATTCGATTTATTTTTTAACCTTTTGTAGTTTTTTTTATATGGTTTCTCAAGGTTTATCTTCGGTTATAATTGCAATAAAAGTTTGGAATTAACATTTTACAATACCGTAAAAACATTTGGCGTTTTTTGCGGTGTTACAATGGTTAAAATTTTGAATAAGAACATAAACTCTCCTGTTTATTATATGTTTGTTATGTATTATTATTTTTCGCTTAAAAATATTATCCTTCTACAGTTATAACACAAAAAAGTGCGTTTTTTTTGCAAAAATAATTATTACAATTGATTTTCATCCGCGGATTTAAATACTGCTCTGAATCCCTACTGCCTCATTTTTTTAAATTATATTTTAGAGATGTGTGTTTATTTCTAGCTTAAAAATATTAACCCTTTTAAAATTACAATTAAACAATACATATAGTTTTTAAGTATTTTGAAAAATATTTGTTATATAAATTTCTCATAAAAATTTTAACTATTTTTCTAGTATTCTAAAAGCTTACAAATCAAAATTGTGTATTTTAATAAATTTACCCAACCCCACACCATAATTTATAAATTAATTTATCAAAAAATATTAAATCAATACTGGGAGTGAAGAAAACAGGAAAAGATTAAACCTTTTTAGAATTAAGAATTTGAACAATTTAAATATTTTTTATTATTAACAATTATATTTATTTGTATTTGGCACCTTGCTTTAAAAAAAAGCGCCTTATTGCGCATCAAGAAATTTTTTTATAATACCATTAATTTACAATAGGCCAAATGAAGCTATGTCGGCGCCAAACTAGACGCCTGATTGAAACTTTTTTCTTGTTTCGTTTGAATCGGCGAGGTTGCGATGTGATTTATTGCCTTGTATCATAGCACCACGTTTTTCCCCCTGCCAGCGCATGCGTTTGAAAAAAACCTACGATTTGGCGAAAAAACCTGCCGCTATTGCATCGCTTGGCGGTTGCCAAGTTTTGTTGCCTTTGTGGCGTTTGATGTCGTAGTGAGGACATAGCCTAAGAGGGCAAAATTGCCAGTGTTGCTGCCACTTTAAGGAGAAAAATACTACGAAAAAATACCATTTATTTCTAAAATTACAAAAAAATATCGTAAAAATACTAGCTACATTTTGGAATCTTTTTAGTGACTTTAAATCCTTTTCTAGTATTTTGCTTTGTAATTTTAGAAATAAATGGTATTTTTTCGTGGTATTTTTCTCCTTAAAGTGGCAGCAACACGGGCCATTTTGCCCTCTTAAAATGCCTCCACGCGCGTCCCGTCGTTAGCATTGGAGGTCACGTGATCAGCCAATCTAATACTTTACCAACCAACCAAATAAAAAAACGAAAAAAAAACATTAAAAAAACGGCCGATCGACAGCGCAACGGTTAGGGAGCTAGCCCTTGGAGCCACCGGGTTCGGGTTCGAATCCAGGTAAAGCATGGATGTTTGTGTTTGTCGAGTATATGCGGAGTACGTGCTCGTTGAATCTGTTGGGTCCGAAAGTCCTGTGGGCGGTCATTGCGCAGTTTCCCATGGGTACAGGTCCCTGGAGACCAGGGCCGGATTTCTAAATAGGCTTATGGTCATTTCTAAGGCAATTGCATCCCGGATTTTGAAGTTGAAAGAAAAATAGTAGAACAGTTTAAAAAATTCGCCTATTTCGCTATCGATTTAGTGTGTTTAGGTACATAGGTGATTCTAATATGTATATCTATTTTAAACAGCACATACCATACCACCCTATTTTGCAGCTAACCAGCTACCTTTCCCCGAAGGAAAAGAATATTGTGACAGGGGCGGCAAATCAATCGTACCCTACAAGCGGCAAATCTTTAAATCGGGCCCTGCTGGAGACTATTTCCCTCCCCTTCAGGGACATGTCTAAATTGTGGAGGTGGCGATAGATGGCAGCATCTGTCTTACATGTGTGTATGTCGTGCCCGTCCTTCTTGACGATGGTTTATAAGCGGGTCTTTGTGACCAAGCACACAAGCCTGAAAATATATGTCTATCAACCTACCAACCAAGCATAAAAATCGTAACTCACCACTCACCTCACTGATGATCGTTGATGTTGTCTGTTTTTTGTAATAGTTATAATTTATTTAGTTGTAAATATTTCTTTGTAAAGCTAAGGTATAATCGAAATTGTATATCAAAACGTCTGTATAAATCACATTTGTCAACACCATATTATGAACAGCCCAATCTTTATTGAATCAAATATAGTGTAGCGTTTCTCACTTAATTACAATATTTCCTTTTTACTTTAAAATTATTAATACCAACTGTTAACATATTTTTATGGCTTAAAATTGCAGTTTTAGTTATTTATATTAGATAGCAAATAAAGTGTTACAGCTAATATCTTAAAACTAAAAATCCAGACGCGTGTAGCCTTTTAAATTCACATTCTAACATATTGATTGTACTGATTTGGCCGCTACCAACATAACAATTAGAATTCAAAAGATCTAGTATTTACTAATTTTTTTACCAAAGTATTATCAAATCGCAAATTCTATTATCCCCTTCCCTGTATATTGATTATAGAATTTATAAACTATTGTTGTGACATGATTATTTATTGCTGATGCTTAAGGTCTGAATTTTGTTTTGTTTGCTTTTTTTAGAAGCTAAATTTAAAGTTTGTTATTACATATTGAAGTTAAAATGTCGAATGAATGAAATGTATTTACAAAATACCTTTCTATGTTATGTCGATCAACACCTCTTAATTATTTATTAAACTAAAGCAGACAAAATTTCTTAATACAATTTACATAGAACTTCTGGTCCATTTTTACATTGTAATTACATTTTCTTCAAAATTAGTGTACAAGAGTAGTATTTTTATCCATTCCTTTTCAGATTGTAAAACTTTTATTTTATCATTTTTTTTGTTTTCTCTTTTAGATATTTTACTAAATATGACTGATGGGATCGAGAAGTTTGAAGTGACTGATTGGGATCTCGAGAATGAGTTCAATCCAAACAGAGTAAGACATAATTTGACAAAAAAGCAACAAATCTACGGTATATATTTACATATATTTTTGTGCCTATTTCTAACTTTCCTTTGAATTTGCATAGTATTCATTAAAAAATAAATGAGTTTTTAGGGAGCCATGTACATAATATTACAAATAATTACATTTAATGAAGATAATATTACTACAAACTGTCCTGAATATATGCTTAAAATATATGCAAATTAAACATTTTCAAGTAACTATATTGCATAAATATAAATCAAAGTTACATTTTTGTGTTACGGATTATTACGTCATAAATAAATGAGGTCCCTAATCAATGTATCTATTAATGACACAAGAAAAATTCTTTCAATGTAATCAATAATTAAAATAAAATGCTCCATTTATATCTTAATAAATATAACTTGAAAAGTGTCTAGTTAAGATTACCTACTTCGTAAAACTGCAAGTTATGAAATAAAATCAAGTTATAGAAAACTTTTGTTACTCAATTTTATGTCTTTCATTATTTTATTATTATTTTTGTGTGTTCTTAAAAATTTGCTACCATCAAATATTTAAATGAATTGTAAGAATTTTGATAGTGAAATATGAAAAAAAAAATCATGAATTAAGTAACAATGCTCTCATTGATTGGTGGATGTTACCAGGGTTCAAAATTCAGGGTCGCTAGTCGCAAAATGCGACCAAATCCTAAAATTTAGTGACTGCAAATTTAATTTAGTCGCTGTTATCGCATGACTTGTTTTCTTAAATGTCACTATTAAATTTTTAAAGGGGTTTCCTACGATCTTGCTAAAAATTCTCTCTACTGTGATCCTTCAATTGCAAAACTCCGGTGATACATAAAAACTAGAAACTACTGCAACAATTAATTGTGCTTCCTAAAATTTAGGAACTCCAGCTCTCCTGAAATCGCAAAACCCTAGTGTTTCTATAGGTGCTTAACTACTTCAATCTTAAGAGTTTGTGCATAAATTACATGAAACTAGCATTTTTCTACAAATATTTTTCTCAAAATGCTCCCAGAAAATGTGCATATGCTCCTAGATTTTTTTTAGTTAGTAGCACGAATTGCTCCTAAATTTTTGCACCCAATTTCTAACCCTGCTTGTTTCCTGTGCATAGGACACCCTAGTAATACTGTAAACTTCAAAATTAAAAAATTGAGTTTTAATATTTAATTTAATTCATTGTTCCTCTTCAAATACTGTTATTTTTTCCTGGTATTGCTAGTACATAAACATAATGCATTTACTTCATTGAGCTTTTCTGTTTTAGGTGTTTTTGCAAGTGATGATAGTGAAGAAGATGAAAGACCAAGTTTCAAAAAGAAATCAGCATCTGATTCATCGCAGATTAATTTTGTCAGTGGCGGAGTTAGAACTGTGGGAGAAAAACCTGAAAAGAAGGAATCTGAAGATGATGATGAGGTAGAATTTTTCATTCTTAGTTATTAATTTATTATAGGAGAGTGTCAATTAGTTATTTGTTGAGATTTTGTTTAACATATCTCAATTCATGTTAGAAAAAATATTTCACAATAATTCAGTTTCCAAATCAGATTATATTTTTAGTTTATAAATTGTTAAATGTTTCTTAACATTGCCTTGAGTCAAAGAGAGGGGAGTTTCAGAGAGAGGGAGAGAAATGTAAAGCAATCCTATATTCAGAATCAATTCAATTTTTTTTTCAAGTAATTAAAAACAATTGCAAAAATCTAAAAATAGAGAGGTGATGCTGCTAACTTCATCAAAAAAATGTCACTAATGTTTTTCGCTTGACATGCAAGTTTGTTGCAGTATTTCCTATTTTACAATGAGACCACTTGCCAATAACTCATTTGTGACTCCAGTGAGACATTAATTTAATGAAGCTAAATGCTTTGCAAGATAAATATTATACATAAAAGTCATCAACAAATAGCTTTTCTTTAATGTGTTTATTTGTTCGTACTTGTACCCAATATGGACACCCCTAATATCTTTAAAAATTTATTTTTTCATCGAGAGATAGTGCTACATAGCCGTGAAGAAAAGCGGTTAAAAACTATTTTAGCCTAGAAAGTGCAAAAAAGCATGCTGTTCTCCAGTTCGAAGGGAATTAGTATTTTTGTGGTGTGCTGATCTTAATTATAGGAAAGTTTATTTTCTTATGATATATTGTAAAATTTCTTTAAATATATAAAAATTGGAGTGCTATATAAAGCTGATAAAACATATAATTTGAGATTGATATTGCATATATTGCTTGATAGTGGGTTTTTTTTTTGTATATCTATAATAATAAAGAAAGAGTCTGTCTGTCTGTGTGTGTGTGTGTCTGTTATCGGATCGTAAAGACCTACTTATACTTCCCACAGGAATTCGAAATTTAAAGATAGATTCCCTTTAATACTAACGTGTGCACCTGAGGCTTAGTTTTTTCATATTTGTCCATTTTAGAGAAAATTCGAATTTTCTGAAAAAAATACACCACTTTCGCTTAAATCCGATCATTTTTTCTCTTCCTGATGCCATCGGCTGAAAAAATTAAATAAACTTTTAACGAAAACATTTAAAATTCAAATGTTTATTTTTTATTCTTTTGCCATTACTTTCAGAAACTAAATTCATTATTTGAAAAATAATTGACATGTTTCAAGTGACGTAATTCCGCCAGTCTTCATTCCTGGATTTTATTGTGGGTTTATTTGATGATTTTTTCATTGATTTTTCTGTTGACTGCATGTAGGCATATTTAAGCAATAAATGTATAGTTAAGCTATTACTGAACTACGATGGTTAATAAAGGCCATCGCACTAGAGCTATTAATGTTTTATGTCTTTATTTTTTCGCCAAAGACGTTGCCAAACTCGCCAAATTATTAACTAAAATTCGCCAAATAGGCGATTTCTTTTATAAATAATTTATAAGCTGGTCGGTTGTTCGAAGGTCAATGTGTTAGAGCTGTATAATGGGTGTGGTAGCTATATCTATTTTCTCGCCAAATTATCTCCCAAAACGCGCTAAATGAGCTAAAAGGTTTTATGTATTTATGAGGGAATTGTGATGACATTATGAGTGCATTTTATAGCATATTTTTCATTTTGGAATTTTAAGGCAATGAAACGGGATTTTATAATTTATAACGAGCGGAAACAATAATAAGTTTATGATCCTATAACAGGTTATATGGTACACATATTTGGAATCTATTTGATATTTTTTATTCCGTGCGAAGAACGGGTATAAATTTGCTAGTTTATTATAAGATTAAGTAAGATTATGCCTGATTCCCAGTATGGACACCTTATGTCCCCATGGAAAGTACAGCTCATGAATAGTCAGATTCACAAGTTTGCAGCATATATGTTTAATAGAATTGTATTTAGCTAATCAATAATAAATTAATGTTCATATTAGTGACATTAGTGCACTATGAAAGTCTTTGAAGAGAAACTATCGAAAATGACCTCCCTCTCTTCTAAAGTGCATGTTTTAAAGATATTTACTCTGCCCCCCTCCCCGCAATACTTAAACTAATTTTTTGTATACCCTCTCTTCTAAAATCCCTTGAAATATTGTCTCTTACATGCTTATATATACATCCAGTAGTAACTCCATAAGGAGCCACCTGTCCCTAATATTGGGCATGCATGTCCATAATAGAGACAGGTGGTTCCTTGTATGGACACTTGTAAACATTTTTTGTTTTTAATATTTAAATTAAACCAGAATAATTACAAGGTCACTAATTTTAATGATGGTAATCAACAGTCCAGGGATTGTGGTAACAACTTTTCAAAGTCCTAAAGGGAAGTGAACAAGGGGGTGAAAAAAATTAATTTTCCTTATTATGTCCATATTGGGTACAGGTACTATATTTAAAATTCTCAGGTTTTACTGTATAATATGTAAATATACCTACCTTTATAATCTATTTTATTCCATTACAATTAATTTAGACAATGTATAATTTTAAATTTTAGAAAGGCTCTAGTGAAGATGAAGCCCCTGTTAAAGCTCCCACAAGGCAAGGCTTTGGAAATCAAAGTGGTATGAGCGGTACTCGCAATTCACGCCAAATTGCTGGATTACGTTCTATGCAAAGAAATGCACATGGGTAAGTTCAACTTTATTTACTTTACCTGTGTTTAACAATAATCAATTTTTTCCCCAGAATATGTAATGTGATCCTGTTCTTAATAGATCTTTATGTTAAGTTTAAAATCAATTTTAGTTATCTTGCTGGTGATAACATTTTCAAATATTTCATTTATGGGCAGTTATATCAACCTCGATTCACATTGAATTTTAATTGACCAGCATATAAACATTTCTGCACTTGCATAAGTTTAACAAGAGCCAAAAATTATACAAAACTTGACACTTTAATTTTACTACAAAACTGTAATTTTCATTCATTTTTTTTTAGTAATGAATTCGGAAGTTGGGAGAAGCACACTAAAGGCATTGGTCAAAAACTTCTGCTTCAGGTATGAATTTATTTTGCAATATATATTGAGGTTTAAATAAAATATTTAATTTAAAACAATAATGTAACAATTTTTTACTTGCTTATTCAAATAGTATAGTTCTGTTTAAATCTAATATAATCACTTCTTTATTTTTAATTCTGGATCTTAGAGGCAGACGGTTAAAAATTCCTTTTATAACTTTACAAAAGAGCATGAAACCTGTAAATGATCTCAATAATTGTATTGCAGTTTTACTGTTTCATTTGTCCTATAATATTTAACTTACATTCTTTTAAATATGTAGGTTGGACACAAGTTTTAATTCTAAAACCAATACTTGCAAAGTCTTTTTATCATCATTATTGAAAACGTACTTCTCTAGCTTCAGTTGTAGAAAGTAATAATTTTCATTTTCTGGCAGCATTACTTAAACAGTCTATTTTCCATCTGCATTATCATAGAACAATTTTAACAAGAATTTTACTGGTGCACGTTAAATCCGTCGTGGTCACAAAGTCCTCCAAGTTCCCATACTAAATAAATACCTCTGGGGGTGACAAGCCAATTCTGGGGATCCTCTAGTTGGCCTCTGTCTCTAAAAATTAGATGTATCCACTTATGTGTGTGTGTTGTGTCTGTCTTACTTGCCGAAAGTTTATAAGCGGGTCTCTGACCAAGCACACAAACCTGAATATATATGTCTACCAACCAACCAATCATAGAACAAGTTTTTTTTATATTCATTGTTTGATTAAAATTATTGATTTAAGACAAAGCTTACCTTTTTTGATTCCTAGATGGGATACGAGCCTGGCAAGGGACTGGGAAAAAAACTTCAAGGCATTACAACCCCTATCGAAGCTAAATTGCGAAAAGGTAAAGGTGCCATTGGTTTGTATGGACCAGAACAGCCCACAATGGCGCGGGCAAGTGGACCTGGTGTAAATCAAAAAGAACCCGCAAAAGAAGATGATAATAAAAAACCACACCAACGTCAGTGGAAGAAGAAAGAAGGGGTATGTGGGATTTATTTGTTAATTATATAATATTCATTTTTAGAGGTAATGGGATGTTTTGTAATTAAATATCTGAGAGAGGTTAAAAATAGGTGAACTGTTTTAAGCATTATTTTTTTAATGGTATTTTTATGTAATGGGTTATATTTCCCAGATTAGGGGGAGATGTGTTAACCTAGGTTCTCTGCTCATAAATTTAAAACATTTGGTTCTAAGCATTAATACTTCAGTTGCCTAAATTTAAACTATGTACTTACAAGTCCTAGGTGAGTAGCTTGTAGCAAGAATGTGAAATTAAAAGTAAAATTTTGTATCCTCTTCCCTTTTTATTTTATAAAGTTCAATTTTTTTCATTAAGCTATTCTACTTTCATAGCTTGTAAACTCATGTATCCAAGTTGTCAAATCCTATTTACTAGTAGAATTGTGTATGACTGAATTCTGTATCAATACTTTTTTTAAAGATCTTAAGATTTCAATAACTAATTGGGGGGAAATGGAAATGCTCCAAAATTGATTTTTTCCAACTCTATGGATGGTGTACATATTTTTTAGTGGATGATCAGTAAATCTATAAAAGTGGAAAGTTTTAATTTATCATGTAAAAAAATTATATTATATATGTTTTGATACTGTAGTTGTTTGATATGCAGTGATAACACAAGGGCGGATTAGAGGGGGGGGGGCGACCGCCCCCCCCCCCCCCCCCCCCCCGAGATTTTTTTAAGGCGTAATATATCGAGCTACAAATCACGAACATTAGGGGGAGGGGTTTTTTTTGGGGGGGTGGCGTTATTCGTCCGATAAAATTGGATTAAGCACTGCCAACAAAATTGTGTAACGATACCATAATTTTTTTATAACATTACAACAATTCTGAAATATCTGACTAATTTTTCAGAATTTCATTCTAGTTTTACTCCCGTTTGGTGCAAGTTTACTCCAACTTTGAAGTGTAACGTTACTCCATAAACTTCCATATTTAGACGTGTCATTTTACATGTTGAACCCCTCTATTGAATCCCGGGATATAACGATTCTCCGTTTTTTGCTCTCCTTTCAAATGGTCCCAACAAAAACCCTATATCGTCAATGTATTTTATTCTAGCAAATCCGAATATGCGATTAAAACTTCTAGTAAAAGTTTATTTTTTTTCTGAGAAGTCTATATGTATGTTTTCGAAGGTCCTAAATATGAATATGAGGTTAGATACTTCGAAAAATGTGAGCTTGTATAATTATAAGAAAAAAATCCCGTATAATAATTTGGTTATGGTATTTTTTTCGTCAGATTTGTTTTAACTACTCATTTTTTAAAGTGGAAAACTTAAATTTCTTTTCAGAATCTCCAAAACCATATTCGTGTATACATTTTGAACACAATACAGATTTTTTATACAACGGGCATTTTGAAATTGATGAATGAAAATTCTCCACAGATGAAATGTTAAATTTCATTATTAGTAAAAAACACCCTAATTTGTAATACATAAAAAAAGTCATTTAAACTTCAAAACTTAATTATTGAATATTATTTTATTGTTCAATTTCATTATAAAACTTTTTAAAAAATGTCTATCATGTACTGTACAGAGATTACATATGCTGATTGTGGAGTTACCACACGGCCTTTATCCATGTATGATCTTAATACTATTTTTATGACTCAAAACTACTAATACTTTTGTATTACTGCTTTTTGTCTCTATGTAAAATACATAATTGAATAAGAAAAACGAGCTTAGTTACCTGAGCTATTGTTATTTAAAATGAATTATTTTGTTAACGCGTTTTTTCTTGAATAAGTTTTGGATGTAGTATATTTTAAAGATATACAGTAAACTCCCGATAATCCGCGGGTGGATTATCCGAGCCCCCCCCCCTGCAAAAATAATAATTTAACTAAACGCAGAGAAATGAAATTTATTTGTTTCAAAACTTGTTGGAAGAATGTATTCCAAGAACAACGAATTCCTTTGAACACATTCAAAAACGATAAATACATTTTAAGACCGAAGAATGCATTATAAGAACAACTAATGCATTAAAAAATAAGAATGACCATAGAAAACTTGGCGTGTGCTAAAATGTGTTCGGCCAGGTGCACATCACGTACAGATTTTTGTCAAAAAGCGTCACTTGTAAAAGAGACTGCTCGCAATTTTAATTCAACTGCTTTGCGTAATTTTGACAGTAACGAAATAAGTGAGAAACGAAAATAAGTTATGATCAGGAGCCAGAAGAAAATACATCGAAGAATAAAGTAAGTCATGAAAAAGCTCTTTCTAACGTAAGCGAATTGATAAAATTAAACAGTTTACTAAAGATTGCATATTTTAATATACCCATTCCATTGAGAACAAAAATCATCGGCGGCGGCGGCGGCGAAAGTGTTCTATTAATATTTAGTAGACAAAAATTCAATTTTTTCTAGGAAGTGTGAGAATGTTAATAATTTGTAAGCTTATGTATATTAAATAAAAGAATGCTTACATTTGAAATTTAGTTCGAAGTTAAATAAATGTAAGGTTATTAGTCTAATTAGTAATTAATAATTTTTAACTAGCAATTAAATTTATTCATTTAGTATTTAAATTCATCCACAAGTAGTAATTAATGTAATTACGGGTAAATAGATACTGCTACAATAATTAATAATATAAATTGATGAGGCACCAAAGCTAATTTATGAGGGCGGCTAAAAATGAACAGTTTTAAGAAAATCCCTCCCCCCTTCTGGTTTTGCTGACCGCCCCCTCCGACGAAATTGTATTAATCCGCCACTGTGATAACAAAGTACTACATGGCAGTCTTTCTAACAATGTTTGTTGCGAAACAAATATCTGTAAAAAAAGTGATTATTTTAAGTAGCCAAACAGCCACCAAACAGAATTTAGTCATACTTCATAATAAGCTTAACCCATTAACAAGGATTGGCACGAAAATTTTCTCCATGAAAATGAGCTTTCTGCTTAAGTTTATCTAAATAAACAAAATATAAGACAAATGAAGAACATAGTTCTGAACAATTTATGTAGTACTTGTTGAGTTAAAGAAAAATGTTTACGGTAATAACAAAATTGTTGTTAATGGGTTATAACTCTAGCAAACAGTTTTGTTAACACAAGATTTGATGCTCACTTTCAGATTAACATACCAATGTAGCTTTTATCTTATAAAACTATCTTTATAAAACAATGTTAGTATAACAAATATTTAACGAAAGGAAATCTATATCCACTTTATTGTATTTTCCTCTTTTACAAGATGTTGTAACCCTAATTGAAATTGATTTCATTTAGGGTTACAACTGATGATTGATGATTTTCTTTCAAAAACCAATTAAAAATCTTTTGTATGATATTCTTGACATAGAGGACCATTTGTAATTATTGCATACAGCTATTATTATTAAAATAAAAATAGTAAATACAGTACCCCAATTCATAGATTTTTTGTTGTTGACTAACCCATCTTGAATACACCCCAACACTTCTGTTGCCATGACATTTTACTTGCAATTCAATAAGTGCTCTTTTTTTTTTGTAAATTAATATTATTTACAGTTTCGTGTTTGCCAGTGTGATCCTTGGTGTTCAACCTACCTTATTGTTGTTTTATTTGTTTATTTTCCTTCAAGTTTTTGCGTACTACTATTTTTGTGTGAATAAAAATTATTAAATGAAATTCTGTTTAGGATCGCAAACCCAAGGTCGAGTACTTTCTCCAAAGTGCTGAGGAAGCTGTTTTGGAGGGCTCCAACAAGCGCTACAGGGGGGACCTCAGTATCCCCATGAGCAGTGTGAAGGTAATTGACATGACAGGTCCTGAACAGCGAGTGTTGTCAGGTGAGATTGCTCATTTAACATGGTGGACGTGATTCACTGTCCTCTTTATATCATTGGGAAAAGTTTTGAACTAGTGTTTTGTTTCTTTTCGGTATTTTTTTTTTAAAGTACAGAAACTTTGTAGGTTGTTACTTATCTTTGTTGTGCTCGTTTTGCTTTATCATACTTAAAAAAAACAACTGAATATCAAATTAACATTAATGAACAGTAGACATGATTCACTGCCCCTTTATATCTGTGGGAAAAGTTTTGAACTAGTGTTTTGTTGTTTCGTTTCTGTAATTTATGCTACAAGTACAGAAACTTTAGTTTTTATTGGGGTTTTTTTGTACTCGTTTCGCCCTATAATACTTAAAGCAAGCAACCGAATATTAATTAACAAAGTAAATTATAAGTATTATAACTCCTATAACAAAATTTCATTATTTAACAAAAGTTTATTATTTTCAATATTTTACTAGTTTGTTTAACTGATAGTTTCAATTTTAAATTTGAATCTGAAACTTTATTTATTATAAAATATGGAACTTCTACATCAGACTGCTATGAGAGTAGTTAAACTAATTAAAATGTTATTTAAAAAGTTCCATACTACACCTTGGCATGTCTATTTATCAGAATTTTTATATATTTTTTGTGTCTGAATTTAATATTATATTGATGAGAGAGAGTTCTCAACATACATAGGCCTATTTTCTAAAACTGATTTTGTTTATATTCTTTGACTTGGTTGCAGCTCTCTTATTAAGACATAGCTGCTTGTTTTAGATGGCTAAAAAAAATTAAACTTCCAAATTGTTTTAACCTATTCAGAATTCTCTATCCAATGGTTTTTTCTTTGTTAAAAAACATTGTTTAATAGATTTAATTTATTTTGTTAGGTTACCATCAGATTCATCAACAACACAGCAAACCTCCTGACCAGGAAGCTGAAGAAACTGAAGAGAAATCCAGTAAAGGAGAACATTTTTCATTACCTGAACTAGAACATAACTTAAAGCTGCTTAGAGATGACGAAAAACAGAAAATTATCAGGTGTAATCGTGAGAAGCAGTATAATGAAGATAAGATCGTGAACTTGGACCATGAGAAGCAACGTCTTGAACAGGTATTATGTCAAGAGGAAAAGCAGATTCTAACTTTAGAAAAAGTTCTTAAAATTGTAGAAAGGTAAGTGGCATTTCTAGTACTTGTGGTTATTTCAGGTGCACCTGAATAGAGCAAATACTATACTTCTACTGAGAAGAATGGGGTTTATTTAGGTTGTGTGTGTGCTAGAAATTTAAAATTACAATGTTTATGGATTCTCAGATTCTAAATACTTGTGTTCTAAACAACTTGGCTCTTGTTAGCTAACCGAATATGCTGTTCAACATTTCTGCATATTTGTGCAGGTAGTCATATAATTATTGGGCAGGAGTCGATAATTCCTCTTTAGCTATATAAATGTTGTTTCTCTGCTCCAGATGATGAAGTTTATAAAGGATTCACAATTTACCATTTAAAAAGAGTATTGAACTCCGATTTACGAAATCATAAATTGGTGATTTTGGAGGATCTTCCATTACCCATTTTTAAAGATTTTTATATTGCCAATTTTTAAAAATTTGTTAGTTGTTCATTTTCGATGATTTGCTATTTACCGATCTTTGGGGCTATACTTTTACCACTTTTGAGGATTCACGCTTCGCAAATCTCTGCATTAAACTATGTTTTTTTGTATAACATTCAAGGATTCTCTAATTCCGTATAACAGAGGTGCCAGACTTCTGCCGAACTGCGGAATTCCTCTTTTTCTGATTTTCGTTAAAAAAATTCTGCTTTTTCTCTAGTTTTTCAAAAATTCTGCTTAGCCAACTTTTTCAAAAATTTATAAAACCCAGGTTACGTTATTTACTTTTAAACCTATATTTCCAAACTTAGTCATTAATAAATACCAGAGATAATTGATTTTAGATCCAGATAGACTATAGATAATTTTGAGCAAAAATCGTGCCATGAACAAGGGAGTCGTCTCTTTTAAACCAAGACCTCAAATTTTCCACAACATAACGCCACTGAAAAAAAAATCGTTTCCTTCATTCTCAATCTATATTGATGAAAGCGAAACTTAAATTTTGATAAATAACAAGTTTAAATAATAGATTTTAATAGTAAAGATCAAAATTTTAATTAAAATTTGAAGATGAATTAAGATTAGATTATACGAAGATGTCTTCAAATATCGGCCAACGGCTAGTGCAATCCCCCATTGGAAGAGAATCATCTTCATCTGACCAAAAATATGCAGTCCAATAATGCTTCCGGACTTGATTATTTTGCTGCCTAGTAATTTTCAAGAGATCCACCGATGACGTCGCATTTCCTCAATGATTGACAGTTCTCTGGCTTTGCGTGATTGGGAAGAGTGTCTCATTACTTTTGTAGCTCCGGTCCAGGCCTAATCGGACCAACCAGAATATTTTCTTCTGATCTAGCGTTCTTGAGTTGTAACCTTGTGATCACAAGAGCAACTCGAACGTTAAATTTTTTTTTTTTACTTTTAAAACTTTTTTAGGATTTTTTATTTCAGCCTATTCTTAGTTTCAGATTGGTTTAAGTTTTTTTTGTAAATGGAGGGTCGGCTTATACACGGTTTATATATTCAAATTTCATGTTAGTAATTACTAGACCTTTAATTTTGTTTAAAAATCCTTAAATAGTACAGTATAACTCCAATTATCCAAAGCAATTGGGGCTTTACCACGTTCGTATAATCGGTTCAGATAATTGAGTTAATCGGAGAAAAGGTATATTTTAATCAATTTCTTAATGTATTGTTGGGTTGTGATGTTTTGTAGTTTTAGTTTCGGTCATTATATATCCTTCGAAATCCAATTAGTAAGATGTCGTTTGGCAGTTTGAGTCATAGCTGTAGCTTTTTTTTTCAACTTATGTTAGAATCTTGAAAAAAGTTCCCTAAACTTTATATGCGGCATATAGCTTATACTCGGCCAATTTTTTTTTTTGTTCCTCTCTCTTGGATGTCATGCCTAGTAAATGTTAAAGTAAAGTAAAAAAAAATTACTAGGCATGCCGTCCAATAAAGACGAACAGTAACAGGTAGGCAGGGCTTAATTTTTTCTGACATTCTTATAATCAGCACCTCTTCGGATAATTGGAGTTCTCCTGTACTTGAAAAAGGTGTATGAACCATGCTTTTGATTTCAAATGCCAGAACTAAATGCATACAACCCACGTTTGTTAGGCATAAGTGCATCAAGTTTCTTCAATTGCTGGAAAAGATATGTTTCATAAAATGATGGATTAGTAAACTAATAAATTTTTAATTTGGATATTTTTGTACTTTTTAATTATTATGTATGCACATTTATACATAATTTTTACTTCTATTACTTCTATTTACTTCTTAAATATAAGCATGTGCCATACAAAGCTTCCTCTTTTAGCCAATGTGCTCCTACATGCGTGGTTTCCTCTTTTTTGATTTTGGCCACTTTCACCCCTGGTATAATATCACTTAAGATGCACAAGTTTAACTGAAGAATGATGTATCACTGTTCTAAACTAATGTTCTTTTAATTTTAAATTGTTGTATATATTTCCATTCAAATTATACTTTTTATTATAGCATGGATGCGAATTCTACTCATGATACTAATAATGAAACTTTGGAGATAGCTGCTAAAACTTTCAAGGATTTGCAGGATGAATATTATGAAGAATATAAGATGTATAATCTAAGTGATTTAGCAATTACTATTGTGGTGCCATTGGTGAGTTGAAATTTTTTTTCCATAACCAATTTTAATTAAGTATGTTTGGTTCATCAAGAGAATAATCATTGCTTACCCAAAACTTATATTTAATATTTTCACAAAAATTCTACAGCAGTAAAAAAAAAATCTTATTTTAACAGGAGAGTGGGAAAAAGTTTATTTAACTAGTTTAAATCCATAAGATATCTGTTTTACTTATGTGTGTTTACTTTTTATTTTATTACTTGCTTAAAATTCAGTTTTAATTTTAAATTGTTTGCTTATATGCTTCCAATAATTTGATGCAGAATTGAAAAAGGGTGATTTTTATGCAAAATAAAAAGTATATTATAAAAATTATGCTTATCAGCTACCGACCCAATGATTAAAGAATTCCTAATTGTTACAAATTAATATTTTCAATTCGAACTTCCTCTCACTAAATTAAGGGTTTTTGCTTTGAAACTTTAAATTTAAAAACTGAAAAATATAAGCTTTAAATTCCATGTGAATCCATTAAAGAATGTCATTACAAGATTAAAGGTTTAGAGGGTAAAATACAAAATGTGTGTTATTTGAAAATCATTATCTTTATGTGTATATTACAAAACACAAATTTAAAAAAATTAAATTACTTATTCTCTTCGTAACCTTGGCCACATAAGGATTCCTGCATATTTCCATATTTCGCCACTCTCGCATACGTTAGCCACGGCTCCCACTTCTGCCCAACCAGAAATTCCAATACCTTTAAAATCATTTAATATTGTTCATTGGTAAATTATTCTGATTCTTCCTCATTCCACTTCTGATTTCTTCCCTTCTGGGGTCCAGGTAAGGCATACCATAATTTTTTGTTGTTGTGTCCATGACATAGCCAAATCAAATGGATCCACGAGTCATGATTACTGCATGTGCAATTTGCTTGATATTATCGTCATACAGGTCTATCAATGACGGCAAGACTCCCATTTCTCTCAAATTAACATTTAGGCAGGTAAATTGCAGTAACTAACACATTGACTTGGACCATCCCTGCAAGCACTCTATAACTCTAACCTATAAGAAAGTATTCTAAAAGACTGATTATTTCAGAGCAAAAATGGTCCAAATGTTGTGGTTACTGCAGTTTACCCGCCCACGGCAGTATAGGTGGGTACTCAAATATGTGGCATGGTTGTTGGCTGCATATCTGGGCAGTTACCAAAAATTCCACACACAATTTAAATATATAAATATTCTAAACTTTTTAATCTTTCTCAACATACAGGTTCTTAGATTAATGAAGGACTGGAACCCATTCGAGCAGAAACACCACTGCATCGATATCTTCCAAGATTGGCGAGCGCTTTTAGAATGTGGTGGACCGATATCTGGGGGCCGAGGAGTTGAGCAAGAATTGCAACCCTACCACCGCCTTGTCTGGGATGTTTGGATGCCCCCTGTTCGTAAAGCCATTTTGTATGTAATTTTATAGAGCTAACACAAAGAGAAGGTTTTCTGGCTTGTATGAGGCCATTATTATTTGATTTTGTATTGATGTTTTAGATTTAATAACTATATTTTCTGATAATGAATCATGTTGGGTTTGTAAAATATTTTAATCCTATTTTTAAACCACACATTACCTTGATTTCAATTTTTATTTTCTTATTTTGAGTGTGCTTCACTATCTGAAAAGTATTGAATTCTGCTTATTTTATTTTAATTGATGTTCAAAAATTTGATTCTATAATAAAAATAAAAAAAAATCCTTTGTACCCTAATTACATGTTGTTCAAAACTATTATTATAGATTTGAGCTTTTTACATGCATTTTAAACTTTCATATTATGGTAGTCTTTATTTTTTTTTCTTCATTTTTTTATTATAAGTAATATCCCTTAATAAAATTCAGTATATATTTATATAAATTTATTCAATATCCTTTTCTAGGAATTGGAATGCTCGTAACTGGAACCAGTTAGTGGAACTACTTGAAGCCTGGACACCATTGTTACCGCCCTGGGTTATGGATAATATTCTAGAGCAATTAGTACTCCCCAAATTGCAGAAAGAAGTTGAAGCTTGGAATCCTCTTACAGATACATTGCCTGTACATTCCTGGTTGCATCCTTGGCTGCCTCTTATGGGTAAACTAGTAGACTTTATTTCTGTTATTTAAAGTAACTGACTATGTTAAAGTAACTGTTTGACAAAAATGTAAGATGTATTTTAATAATTTATGCCATGAGTTTTTCTTTTTTACTCATCAAAGTTTACTCTTCTTTTGAGTACTTTGTTACTTAAAAATGTTTTCTTAATTCAAATTTTACATTGTTTCAGTTCAGAATACAGATAAACTATTTACCATTCATATTGCTGTATCAGTGACATTTATGTCTTTTCTGCAACCAATTCTATAGTAACTAGTATAGACATGAAATTTTATTACAAAATTATAAAATAAAAATAAGTCTTAAATTTTTTTATTTAACTTTATTTGCTAAGATGATTCTTTTAAAATAGTTTACTTATGTATAAATAAAAAATATTAGTAAATGGTTAATTTTCATTTACATGCAATTGATTACATTCTATAGTATGACAAACCAATCATCTTTATAACCTATTAAAAACTAATAGAATTATAATATGTCTATAGGTAATCGTTTGGAGTCCCTGTACCCTCCCATCCGACAAAAGCTATCTGCAGCATTAGTTAACTGGCATCCAAATGACTGTTCTGCTAAGTTAATTTTAGAGCCCTGGAAACCGGTCTTCTCTCAAGGTGTTATGGATGCATTTGTCATAAATAACATTCTTCCTAAGCTTGGCTTAATTCTGCAAACTTATGTCATCAATCCCCACCAACAGCATTTAGGTAAGTATGAAAAGAGAAACCATTCAAAGTAAATAAGTGAAATTATATTATGCCGGGCTAAACATAAGTGTCGACATATAAACGTCAATGAATCAGTCTTTAAATGTTTTATATATGACGAGTGTGATAACTTCGTGTGTATAGAATACAATGGTGATATACAAACTGCTCTGTAAATCTTGTTAGTTCTACCATTCAACTTTACACCTACCTTATACTGAAATACAATTAAATTTTCAAAGAGTTTTAACATTATTTTTGTAGCAAACTGTGCTTACATTGAAAAAGCCCATCCAAAAAGACAATACATCAAAGCAACTCCTTTATTATTATGATCAATTCTTTTTAAGTCCCAATTTCTTTCTCCTTTAAGTAATGAAATATTTTTACTAAATCTCATTAAAATTGAAACATTTTAATGGACAATTCCCACATTTATTTTTTTATTCGACGTAAATAGGCGAGACAAAATACGTGCCGAAAAATTTTTGCTCTCCGATGCGTAGTTATTTTTTTATTTGAGTTCAAAGTTAGGCTTTTAAAAAGCGCGCGAAAATCAGTACGTTCCGCGGGGAATCGACTGTGACGTACATGTACAAAACACGTGACCAAAGCTCCTCAGTTGCATATAGCGATAAGCGGGATATTTTACAAATCGTTTCGCAAAACTTTCGATTTTCGTTTTATTTAATGCAGTAAGTTTGTATTTATTACTTAATAATGGCATATTGCTACTGCTTAGTCCCCGAGTGTCGTAATACGTCTACAACTGCTCCAGGAAATATATATCTTCACTTACCAACAGAATCGTTACAGCGAAAACGATGGATTTCAGCCATGCGACGTGATCCAAAAAAAGAACCAGTATTTAATAGGATTATGGACTGACTTAATTATTCTTTAAAAGTATAAATTTACAGGTAACACATGGCAAAAAAAGGCACAGCCATAAAGGCACAACAATTAGATTAAGTTTTTTTTTAAGTAGTCTATCTACGGATAACATGTCAAATGTAGCAACTTGGGATAGCTCAAAACATTGTTAATAATGTTTACTTACAGACTTCCACGTTAATATATTACTATTTTTAGAAAAGTTCAGTATTTTTCAAATTTTTTCCTTTTATTCCGATGGTTAAAAGTTGCGCAAACAAAATATGTCACGCTTTTTACACGTTCAGACGAAACCATGCAATTTTCGGAAAATTCAGAATGACGACTTTTTGCTTTCTACAGTAGTACCTTTATTTATATTATTTTAATGTATGACCCTAGTTAAAAGAGTAATACTTAAATCCTAAGAATAAGTTATGATATTTAATCTGACAAGGAAAGTTGTGTTTTGTAAAACCGATTATTTGTTATGAATGACCTGTGGAATTAGAACATCTTTCAACAGCACAAAATACTATTAAAACTTTATCAATAATAACACAATTCGAAAGATAAAACAAGAAATAACTTTACCTTTCAGCTTTTACTCCACGTATTTCGGCATTTATGAAGATATTCCGAGCAATTTTGTTTTCTCTAAAAAACCATCAGTATTCAACAGGGGGCAGTATTGTAGGGCGCATTGAAAGCCTAAACACTGGTTTGGGGAACGGGAAAATTGTTTTTCTCTAAAAAAACATCAGTTCTAGCCATTTGTAATGAGAGTTAAAAAAAATTAGAAATTTAAATAATTCATGAAAACTTAAAAAATGCAAGTAAATTATCCAGGATAACTTTAAAACGATGAGCTTCCTGAGTGAAATAAAAAAAAAGCTTGGAAAAAAAAACATTTAACTTCTGCCGAGAGAGGGAATTTGAACCCGGGACCTATTGATTACGAATCGCTTATGCTACCGCTAAGCTACGACGTCCGTGAAGGTCCGAACCCAAACTGCAAATAAGCCTCAACCCTTCGCAGTTATACTATTGTGCACTTAAACACTCCGTACTTTTTTACTGTAGCTCACATTTTAAAATCCATGCACAGTTCTCGGACAAATAGTTCTAAAAACAAACTATAAAAGTTTGGTGGAGTTATTCTCAAAATTGAAAGAGGAGTAAGGTTTTAAAATGTTCAAAATTTTGACTTAAAAAATGAAAAACTACTTGTAAACATTTGTTTTTATCTCTGGAAAATGTTTATTTAGAGTAAACATTATATAAAAACACTATAATTTAAAAGTTTATGTTATTATTACTAAAAATGTTTTGGGTACCGTATCCCCTTAAAATATATATTTTAATTTTTTTTTTTTTTAAATAATAACATGATTAAATGAATATTAAAGAAAATAAACAAGAATAGAAAATTAACGCAAAAGATAAGAAAGTTATAAAGCAATGAACCGTAAAAAAGCATGGGAGAATCGAAAAATCGCAATGACTGAAATAGTAAACAAATGCTACATAGTGTACATGTACGTCACAATCGCTCAGCCAATATCAGAACGATTCAAACAAGAACTAAAAATTGACGATTTTTAACATTGAATATTTAATAACACAATTTTTTGTGTACATTTTAACCTAGATAATGGAAATCAGCGTTGTTTATTTTATCGAAAAAATGTATTTTTAGTAGTTTTTAAAAAATATGGGAATTGTCCATTGCAGGAAAAAAATTGCTTTTAGGTATGCTTTTTAGTTATGAATTCATAAAAACTTGATTTTAAAGTGACACACTTATTTCTTTTACTTATGTATTTTTATTTTATCATTTAAAGTAACCCAATTAATCCTTTCTGAATTTTGTATTTTAGATATCTGGAATTGGGTCATGGCATGGAAAGATATGATTCCCGAACCATGTATGGTGACACTCTTAGAAAAGAATTTCTTTCCTAAATGGCTTCAGGTCTTGTACACTTGGCTCACCCACAGTCCTAATTATGAAGAAGTTACCAAATGGTACACAGGATGGAAGTCTATGTTACCCCCATCGCTATTAAACCATCCAACAATTAAAGGTACATGCAAGATTCTATCAAAATTAAACCATTTTGTGTTTATAATTTACTATTAAAGGCGTTAAAATATTAACTTTTAGGTTTTTCACGACACAAATTATATATAGAATAAACGTTTTAGCAAGTAGGGTAATTATTTAGCTATAAGAAATTTCATTAGTTTAGCTGAAACATCCAATTCTAAGTTTTCTTCAATTTAAATCCCCTTGTATTGTCTAGCAAATTTCTACACATTTTATGAGCCAACCAAGGTTGTTGTTTTTTAGGTTTTAAAGGCTAATTTTGAAATTTAATTTTAGAAACTGAAGTGTTGCAGCTTTGCATTTATATAAATCTCTCTGTAAGGCATGTCAATAGGTTGAAGACAGCTCGTTTCAAGTTTTCTGTGAATGTGACCACTTACTCTGCACAAAGGTTTGAGTATCTTGGTTACCATTGTATCAATGCCTAGGTGGTTGATAATTTATCAATCAGGAAAATTCTGAGGTTCATTTCAGCAATCGGCCTACTTCAAGGTTAAAGGATGGGGTTAGTTCAATAGACCAGTGGTCGCAGTGCTTTGGGACTATAATATTAAATAACATAAGTGCATAAGACTAAAATATTAAATGACCTCATTAATACCTTTTTACTATACTTTTTTTTATTAAAATCCTGCCTAAATTCTACTTTCCAGAACAATTCCGCCAGGCTCTTGACATCATGAATCGAGCTGTGAGCACTCCCCAAGGTCTCTTAGGCCAGCAGCCAGGTGCCAAAGAGAGCATGGCATACCTCACCAATGTTGAGAGACAACAGGAGCTAGACAGACATGTAAAATCCAGAAGGGATTATGAGGTAATATGTTTTGGAATTAGTGTGGTTGTATAAATTTATTTTTGTTGAATGGATGATAGAATTCTGTTTTTGTGGATTATTGTTCCCTGGGAATTTTAAAATGGAAGCAGTTTTCAGTTTGATAAACGTGAATTTTGTTTTTATTTGATTTTAGATATGATATCTACTTCATTTTGTCATAAAAATCATTTGACTTCACCGTTTCTTTTATACCAACTAACCAAGTATTAAAATGATTTTTATCACACATGTAACTAGTATTAAAATGATTTTTATCACACATGTAACTAGTATTAAAATGATTTTTATCACATGTAACCAGTAGCGGATTTCTAAATAGGCTAGCTAGGCTAGAGCCTACGGCGGCAAATTTTCGTAGGCGGCAAATTTTCTTCGACTTCCGCAAAACCTTCTATGCTCGGCTCCAGCTCCCCCAAGATTTCCACCCCAAATAGCATTTTGTTTTTGGTTGTGAGGATGACCTTGACCTTAGAAATTCTTAGAAAACTTTAAATTATTAACTTTTCTAAAAACATAAGCGATAATTAACGATATAAATGTCAGTTAAAGGGCGCCCCATCATTGTATAAAAATATCCACATGATTTTTTTAATTATGTGTTTAAATATTTTGAAAAATAATTACAGGTAATTATTTAGTAATTTAAACTATTACCCACCTACTGTAACTCATAACATCCTATTTGAATTATAATCACTTTACTTTTTAATTTTTAGGCTATGATGCAAACAATAAGAAGTTCAAGTTCCACTACTACGATCACTTCTTCCATGAAAGATCTATTAGAAAAGAAGGTATGGAACTTTTGTTCATATTTTTGTTATGACTTAAACTGGCATTGTGCATAGTTTAAAGTATTAATTTTTTCTTTTAAAGATTTGCTTATGTATTTATGAACTTAGATTATAATTATGCTGCTTAATGTTGTCTCTTTGAAACTGCAAGTTTTATTACCCAATATTTTCAGTGAATGTCTATAGGAGACTTAAGAAATTTATTAATAGTTAATTATTTAACAAATGTGTATAAAGTAAAACTCATAAAACAAGTGTAATTGTTTATTCGATACGCGCATCCCACGCTTGCCAAATAATTATTCACATTCACATTGTTTTCAAGTTTAATTTGCTATGTTTAATACAATATTTTTTATAATCACATGCAAATAAATAAGTTTCATGTATTTGAAACTGTGAATAATTTATTTTTATATACTGGTTTGTTAAGTATTGCTTTACACATGATTATAGATTGTTTATTTTTTACAAGATTTTAAAAAAATTGTAGTTTGTAAGACTATCAAACACTACATTAAAAAAAAACATTTTTGTATTTCTTGAGTAACAGTCCTCGATCAATAACCTTTTCTAAAGAAGTCTCATAATTTTTCAATAGTTTGCAGTTTTAATAAATTTCAAAATGTAGTACTAATTATTGTTTATCTTGGTTAACTTTACAACTGTTTTTTCAGGCTGAAGAGAGTAATATCATATTCATGCCTGTGGCAGGAAGATACCAAGAAGGAAAGCAAGTCCACCGTTTTGGAAACAATTTACTGTACTTGGACAGAACTGTTATTTTTGTTTTCAATCAGAAAACATGGGTTCCAACTTCCTTGCAAAGTCTTTTGGATAGTACTGGTTAAAAATGTGGTGTTGAGAGATGTGTGTAAATAGTTTTATGTACAATACTTTTAAAATAAAATTTCTTTAATAGATTGTTCTCGCTTTTTTTTTGTGATAAAACTTCAATATATAGTAAATTCTCTCCTAGTAATCTATATAAGGATCTTCAGTAAAAAAAAACTTAGTTACTATGTTTATTTCCCCTTTAAATTAGAAATGCAGAAAATAGACAATATAAATGTGGAATTTTTTAATATTTAAAATTAATGTAAGTTCAAACAAAATAAGTAAACATTGTACTTATTTAATTTGATTTTCTATTTCTAACTTCGAAGATAATGGTCTTTTACCTTATGTGTGTTTATTTAGTTTTAGACATAGAATAGTTAGCATTTATTTTTTTATTGAAATTTATGTAGATTAAATGCAAGTCTTGTCATTGCAAATTTTACTACAATACTAGCTTTTACAAAAAGTGCCTGAAGTTATTGCTAATATGCTAATTTCTAATGAAGTCAGACTAGGTCTAGGAATGCCTAAGACATTGTAGCCGCTACTATTGAACTGCAAATCACAACTAGGCAAAATTCTGCAACAACGATGTTCAGGGAACTGAAAAAATTAATGTACTGGAAAGTATTTTTTATTGCTTATAACGAGTTACACAAAACATAAGACAGGGTTCCCACTCTTATTTCAAAATAAAAATCGAGGAGTTTTTAAGGACTCCCAAAAAAATCTTTCATGGACCCTTAATCATAATGCGACGATTATTTTACCTATTAAAAACGACTGATTAGCCAATTTTTTTTCTTACAAAATTAAGTACCAAATTTGGTTATCTCATGTGAATACAAAAAAGATTTAACCGCAACCCTCTTCTATTATTCTACATAATTTTTTTATTTATGATTTGAGGTCTGGAGTTCGTCAGGCGTAAGTCACGGACCAGCCATTATCATCTTTCAAACGTCAAAGTAATAAAATACCTAAAGATTTGATTTACCAATATGTGTCCCGAACTAAAAAAAAAAGTACCACACTTACACCGTGAACTAGAATACAAGACGTCGAGGTTTGGTTGATCTCTTCTGTCTTGAACTAAAATAAAAAGGCTACCGAGATTTTGTAGCAAGTAACCGAAAATTACGAGGAGTCGAGGTTTGGTTGACTGATCCATCCCTAACTAATAATTTGAAACACTTGATTTTGCCGTAAATAAACAAAAATTACAAGGCGTTGAAATTTGGTTGAACCATTTGTCCTGAACTAAAATTATATAAAAAAAGAAAAATTCTAAACATTTCTGGGTTGTTGTTTTTTTAAACAACAAAAACATTGACTTCCATCGGCATTTCGATGTTTTCAAAACCGATTAACCACTATTTTTATAATTTAGGGACGGATCGGTCAGCCAAACATCGACGCCTCGATATTTTTGCTTATTTGTGGCGAATTGCAGTGCATTTTTTATAAAAGTTAAAGAGGTTCAAGGTTTTTTTTTTCTCCAAGTTAACATCGGCAGCTGGTGCCAAGTTCGATGGGTAATTTTTTTTCAACTAAACGGAACAAAACATATAGGTATAGCCATAAAAATTATAAAAAACACTGAAGAATTCAAGTTGTTTATTTTTTAAAAGAAATTATGCATTAAATAACCGTAAGGAAGAAGTTAAAAGAAACTGCGTAATGAAACGGCAAATCGTAATCTTAAAAACAGATGTTTCAAGGACTTTTCAATGATTCTTTGTCAAAATTAAGGGGTACTTGAAATTGAAAATCAAAATCTTTTTAACTATTTTTTGGTAAAAATCAAGGAGTATAAAAGGGTCCTTGAAATTGAAAATAAAAATCAAGGACTTTTAAGGACCCATGGGAACCCTGTAAGAGTATACGCAGCATCAAAAATATTTCTGAACCTTTTGAATAATTTATGGTAAAAAAAATCAACCTCAGTGCCAAAAATATTCTTATAGCACTTTCATAACAAATTACACTAAATCTTCCTACCCTTATTTCCTGTAATGCAAGTCATCTTGACTCATTATAGGACAACAACATTACAAAAATATAAGGAAAATTATCCGTTAAGGGAATCTTTAAAAAAAATGGGGGGGGGACAAATGTATGCCCCCCAAATTACAAGTCCATAGTTTTGTATTTGCTTAAATTTCCATAAAAATTTCTATTTTGCAAATTTTAAAATTACTCTTTACACCCGCTCTGCAGTAAAACAGCTGCACACAAAGATTGGCACTGTAAGTATAAAAACAATTCTTAATATTAGTGCAAAATAGTGTCAGTCTCTCGTTATAAATAATGCAGCTTATTAAGGACTTTCTTTAAAAAAATATATGCTATACCATTTTTCATTTTCAACAACTAGAATTAGTTTTATCTTCTAAAACTTAGTTAATTTTGACAAATTTAATTCACAAAATAACACAAATATCCAATGAAGTACACTTTATTTTAGCATTACTACACTACCTAAGTTCTATGGTTTTGTTTTGTATTTCTGAATATTAAAACCACAAATCGTAAGTATGCATATTATATCGAGCATCTGGGTTAGCATGAGCATAATACTCAAGTGAAACGGGATCAATTATGTTATCTCCAATGGTTTTGTACAGAGGTTCTCCATACAGTGTACCCACTTTCCATCCAGGTACATTCTTCATCAGTTCTGCTTCCTCTTCTCTATTAGCTCGGAGTTGTTTCAAATACCTAACAAGATAAAAACAGTTTTTTAATACATTTGAATTCTGCTCAAAGGTTATTCAAGGGACTGCACTAATGTTTTATTAGGTAAGTAGCACTATAAATAATTAGGGATTTTAAAGACCAAAAATTCAAGAATGTTTCCTTAGGAACTTCGGTTTTGAGCAGATTCGCACAATTTTCTTTGAATCCCAAGCACAGAAAATAAAATTTTGTATTGATAGCCTGCATAAGTGAAAAGGCAATTATTGATGATGCATTGTTTCTATAACCTATTTTGACTCTACTTACTTTACTAAGAGCAGCTAGTTTCTTGTCAAAGTCACTTCTTTTTTAATTACCACCATTTCTCCATTATTGACCAAAAATTGTAGCTCATTTAAATATTTTAAATTAAAGAACATTAGTTACTAAAGAAGCATTAACTATTATTAAATGTTAATAAAGTTCCCAACTCTTATTTAGGTATAATTTTCTATTCATTTTTTATTTAATTACATGGATCTGTACTGCCATGGCCAGGTAAACTACAGTAACCACAACAATGGAATAGACCATTTTTGGTTTGAAATAATTAATCTTTCCCAATGTTTTACTATAAGCTAGAGCAGTGGTTCCCAATAGAGGGTCCACAAGCTTCTATTAGAATTAAAAAAATATTTCATATGATAACAGATTTTTTTTTTGTTTTGGACGCTTCCTGCATGAGCAGAGTCTATCGCAAAACTCACTCAACATTTTCTCACTAACTTATCTTGGCTTTACTCATTTGTGTACTTAGCTGATGTGTTTGAACACTTGAATGTGTTAAACTTGAGTTTACAAGATGTAGACATGTTCAAAGTTGGGGATAAGATAAATGGCTATGGTCAAAAGTGTCAGATCTTGGCGTCAAGGATAGAAAACAAGTCACTAACTTTTCTACTTTAAAACAATTCTTGGAGTCATCAGAGGAGAGTTTACCTGACCAGATCAAGATCAATGTGGCCGAGCCACCACTTTTAGAGAGTATTTCCCTGAACCTGAAATTGACGGAAGATGGATTCGAAATCCCTTCAGCTGTGAAGAAATACACAAAATCCAAGGCCTCACTGAAGAAGAGCAAGATCAACTTGTGGATCTGTCCAGCTGTGGTACAATGAAAAACATTTGCATCGGTGATAAAAAAAAATACAGACTTCAGGCATCAGCACGCAAGGACCACAAGATACTAGGAAATAAGGCAATGAAAAAGATCCTTCCATTTGCAACCACATATCAGTGTGAGCAAGCATTTTCTTCCATGTGTTTCATGAAAAACAAATATAGGGTCGGATTTCAGAGTGAAAGTTTTAAGTTTGGAACTTAATATTTCAGAAATAATGGGCTCAAAGGACAGATTTAACTCATCTCATTAAAAACTGAAAATTAAAACTAACTGTATACTGATGGAGTACTCTGTATCTGTAAAAAACGTATAAAATATAAAAAGTCTCTTAATTTGCTCCGACTTTTTAATTTTAGGATTAAGAATTAATGGGGGGGGGTTCTTGTCACAATAGCGGCTCGATGAGGGGGTTCGCGAGAAAAATTTGTTGGGAACATCTGGGCTAGAGTAATTGAGTTTTTGCTACAACGGTCTAAATCATTAGGATAGTTACTGCTGTTTACCTGCCCACAGCAGTGTACTCGCAATACACAAGTTGATTTCAGAATTCATGCCTTGATAGGTGGCAATCTAGTGATGAAAAGTTCAGTAATAAATAATGCTATCTGTGAGTAATTATAATTCTAAAAAAAAGATTAATCAAGGATTGAAACAAGTCCCATGATTATAGAAGGACAAAGATTTTTTACTACAATGCCAGAAGTAAAGTCTTACGATGAAATTATTGAAATACTAAACGGACACTTTAACCCTGCAACGTCTGTTATTTATTCAAGATTTTTGTTTCATAAACGCATGCAGCGTTCTGATGAAAGTATCAGTGATTACGTAACTGAATTAAGACGTTTAGCTGAAAGTTGTGATTTCACAACAACTTTATCAGAACGTTTGCGTGATCAATTGGTTTGTGGAATAATAAATGAAGGATTACAGAGGCGTTTATTAGCCGAGACTGATTTAACTTTAGATCTTGCTGTTAAAAAAGCTCTGGCTGATGAAACTGCAACGTCTCAGGCACGATCAATGCATCGTGTATCGGGTAGTGTGTCTGTAGATTCAGTTAAACGAAATAAAAATAAAGTTGTAGATAGTCATCCTAAACCAAAGACTTTTAAGCAAGGAAATGCTGTTGTGTGCTACGGGTGCGGTGCTAATCACGATAGGTCTTTTTGCAAATTCAAGAATGCAAATTGTAATTTGTGTGGTTTAAAAGGGCACATCGCAAGTGTTTGCCGCTCAAAACAAAAAAAGAATTCGGAACACAGGTTACACGATTTAAAAGAAACGGCTAGTCTTGATGATGAGTATTCCCTAAATCGGATACGGGTTTGCAATTCTCTAAAGCAAAATGTAACTGTAAATATAGAAGGTCGCGATCTTGAGATGGAAGTGGACTCTGGTTCACATTTCTCTATCGTATCTTTAAATACTCTTAAGAACATTTTGGGGTCTGCAAAACCTAGAATTGCGCCTACATCAGTTTCAATATCTGATTTCCAGGGGAATAAAATCAATCTTGTAGGAACGTGCAACGTTAACGTAATGTTTAAAGACTTAAACCGTAATTTAGATCTTCTGGTGACCAAATCTAGATGCACAAGTATTTTAGGTTACTCGTGGTTTAAACCTTTAGGAATTTCTATTAGTGGAATTAACTCAGTTTCTGATCCTGTGCAAACCGTGCTAGATGAATTTCCTGAAGTGTTTAGCGAGGGATTGGGAACCTATACTGGACCTACTGTAAGTTTGCCTATTGATCCATCAGTTCCACCAATCCGAATGAAGGCACGTAATGTTCCTTTGGCTTTAAAACCAAAAATTGAGGATTCACTGAATGAACTTTTGTCCGAAGGTATAATAGAGCCCATTAGTAATCCAAAATGGGGTACTCCCGTGGTTCCAGTCTTAAAGCCAAACGGCAAAGTGAGATTGTGTGGGGATTACAAAATTACTTTGAATAAGGCTATGCAAGCTCACCCACATCCTATACCTGCCGTAAATACCCTTTTGTCGAGTTTAAAGGGAGGTGGTTTTTATTCTAAAATAGACCTTGCACAAGCGTATTTGCAGCTACCAGTAGATGAAAAATCTGCTGAAGCGCAAACTATTCTTACACACAAAGGTGCATTTAAAGTTAAGAGACTTCAATTTGGAATTAACGTAGCTTCAGGTATTTTTCAAAATACTATAGAGGACTTATTTTCGGGCTAGAAGGCGTGGTTCCATATTTTGATGACGTTCTTATTAGAGCAGGGTCTAGGAAAGAGTTGGCTGTGAGGTTAAGGGAAGTGCTAAAAAGGTTAAAAAAGGGTGGACTATGAGCTAAAAAAGAAAAATGTTTATTCAGGGTAACAGAAGTAGACTTCTTGGGTTTTCGTGTGAACAAAGAAGGAATTCACCCTTCCAGGTCTAAGGTAGAAACAATACATGCAGCTCCTATTCCTGCTGATAAGCAACAGCTACAAGCATTTCTAGGACTAATCAATTTCTAACATAGTTTTCTTAAAGGAAAGGCTTCAATTGCAGAGCCACTGCATAGACTGTTGGACAGTGATGCGAAGTGGGTATGGTTAGATTCTCATACTGAGGTTTTCAATAAGCTTAAAAACCTGATTTCATCAGATAGTGTGCTAGTGCCGTTTGATGAAACCTTGCCTATTCTGTTGACGTGCGATGCATCTCCTTACAGGGTTGGCGCCGTATTAAGCCATCAACTTCCTGATGGACGGGAGGCACCTATTGCATTTTCCTCTCGCACGTTAACTTAAACAGAACGAAACTATGCTCAGATAGACAAGGAGGCACTTAGCATAATTTCAGGCATTAAGAAATTTCATAATTTTTTGTATGGCCATCACTTCACCTTGATCACTGATCATCAGCCTTTGCTAGGTTTGTTTAGTCGGTCTAGAGCTACGCCAGAAATTATTTCTCCTTGTATGCTGCGTTGGGCATTGATGTTAAATGCTTATGATTTTACTCTCATTCATCGTCCGGGGAAAAAAATTTGCAACGCAGATGCTTTTTAAGTAGGCTCCCAAAACAAATTACTAATTGTAATGTTCCTCCTCCTTTAGAAGTTTTATTTGTTGAAGATTTGGAAAATCCTCCGGTTAGCGCTAGGGAAATCGCGAAATTTACGCAGCGTGATCCTGTACTGTCTCGCGTGCTGGGTTTTGTGCAGAAAGGCTGGCCGGGGGGAGACTTAACTCCAGAATTTCGTCCTTTTTCTCTAAAAAGGAATGAATTATCAGTTCATAAGGGATGTCTTTTGTGGGGAAACAGGGTTGTAGTTCCTGGGCCGAGACAACTCAGAGTGCTTGAAGAACTGCATTTAGCTCACCCAGGAGTTGAGCGCAGGAAGAGTCTCGCACGATGTTACGTGTGGTGGCCAGGCATGGATTCAGCGATTCAGAGTCACGTCGCAAGGTGCACTCTTTGCCAAACGACGAGACATTCACCTCCACGTGCGCCTGTGCATCCCTGGGAGGAGACTCGTACTCCCTGGTCAAGGATACATGTTGACTTCGCAGGGCCATTCCAGGGTCAGAAATTAATGATCTTGGTTGACTCTCATTCTAAATGGCTCGAGGTGAAAGAAATGAAAGTGACTACTGCGAGTGCTACCATAGATGTCCTTCGGGAACTCTTTGCAACCCATGGGATTCCGGATGTCGTGTTGACACACAACGGCCCTCCATTTCAGTCTAACGAATACCAATCCTTCTTGCAGGCTAATGAAGTTCGACCTGTGCTTGTCGCGCCACATCGTGCAGCCGGAAATGGTCAAGCGGAGAGACTGGTGCAGTTTGCAAAAGATTCTCTAAGACGAATCGTCAAAGGGTCTTGGAAGAAACGACTGTCACAGATGCTTCTGTTCCAGCACATCACTCCGTCTTCAGTGACTGGTGCGAGTCCTGCCGAACTTCTAATGGGAAGAAGGTTGAGGTCATGCCTTGACAGAGTTCATCCTGACTACTCCCAAGGTTCTTCTGATCCATCTACAGATCAACGGGTAAGAACATTCCAACCTGATGATCCAGTCTACGTCCGGAATTATTCTGCGGGTTCAGCTTGGATCCCTGCGAGAGTGGAAAAAGAAACTGGTCCAGTTTCTTACCGGGCTACCACTGAATCTGGAGAGGTCCTGAGGAGACACGTCGATCAGATGATGAAGAGATCCCCGAGTGAACCAACACCAGATCAACTGCAGGAGTCTGAACCATCACCAAGTCAACTGCAAGTCTAAAACTCCCATCGTCGAAGAACCGTCACCGGAGTCGGACTTGCAAGTGCCTTCTCAACTGGAGCCTTCCTCGACTCCGACACCGAGTCCTCCGCGTAGAGTGCTGCGCCCAAG
The DNA here is from genome assembly GCA_019343175.1 of Oedothorax gibbosus. Lineage (NCBI taxonomy): Eukaryota > Metazoa > Arthropoda > Arachnida > Araneae > Linyphiidae > Oedothorax > Oedothorax gibbosus. Next base: position 32,635,195 of record CM033277.1, read on the forward strand.
AGAGAACCTTCGGCGTACGGACTTCTACGGAAGATCTTAGCTAGGATGAAGGGGTGTTGTGATCTACGCATCACTTCATACCAGCGCATATGAAGATAGTTGTGCATGCTGCGCATAACTAACTGTATATAAGTTCTGTGTTCAATTTCTAGTTGCTGCTTTTCATATTTACCTTGTGTTGTTTTTATTATAATAAACAAGATGCATCTCTATGATTTGAATCCTTCCTGACTTCATACTACACCAAGCCGACAACATCAGAATTTATCAAGAAACAAAGTATATTAGTTAAAAGGATCTCAGTTTTTTTTTAATGTAAATGACACTTAAAATTTAACACAATGACCTTTTTTTTAACTACATGTTAACAAGTCTTTAACTACATGTTAACAAGTCTTTAACTACATGTTAACAAGTCTTTAACTACATGTTAACAAGTCTTTAACTACATGTTAACAAGTCTTTAACTACATGTTAACAAGTCTTTAACTACATGTTAACAAGTCTTTAACTACATGTTAACAAGTCAGTTATATTTCCCACATTCTTTAATATTAACTAAAATATCTTGATTCTTGTTTATAGAAGTGATTAAATTTGAATTAGTTCTTGTTGAAAATCTAAAACATAAGATGTTTTCATCGTAATTCAGAAATCACAACATCAGTCCGAAAACTTTTAATAGATTAGTTTAATCAAATGCTAAACTTACATCCTGTCTCGCTCAGCTATAAGAAGAGGCTCTAAGGCAACAGTCAAGTCTTCATTTTCTCGCCTCCTAGTCCTGAAATCATAAAAAGTTAAATACAGATATAAGGTTGAAGTTATAGCTCCTGGCAATATATTTGTATAACTGGGAACCCAACTAAATTTCTTTTATGGCAACCATTGACGAAAAAAAGTTAGGCAAAATAGCTAAATATCGTTATTTTTTTCTCGAATGAGTGCTTATTTTTGTGAATCTAAATCTTAATTTTTTTATTCAAAAGAAAAGCTTTTTAAGGGTCTATTTTTAATTAAATATTTAACAATTTAAAAAATTATTTTTCAGAATTTTGATCCACGTTTTTCATTAACGTGGAAGAAATTGATATTTGAAGGGGAGGCTGTGATGGTGTGACGTACCTGGGATCAAATATGTGTCAGGTCTTAGGTTCACAATGCCCTTTGTAATCAAAAAACAAGTTCACTGATTCTACTAAGTACTAATAGAGAGGGGGCCAGCAATATGACCCCCCCCCCCCTGGGAATTTTTGACATATAAATTTTTGTGTTCGTATTGACATGTAGTTTAAGGTTTTAGATGTTTGCCACCTGAGAATTACAGCGTATACCAGAAAAAGCAAAAAAACACTAGGGGTATGTCACACTTCATGACTTCTCATTACCACTCAATAAATCAATACATTATATACCCTGTACATACAATTATATACCCTGTATGGTAATTTCAATAATTTTTAAAACCTAAAAAGTACTATGATATGTTCTATGTTCTCTATTTGCGCATGCACGATTTTTTCAAAAACCTTATTATTACATCCTCCAGGTACTTGGAACTTGTGTACCAAATTTCAAAGTCTATATCTTTTTTTCATTTATCAGTAATACCTTTAAAACCGAAAACATTCTATGGCAACTACCCTTTGCGCATGCACGATTTTCTCAAAAACCTTACAGAGCGTAGGCTAGCATGTACATCCCTCCTCCGTGGGAAATTTAGACACAAACACTTTTGTGTTTGTATTGACATGTACTTAAAGGTTTTAGGTGTTTGCCACTTGCAAATTACAGCATATTCCGAAAAAAGCATTAAATGAACAAAAAAGTCCAAACTACTCAATGGAGGTCAAGGGTATAGTAGTTTTAGGTCAAGGGTATAGTAGTTGTAGGTCAAGGGTATAGTAGTTGTAGGTCAAGGGTATAGTAGTTGTACGTCAAGGGTATAGTAGTTGTACGTCAAGGGTATAGTAGTTGTACGTCAAGGGTATAGTAGTTGTACGTCAAGGGTATAGTAGTTGTACGTCAAGGGTATAGTAGTTGTGTACGTCAAGGGTATAGTAGTTGGACGTCAAGGGTATAGTAGTTGGACGTCAAGGGTATAGTAGTTGGACGTCAAGGGTATAGTAGTTGTAGGTCAATGGTATAGTCCTAAGATTGAAGAATGTATATTTATATATGTAATTGACGGTATGGCGTATTTTCAGTCTCTCACTAATATTCCAGAAAACCTTTGGGGAACTAACAAAGATTGTCTTCAGCCGCATTCCAAAATGACGCAGAATAGATTTCATTACGGATACTTACCTAGATGTATATAGTAAAAACATTGAAAGACTACGTAAGGGTTGTGGAGATACTTTTTTAATAAGAGGGCCTAAGACTAAGATTCCATGGGATTAGAAAAAATTCCTTGCCAATGACAAAAATAAGGAACAACTAGTCAACCTGCTACATCGTGAATGGGCTCAGAGCAAATATGCCCACTACGTATATGGAAAAAATCTTTACTTATCACACACCATCAAACATTTAAAACAAGATGACCTATGCACTTCACAAGAAGAAATGGATACTAAAATTATATTACACTGCATCTAAGCTTCCAAATCTTGTCAAGACAACTTACTCATCAGAGTTAGATCCCCGGACATTTGTTTTTATGTTGACAATAAGGTATGCTAGTAACATTGAAGACATAGTTTTCTTTGATACAGGAACTGGGAACAAGCGTAGAGCCATAAATGTCACCGCCATTTCTCAAATTTAAGGTGTAGAAATGACCCATGCTGCTAAATGTGCATGCTCTGTCCGGATGCAACACCACCAGTTCCTTTGTTCGTTAAGGAAAGTTGTCTGTGAAATCTAAATTGGAAAAGTTTTCAAAGTTTGCTCCTATCCTTACATCAGTAGGAGCATCACTGACAATTATAGATAGGCCGTTGTTGGTCGATTGTTAGGCCGTGACAGACCTGCAGGAATTTGTTTCTTGTTTGTACAGCAAAAAGAATAATATACAAATATAAACAAACTAGTCTTACTTAGACTGTGTGACTGAAGAAAACTGGTTGAAACGGCTGGCCCATGTCCTAAAAAGGGGAACTTTTTAGAATTTTTGAGCCATTAAAATGACGGTAAAACGGTGGTTGGATCCAAATAAGCGCCAGCTTTACAATGTAAAAACTGATTCTGTTCTTTTTTACATAATTTATTCCAATTCAGTGGTTGTTTGATTAACCGGTAATCCCAAAAAGCGGCGCAGTCCCCAAAGTATGTATCATTTTTAGTAGATTTCATTATTTTTTTGTTCATTTCATGTTTTTTTCCGGGATATGCTGTAATTCCCAAGTAGCAAACACCTAAAACCTTAAGTGCATGTCAATACAAACACAAAAATGTGTGTGTCTAAATTTCCCACGGAGGAGGGGAGTACATGTTAGCCAACACTCTATAAGGTTTTCAAGAAAAACGCGCATGCGCAAAGAGTAGCGCCATAGAACGTTTTCGGTTTTGAAGGTATTGCTGAAAAATGAAAAAAAGATATAGACTCTAAATTTGGTACACAAGTTCCAAGTACCTGGAGGATGTCATAATAAGGTTTTTGGGAAAATCGTGCATGTGCAAATAGAGAACATAGAACATATCATAGAACTTTTTAGGTTTTAAAATTATTGAAATTACCATACAGGGTATGTAATTACTTTAGAATGTATTGATTTATTGAGTGGTAATTAAAAGTCATGAAGTGTTATATACCCCCATAGTGTTTTTTGGCTTTTTCCGGTATGCACTGTAATTCTCAGGTGGCAAACACCTAAAACCTTAAAGTACATGTCAATACGAACACAAAAATGTATATGTAAAAAATTCCCAGAGGGGGGGCGGTCATATTGCTGGCCCCACGGTCTATAAGCTAGAATACTAAGTCGATAAATAAAATACTACACTTACTTTACATTATCAAACTAGATATTTGGAAGGGACAATACTATAGTTAGAATTAGCATTTCATGCCCAAATGGCAGGGTATGGAGACAGACAAGAAACGCATACAAGTCAGTAGGCTCAGGAAGATTACATAACATTAATAAAAAAAAATAATTAAAAATTTATTTATCAAGTCGGTTTAAAAAGCATTTAAAAAACTTTAATAGGAAGAAGGCATGACTTACTTTCGTATTCTTATGCTTTCAGCATAAAATGTGTAAGCTCCAGCTGTGATTAAGAAGTAAAGACCAAATATTCTTCTTCCTACAACAAGCAAAAATTATTTACGAAAATTGAAAAAATGCAAATAGCATAAATTAGGCTATGAAGCAGAGTGTTGAACAATTTTATATGTTTTCGACAAAAGTATAAATTATATGCTCATTTTTTAAGAGAGTTAAAGAAATTATATATTTTTTTTATATAGAATAGATAAAAATTACCACTCCATTGCTTTTTTAAAGGGATTCGATTCCAAGTTATTCCTCCAAACCCTCCTTTAGGGGGCATTTCTTGCTTGAAACTTTCAGCCATACTTTAGAAGATTTTTCTAACTTTCATTCAGAAAATGTCCTTCTCGCTCTTATTAAAAGAAAAGCACCCACATTAATTAAAAATAAATCTTAATTAAAAGCGATAGAATTATTTGAAGTAAAAAAAAAAAAAACTTCTTGACTCTTAGGTCGAAAATATCACGGTTATATGAAACCAGTGAAACAAAACAAGTAAACAACTTTAAAAATAAAATATAGTAATTTATTCAGTAAAAATATGTTCCTTTTGTTTCTTTGAAATTTGTTACAATACTTGGGAATTAAAACATTTTAAACATTAATAATCTCATTTCTGGGAAAATACGTCTTAAAAATTCTTTTTAATCAAAACATACACTTACACTACCTTTTTTTTTTTCTTCCGGCGAGCGGCGTTGTCTGTTTCTGTTGTGGTTGTCTGCAAATTATCTGAAAGTTGACGTGTACAATATACTCTCTTGCATGTTCAACTATTAATTGCTTATTTATTACGTAGTTATTAGTTAATGTTAAGTTATATTCGTTATTTATTTTCCCACCATTAATTTAAGATGCTTCGCTTCATACTTCCATTTATATGCCTTGTCTCCTCTTCAATAGTTTTTGCCAGCGGTAGTTCTGGTACTGCTGCCCCTAAGGGTCCAAAAGTAACTGATATCGTAAGTTATATTAAACGTACTTTGCTATTTTAACTTTAAGTTAAAACTAATAAACTATTAAGTGTTTTCTTGTTTGATGGTAAAATCCTAGTCGCCGGCCCGGCCACGAATTGGCGATTTTTTAAAGAGGCGAGTTGGAATTGGAGAGTTTTTCATACTATTAGGGTTACAAAAAATAAATCATACGCCAACACGACAACGTCCGAAAAACCAGGATTTTTTTAGATGTTGCCGCTGGAGACTTGAAAATTATGTGCGTGAGCAAAAAAATTAAACTAGTGTATTTGTGTTGTGGCTTATCCTCCAGTTGTCTGACTTCATCAGGAGGTTCAGTACACAGTTGAGCCTTAGGAAGTCTAGAACCACAAAGGAGGGGAGAGAGTATCTGTCCTCTCTGGAGAGTCCAAGATAGTTCAAAACGTGAAGGGGGGAAATGAATGTAATTGTTAAAATTATTGTTAAATTGTCATTTTTCTTTTTAATAGGTTTATTTTGACATTTCAATCGGAGGTGAACCTGCTGGCCGTATTGAAATAGGCTTGTTTGGAAAAACAGTGCCGAAAACTGTCAAGAATTTTGTGGAACTTGCAACAAAACATACAACTGAGGTAACTTTACTGGATCAGATTTACTGTACGGTCCCCCTTGGCGCAATGTTTTCGGATTTATAAATAATATTTTCTGGAAACCTGACTTCAACTGAAGATTCGAATTCCATGACCGTACTGATGACGTTTTCCGGCAACCCTATCGGACCGTTAGTTGAGTTTTTGTAAGAAATATTCCCATACAATCTTTTCTTTGAATCGTGGTTTTTTTAAAAAAAGTCGCCAAAATACGGACTTTTGGCGCGATTTTGGGAAGTTCGCCAAGGGGGGCCGTACAGTAAATCTCTACCAACTTTACTTAGCACTTTGATTGTTAGGGTGATCTAAAGTTTGTTTTGTAAGAAACTAAATATTAAATGCATCTAGATTTCACTATATGGGTCATTCTCAAAAAATGTTACAATTCCAACTTCCAATGTTAAAAAAATAAAGTTGGTTTTTTGTTAAAATATATGTTACTATTACATTAAGAACTCTTCTCTCTAATGAAACTCCACAAAATCTGTAAATTTTTTTAATAATTTATGCCTTTATTCAAATTTTTCACTTACCGCAAAGCTGTTATACCGAGAGTAAGGAAGCGGACGTGATAAAATGTACGTATAGACACCACACTCGAATTGCTTTCAACTACAAATTTTCTACAGTATAAATATTTTGATAGCAGCGCTCCTGATTTCTTAGTTTGAACTATGTTTAACGACAACGCTTCTTATTAGATGGTTCTTTGCAACGGGATCCTTTGCCGGGTGGAACTAATTGGTTAAGTTTTTATTAACGTAAATTTCTTATTTGTGTTTTTCATTCTATAAAAAAGAAAAGGCGGCAGCCACAACGGGAAAAGGCAAACGATTTTTTCCTCTTTTTTTTATAGAAAAATGAATTGCTCCATTGAATCTTGTGTTAATAATCATTTTTTATATAATTAATAAAATAAATTTAATTATATGATTTTTTATTTTTTACGTTTTCAAAAAATAATTTTATAGCTTAATACTTTTTAAAAATTAATTATTTATTTTTTGATAGTAATAAATAGATAGTTTGATAGTAATATCTAGATAATTCGCCCACTTTTTAAAAAGTTCTAAATGGGCAGACTATTTTTTCCTCATTTTACAATAAATGGATTTGTTTGAATGACTAATTTGTTCTATTTGTGAGATCTTCTACTGTTTTGTCTCTGTTGCACTAATTTGTCTGAAAGTAAAGTGTTTCAATCTATCAAAGAAAATACCAAGGATCAATGCCTTGCATATTAATACTTTCGCTGTGGATGGTTGTTGAATGAAACTTGACGAAGCAAGAAACGAATTCATCAAAATAATTTTTAATTAAAAATAAATCAAACAATTTACAATTAAAGCTCAAAAATAAAGATATCTAAACAGTGCGCGTTTTTGCCATGTTGTTATCAGTTCACCGGCGCTTCAACTCAAATCACCACCAGATTCGAAGCTTATAAAAAGAAAGAGTGAGTAAGAAATATTAAAGCCTGTGCTTAAATATACCGCTAAACAATAGCACCGCAGCCGCGGTAATCGAAAATCCGCATTGCGCATGCGTACCCGTGACGCGAAATGAAGCTCCGGTGAAAGAAAACGTAAACAAACCAACGCGGCACACCGCAGCAACATGCCGTGACGTCACCGTTTTACGCAGTAGCCTGATGACGTCACCGCTATAGGGAACCGTATTTGCATGAGAGGAAAACTTATAATTTTGCTAGCAATGGTCTCTAAAAGCATCAATATCTTAAGATCCAATAATATGTAATATGTCTATGACGTGTAAAGCGGCAACAAAAGCCGTAGCAGCGAAAGAGTTAAAATGAATCAATTAAAATAATCAATTAAAATTAATCAATTAAAACGAACAGCAAATACGATCAGCTTAAAACAAGTTTTAATTAGTTTCATACTACAAAAAAATTAAGCTACATAAATCCACTGCAAACGGAAAATACAATCCATGCTTCCTAATCCAAAGTTTTAGCTACAAAATATATTTTGGATTTTCGAAGGATGTGGCGTGGGGTTGCCTTTAAATTACGTCTCACTAGTGCATACCGGAGAATACCTTTTCATCGACGTGATTATATGTCTTCTTAAAGATTATGATTAAGAGCAGTGATCGTAATTGTAGACTTCGATAAGCTTAAAAAAATGCGATATGATTAAAAGTTCTTCTGTTTAATCAAATATTTAATAATATGTGACTCGCAATTATTTATAGTTACAAATAAGTTGCCATGTCATCTGGAATTCCGCATATGCCAAGCAACAATCACAAATTTTATGTCTAATTAGTTCGTAGTTAAAAATTGGGGGCGCTTTGCTCATCAAAGAGTTAGCTTTTTTTCTATGGTAACAGAGTGGACAGTAACAGAGTAGACAAAATATACTTTATCATTGCTTTTTGCTATGAAGTTTAGTAAACTTAAAATTTGTTTTTAGCTTATCGTAATCAGATACTTAAGGGCTTTAAACAGCACTATGACTTTATTCTTAAATAAGCTCCAGTTTAACAGAAACACTCTAACATAGTAGTCATTGAATAATTACACTCACCTTAATTTTTCAAACTTTTGTCTCTTTCCTCCATAAACTAAAATTTTATGAGAAAATTGTCAGGCATTTGAGAAATAAGTGTCTATGGTGGTACTTATTTCAGCAAAAAATTTCATTTTTTTGCATTTTTTGTCGTGAAATTTCGGTAACAGAGTCAACAAAACAAAATTCTGTGGGACACAATATATTAAGCTACAAAAGAAAACTTTTTTTAAATTAAGTGGTGGTTAAAAGCTTATTTGATAGCCAAGATACATGTTAATCAATATAAGCATCAATAATTACAAAATATTTATTTTAAGTTACAATTATCTTCTCTTGTTCTTTAATTTTTCGTCATGAAATACGTGAATTTTACCGACTATGCTCCTTTAAATGAAGTCTCCAACTTTTGTTTTAGTATTTTTGTATTTTTAAAATATTGGCACAATAACTTAAAAGTTCGTTCTTTTATGCAGTCCAAGTGAAAATTCCGTAACAATAAAATTAAAAATACTATAAACAATGAAAGCTGTGGGACACCATTTTGTAACATTTTTTGAGAATGACCCATATACTTTTCAACAAAGGACTTGCATCTTTAACTAACTGTACTCGTTGCCACTAGACAGTATCGTCATTTTTAGCCTACTTTTCTTTTTTTTAATTTGAAAGAATTAAAAATATATATAAAGTAGGTATTGGCATGCTGACGATGTCGGTCCGTACCCCCTTTCAAAATAGGTTTTATCCATTGGATCTTAAAAATTCTTTTTTTGTTAGAAAGGTATGACCTCAGAGATCCAACTTTCATACTTTTTGTCTACCTGTCTGGATGGCAAATTTCTTGAATTAGCATTGAAATTCATTCAAGTCATTTAAATCGCTGTTGCCAAATTAACAATGGCATGAGAAACTTAAAAACTATTTAAAAATATTTGAAAGCAAAGTTTAATTTTGTTATAAATAAACTTGGAATGACGTCATAAAATGTAGCACATATTGATTCTTTGATTGTTCATTAATTGTTTACCAAGAAAGCGGCAAGGCATAATTTTTTTGCATGTTTCACGTTTTTCTTTATTAATAAATATTTAATTATTCTTCGAATTACAAATAAATCAAGCAGATGATAAATAATAAGTTAATTTGCTAAATGTTATTTATCAAAATAGTTGATTTTGGCTTCTAGAAGTTTAAATTATAGCTGGATGCTGTGTTAAGCGGTTTTTTTCTTATGTGTATAAATGGCTGTAGGTGGAAATGTACTGTTTTGAACCCAGTGGTTTCCCGATAAGAATTTTCAGTACGCATTTAAGTAGCAGAAAAGTAGGCTATTTTAGTTCTTTTAGAACGTCTTGTTTTAAACCAAAATTAAGTATGAAATCAATAAAAAAAAATCAGAAGAATATACATATATACTTTTTTTTTTAAAAAAATTTGATGGTACCATAGTCCTGCAGTAAAGCACTGCTACTAACTTAATTTATTTTGAATTTTTTGCAGCCTTCAACTGATGGCAAACTTGTTGGCTATAAAGGTTCAATTTTCCACAGAGTGATAAAGGATTTCATGATCCAAGGTGGGGATTTCACAAACGGCGATGGCACTGGTGGTATGATATATTTTATTAAATTGGCTTATTGGTTTTTATATTTTCTAAAACCATAGTATTTTTATATACTTATCATATTCGTTATTATTTAAATGTTAAACAGAACATAGTTGTATAGTTTTCTTTAAAGGGATTTTAATGTTAAATTTTACATAGAATGGGTTAAAAAATCATTTAATAACGTATTATTCCAACATACACATACCCCACTTATTTGCATTATTTTTAAGTTTTGGGTAAGATTTAAATTTTCTTTGTTATACTTACTGTTTTGGTGATACACAGTGGCTCTTTTACAAGAAGTCTCAAAAGAAATAACTTTTCCAATTAGAGTGGAAAGCTTGCTAACTGTTAAGAATTTAAATACCTAATGTTTAATATTTATTTTTAAGTAGAGTTAAAAGTCCACTAAAAATGTTTCAATCTTATTTTTTATGACCATTTCAAAGTTTAATTGTATAGTAAACATTTCCTTTATTTTCAGGACGTAGTATTTATGGTGATAGATTTGCTGATGAAAACTTCAAGCTGTCCCATTATGGAGCTGGATGGTTATCCATGGCTAATGCTGGAAAAGATACCAATGGATCTCAATTCTTTATTACAACAAAAAAGACTTCCTGGTTAGATGGCCGTCATGTAGTATTTGGAAAAGTAATTAAAGGAATGGTAAGGGTTTTTACTCTTATTTTTGTATCCAGATTTATTTAAATATAAATCCATTGATCCTGATTTCAATTTTAAATCTGTTTGAAATCTTTTTTTTTCTTTTAGCTCTATAAAATGTGTCACTTGTACATACCTATAAGCATAAAGTTTCCAACAAACTTTATAGGTTATCAAAAGAAACTTGTATCAATCTGTCGAAATAAAACGCGATACTTTAGTTTTATGCAGTGTTAGAATTTGGATGGAAAATTTTAGAAGCAATTTGTGCTACTAACTAAAAAAAGGAGCAATTGCTATGAGAAAAATATTTATGGGGAAAAAAATTCTAGTTTCATGTAATTTGTGCTTTAACTCTTACGATATCAATAGTTGCGCACATATGGAATCACCAGAGTTCCGCAATTTCAGGACAGCTGAAATTCCTAAATATTAGGAATCACAATTAACATTCGCCAAGTTTTACGATTTGACAGTATAGAGAATTTTGAAAAAGTTAGGATTGTTGATTGGTAAGATTTGCAATCTTAAGATGTTTTTTTTTTTTTTTGGCAGGATCTTTAGAAACCACTTAAAAAAATTTACAGTGCATTTTTTTTTAATAAGTAGTCGCGATAACTGCGACTTAATTTATTTTGAAGTTGCAAAATTGTAGGATTTGGTCGCATTTTGCAACTAGTGACCCTTAATTTTGAACCCTGGTTCTGTGTATTAATAAGTTTATTTTTTCTAACAAAACTTTTAATCTAATAAATCATTGGAGTTAATGATTTTCTCATTTATATTTCAGAGTGTTGTGAGAAAGATTGAAAGCTCAAAGGTTAGTGGCTCTGACAAACCAGTTAAAGAAGTAGTTATTGCTGATAGCGGAACCCTTCCAGTTGACAAACCTTTTGCTGTTAGTAAAGAAGAAGCAACTGAATGAACTTAATCTCTTTGTGTTATAGGTCACAGTCCATACGTATATTTATACACTATACGTATATTTCTTACTTTTGTACTGGGAATAAACATTCTTTAGATAGAAGTAGTATTGTAATTATTTCACTATAGAATTTGTATCTAAAAATTGCTTAATTAAAAATGTTGTGTTACTTACTCCAAACAATTTTATTTACGTTTTAAATTGTAACATGATACAGATGATAAATCAATTAGAAAGGTTCTGCATGTTTAAAGAAAACGCCAATCAAAGTTAATTTAATTTTTTTTTTTAAATTATATCACTCAGGTTCCAGGTTAGATTCCCTTTCTTAGTTTTTAAAACTCAAACTCTCTATGCTTCAGTCTTAGTTGAGGTATTGGAAGTAGGTAGCAGGTAACTCTATTTCTAGTGTCCCACGATATCGTGGTCCAGGGACCCTTTTAACAAAAATCACATGATATACTATTCTGCTGTGGGCAGGTAAATTGCAGTATCTAGACTAGACTAACGATTTGGGCTATTGTTGTAGGCACTCAATAACTCTAACGAACCTATAAGAAAGTAGACTGATTATTTCAGAGGAAAAATGGTTCAATTCATTGTTGTGGTTGCTGCAGTTTACCTGCCCACGGCAGTATTGAACTTGAACTACGTAGTTCAACAGAAAATTTCAATAGGCTTGCTCAACAAACTTTCATTAGTTGACTCAACAAACTTTTGCTTATTTTAAAGCTGAGAGTTTGCAGTGAATGTGGTGACCTGTTTTACTTAAGTCATGGGGTATACTGTGGAATTAGCTGGCCGAAAAATTCCAATGGGCTTAATTGATCTCCCAATACTTCATCTAAGGCTACATGTCGTAACTAAAAACGAACTAAAGTTTTCAAGTTTTGTGTACTTAGTAGTACCGGTTGGTTCTTAGAAATTAAGAAACTTTCTTCTGCTCGTCTGATTGGCATTTAATGAACTTTTCCCTTATCTTTTGTTCAGACAATGATGTTTAATTAGTATTCTTAATTTCTTTTTCTACAGCACTTGAGTTGGCACACATTGCTATCTGTGCCAGTGTATTAGAGCTAGTGTAGTGGGAGTGTATTAGATTTTAGTATACTAAACCCAGATTTTGTACAAAATATAATGAAGCACTATTAATTTGTTCTCACCATCAGTGTTAACAAAAATAATCGGGCATAGTTCTGGTAGACTCTTGGATAGCCAATCAAAATGGGACAAGTAGTTTCTATGATTTTGTCCCTTTAACGTTGCCAAATACTTTTATGCAGAGCAAGTGTAAATTATATTAAACATTTAGGTGTTATTTCAGTAAACTAAAGACAATGTTAGTTTTGTTTAAATGTAACAAACAATTCTCAAAAAGTGTACCTGGGTTTATTCTGATTATCATTTTTTTTCACTTCTTGAATTTATGTAATAATTATCTTTTAGAGGTTAGCTCTACAGATTTACAAATAGTCTTCTTGCAGCTCTAGTGCGAGGATAATTCAACCTGACCTACAGATTTTACAGTGAGTATAATTTAATCTTTAATGAAAGCTTTTTCTCAAGTAGGTATTAAAAAAAAATAATTTAATTTACATTTTTCGCTATTTGTGTATAAATATTTTTAAAAACATTGAATAGGTAAAATTTGTGTAAAGTGATAGAAAACTTAAGGGTGTTGAAGGAGATAGTTTTCTTCCAATATAAAAAAATCAATTAACTTTTATAAAATATAGAAATTTTAAATAATTTTCTAGCATAACAGAGAAATAGAAAACAAAAAAAATGAGAAAAGTTCAGTAACTAATTAATAAAATTTTATTAGAAGTAAGATAATGATCCATTTATAATACAAAAGTATTCATTTACAAAAAAATTTTGTGGTAGAGGTTTAAGTTACAGAAGGTTTTTTAACCACCTTTATTTATATTTTACAAGTTATAGCATCTTCAAAGTTAGTTATTTTTCCTCACGTCTGCAATTGCAAAAAACTTCCTTGGGATTGGTGTCGGTCTAATTAGGAATGCATTATTATCAGTCGGGAGAAGAGGAAAAATTACAAACTTTGAAATTGCGTTCTTATGAATAGTATGAATTTTAAAAAAAAACAATAAACAATATAATATCCAAAATGAAAAAAATACATTTCCAGTAAGTTTTGAAAAGTATAATAAAGAAAAGACCAAAAAAATGGTGGGGAACGAAAGAAGTAGATCCAAGGAAAGAGAAAGAAAAGGGGAAAAGATTGACGAGGAGGGAGGATTAAAAGAAGGAAAAAAAGAAGCAAAACCCTAAAGGTAAGTATGAAATGGAAAAAAGAGAAATAAGGTAGCAAGAGACGCTGGGTGAAAAGAGCAATAAAGATATAGCGGAGAGGAGGAGCAAAAAATAAACAGAGAATAGAATAAGTGGAAAGAAAGCAGAGGGAAAAGTGATAAGGGATAGGGGGTGGAAAAAAAAGGCAAGCTAAGAAAATAGGGAGTAGCAAATGCAGTAGTAATTAAGTTAATAAGAACACCCCAAAAACTGATACCCGGCCACCTACCCCTTCTCCATGACTCGCCTGTACGACCCGACATCTAAACTGCCCAAGCGCCGCAATCACAGCGGTCGACACAAGTCACGGGACAAAGAGTATCTGGCCAACTACGGAGCGCCGAATGGCTACATAACCATGCTATTCGGCGTGTGGCGAGGAATAGAAATGGGTCCCCCCCATCCCCCCCCCCCCACCAACCCCCGCCCCCAACACACATCAGACGGTACAGCTCATTGGCTAGGCTCCTATAAGTTCGAGAATGGCTTTGGTCTGGAAATAGGGTTTTTCGGAGAGACGAAGATCAATGAGTATATGAGAGGGGATAATACCCAATCTTCATGTCTGAGTTTGTTGCGAGCAGAGAGAAATTTATTGCATACGAGGATGAGATGGTCCTCCGTCTGCTGCTTCTTTGTTATCGAAGTCAGATGAGAAAAATCCCTAGCCTTAGGTATCGCTCCCAGAAGCTTTTTCTAGTCTGCAAAGCCATTTGTTATTGCGGGCACGGCAAAGACGTCCTCAGGGTAGAATACAGCCTCGTAATGACCCCCCGAAGCCGGGGCATCTTGGCCGCTTTGTCAGCCAGCTCGTTCTCATGAATCCTCTGTGCCCCGGAGACCAAACAGAAGATGGATGGTGTAGTATAATGATATAGACTGCATGGAAGTGACATTAAAGCAATAGCGCTGGAGATCGCTTGGTACCTGTTTTTGAAAGCGGAGGGGTAGCACACTGCCCGAAAGAATAAGGTATTTATTATTGACGTGAAAATCTTAATAGCCACATAAATCGCTAAAGTCAGCTGTGAAGACGCTGTTGATGCAGTACTTGGCCAGAAAAACAACCTCCTCCCTACAGTTATCTAGAAAACATGTTTGAACAAAAGAATGGTTGGTTGCTAGACATATATATTCAGGTTTGTGTGCTTGGTCAGAGACCCGCTTATAAACCTTCGTCAAGTAAGACAGACACAACACACACACAAGTGGATCCATCTAATTTTTAGAACAGAGACCAACTAGAGGATCCCCAGAATTGGCTTGCCACCCCCACAGTGAAAATATTGAATGAAAATGGAATTGTCATGTTATTTCAATGCAGATTAAATTTTTAGTTATTTAAATTTTAAATATACTTCTAATTTCAATTTTTTAATGAAATTTGTGATGCAACCTAGCCAGATTTTTTGCTTCAAAATGATGTATCCCACTTGTTTGTGCGACTTGCGGTTCGTTCTGTGAAAGTGGGTGACAGACAGACGGATTGAACGATTATAATACCTTCCACTTTTTACGTTATAAACGTAGTGTGGAAGCTAAAAAAAACATTTCGCTTACTATGTTGGCTATAAAACAAATCATAAAACAATGTTTAACAATAGCAACTTTCTAAATTTGCCCCCCAAAGTAATTAACATGATCATATCTTAATACTTCCATAATTAAAACATCTTCAAAAACTTTCTAAAAAAACAAAAATGAATACGTCACAAGTCACATATTCGAGTGTGCAAAGTTTATTTTATTCGCATCTATAAGAATACATTTTTCAGGATAAATAAAAAAATAAAACTCTTTTACTGTGGTGTTTTGCTGCGAACGAATAATAAAATAAAAAAATAAAAAAACGAGAGATTAAATAAAAAAAAGAAAGCTATCTGCCAGCCGAAGTAAAAAAAGTTGAAAGAAGAACAACGCGATATTTTTCATCAGTTCTGAAAATTAAAAAAAACTTTTTTTTTATAAAAAAGGGAAATTTTGTGATTCCACTTTAGCAGAATTAAATAAAATAATTAATAAAATAATTTTTTGATAAAAAAAAAGTTTGCTTATTGGAAATGTTTATTAGAGTAATTGTTATGTTAAATGTTTATTTAAAATAGTTTTGTCCTAATTTTTTTACTATGTTTTTTTACATAATTTTAATCTATAAACCTTCTATCTTGCTATAATATATTATAAGGCAAAATCATTTTAAAATAAAAAAAAATCTGTAAACCTTTTTTATATATAAACACAAAACCAAAAAAAAAAACGTTGTTCATTGTAATGAAAAGATATATTTATATTTGCCCAAATTCTTCCACGTGTAAAGCAACTTAAGAACGTGTAAAGAACAAGTTAAAGAACTGTTCTTTTTAAAAGAACAGAGCAGACAGCAAGTGTTCTTTAAAAAGAACGTAACAAAATCACGCATTTCTGATCATTTTTAACGTGGTGTTTTGTTGAAAAGGAAACAAAAAAAAGATATCTTTATTATATACTAGCTGACCCGACAGACGTTGTCTTGTCTTTACTATGAATATTGAATTGTAATTGAAGGTTGATCGAAAAATCCATCGATCCTTTGCAAATGCAGCCAAAAATGTCCAAAGAATAGTGGGAGTGCACGTTACATATTTTTTCAAAGTCCCCACGGTGCGTACGATGTAAAAGTTGCATTGGGTGCCTAATCAGGTGTTGGCTAGTCACATGACTGTGGTTCTAAATAAAGACGCCCGTGGCCAATATCCCTCTTGTATAGTTCTAGTGCGACGATAATTCAAACTAACCCTAACCCATACAACTGGATGGGAATAGCTACCCTACGCTAAATTTTAACTTCGCTAGCTTTTCCGCCAATGCCAACATTCAATTGGCCATATCATAGCTGTACCAAATTGACAGTTTCATAAACATAAAGTTTTTACGCTATACGTAAGGGAATTAACATTTCTTAGAAGTATTCATCAGATCTAGAATAGTAATCGCCTTTACTGTCTTGATACATTGTAGCAATATCTTCACTTCTTACTATTTATAAACATCAATTAAATTAATTTCGGAAACAAAAAAAATCAAAAGATTTCAATTCAATAAATAAAATATATTCAAATAAAATCCTACAAATTAAACTCACGTGCTCTGACGTGCTTATACTTAATTTTCGTTCGTGTTGAACATGCTGAAATTTATTTTAAAAAGTATGAATTCTAATCTTGCAATCACGGAAAAGAAAAGGTATGTAACCGTTACCAAATATATTTGGTGATCAGTATTTACTTGCGGTTACCAAATTATGCTCGCGGTTAACAAAAACATTTGCTACTCCCTAGCAAAATCCTTTGCTCAAAATCTAGACCGCTCCGATTGGCTGGCAGCTTGGAATCCTGGGTGTTTGGCGGCAATAAACAACATTTACAATGGCGGACGCAGGGAGTGCGAATTTACTGAAAGCTTGGGGATTTTCTCGTACAAAAGTTTCAAGGTAAGAGAAAATTTATTGTGTTTTATAATGTGTATATTTAGGTAAAATACTGAAATGTGTAGCTTATATTAGCTAAATATATTTTTAACTTTTCTAATTTTAAGTTAGTCACATCAGATTAATAAACTCTGTACACTACTTTCCATGTGCTTCGAAACGTAAGATGTTTCTTATATTTTCAGATTTCCATTTTCATAATCATTTGTTATATTTATAGTTTGTTATTGAATGTTTTATCTCAATATACCTATTTTTAAATATTTTTATTATGGTTATATATATTTTTAATACGCCATTAGGTTTAAAGTCGGCGTGTCTCGTATTTTTTTCTTTTGTTCGGTTACTTCCGCATACCTGCCAACTACTACGGATTGTCCGTAGTTTCTACGGACGCCTGACGAGGGTATCAAACTACGGAGTTACGGAAACACAGTCAAAACTACGGATAAGCTTTGATCAAAAATACAAAATTTATTTTGGAGATTTGTTTCGCCTTGGTATTAGTAATTCTTTAGCATTTAATGAATCAATCGTTCGTCGGCCTAGAAAAACAAGGCTGATGATTTTAATGGGATTTTTTAAAAAAAATCTAAACTATGTATATTTCATTTGCGGAAATAAAATGCCCAATGCGGATCAAAGTATTTTTCTTATTCGTGCGGAAAGTAAACCTACCCACGACAACTTGTAACATTTGCTAAGTAGCCGCGTAATCGCAGAAGGTTAGTGTTCTTTTTATAGTTCTAGTTATGATGAGATCGGATTTGTCAACTAGCCTCAGCGCCCAGTAATATTTGCTCGTTAGAAGCGTAATCGCAGAAGGTTAGTGTTCTTTAAAGTTCTACTTGTGATCAGATTTTTCAACCAGTTGCTTCGCCTAGTAATATTTGCTAGTTACAGTAGTAAACGTAATCGCATTAGGATCTCGTTTTTTTTTTTTTTAAGTTTTCTCTCTGAAAAAAATCGCTTAACCAAACCACAACTCCTCGCAATATTTACTGTTTCGCAGCGTAATCGTCGTATGATCAGGGTTTCTTTTTTAGTTCAGGATAGATCAGTCAACCAAATTTTAGGTACTTTGTTACTTTAAAAAATTACGATCCGTGGCGCCAAGGCCCGCTACTTTGGATTTTTTTTTGTTGCTGAGTGAATTTCATTGTGTTTTTAATTGAAACTAAAGAAGTTTTTAAATTCGGAAAGGTTTGCGGTGAAATCGTATTTTTTGTTTGATTTCCCACAAAATGACCGACTTTGGTATTTGATTTTTTTCTCCATCGATCGGCCGATTGAAAATAAGAATAACCGGCAATCGAAATTTTTGAATGATTGGGAAATAATCGCAATATAATTGGTAAATAATCCCCCCCCCCCCCACACCAAAGAGACTACGGACATGCCTCTAAGGAATGTTGGCAGGTATGCAGTTCCGTTTTAAATTTTTAAGAATTTATTGATGTTTAATTTATGTATTATTCCACTCTTTATACATTTCTCTGTCAGTAATATTTGGCATTTGAAAATTCCAATATATTAAATCCTTTTAATGTAAAATTTTAGTTTAAAATTTTATATTGCCAGGGTTGAAAAAATAGTCAGACTACAATTTAATTTTAATATGAATTTCCTAAACAAAAACATTTTCGCTTGTGTTGGAATTCAACGATTTTGTGACTCATACGAAATTTAATGTTTGAAAAATTGTACTAAATTATTGCATAAAAATAGTCAATTTACCTATATTTTGACAAAAGCAATTTTGTGTTTTATTTAAACTTAATTATTATATACTTCAGTTTTTAAGATGCTTATGATGATTATATTTTTGAACAGCTTTATTATTTTTTTATATTAAAAATTTTCATAGAGTTTACTAAAGATAACAATGAATCAAGATTAAAATTATATTTAATTTTTACATTGTATATTATGAAATCGAAACTGATTTTTGTGGTTTTGCTTTTAGATGAATATGTGGATGAAGAGTCTCTTAAGTCCTTAACGCCTGATTTATGTGCTGAATTGGTACCGAGGTCAATATTTCAGGTCAAATGTCTAATTAAAAAAAAAATGTATTTTTATGTAAGACATTTCTTTTAGTATCTTTGTTTTTATATCTTTGAAATAAATACTTTTTGGGACTTTTGACCTTTGTTTTAGTATCTTTGTCCTTTAGTATCTTTATTATATGTCTGAAATAAATACTCTTTTTGAACTTTCTGGGTTTTTGTTTAGTTTTTCCAGCGCTAATGAGTGACTGATAATTATAATAAAAGGTATATTTTAAAGTTCATATTTAAAAAATTAAATTT
Organism: Oedothorax gibbosus; assembly: GCA_019343175.1. Taxonomy (NCBI): domain Eukaryota; kingdom Metazoa; phylum Arthropoda; class Arachnida; order Araneae; family Linyphiidae; genus Oedothorax; species Oedothorax gibbosus. Next base: position 32,654,831 of record CM033277.1, read on the forward strand.
TTCATATGTTGCCCTTCAATTTAAAACTAACTTCATATAGTTTCACGAGTTTTTACTTAATCACTGATGCTATTTTGGGTAAGTATCGTCACCAGCTTAATAAACTCAATCGAAACAAAATTGGAAGCCAGTTTTATGATGCTTTATTTTTATAACATGCAAAACCTAAATTTAGTTTAAATAACTACTTTTACAATTTTTGCTGCAGGCACCAAAAAATTTTCAATTTTTAAAATTGATTGCTCAAAAACCAGAAATGAAGTAATTCAAATTGGATGGAAAACACAGCTTTAAATTACTTTAAAAACAAGATATAGTTCAGTTAGACTTAGTCATAATATTTATAGGCACCTTTGAGCCCAACACACTAGGCAGTCATGAGTAGGCTAACACTGCCTAGTGTGTTGGGCTGGAAGGTACATACCTATAGATATTATGACGGATGTCCAACTAGACTACACCTTGTTTTTAAGGTAATTTTAAAGCTCTGTTTTAACATCCATTTTAATTACTTCATTACGGGTTTTTAAGCAATCTATTTTAATGTGGCCCGCGTTTTAACTTGATTAAATATTTGGTAATATATAACAAATACTTTTAATTCGTTTGGTTCTGTATAGTAAATAATTAGTACTTGACAACAAATATTTGGTAGAATATAACATGCTTTAAAATCGTTTGGTAAATCTCACCAAATATTTGGTACTAGATAAAAAAATATTTGTTAACATAACCAATTATTTTAATTGGTTTTGGTAATTTTTACCAAATATTTGGTATTCGATAATAAATATTTGGTAATATATACCTAATACTTTTAGTTCATTTGGTAAATTCGACCAAATTTTTGGTCCTTGAAAGCAAATGTTTGGTAATTAATAGCAAGTATACTTTTCTCGTTTGGTACGGTTTACTAAATAGTTAGTAACGAAAACCAAATACATTGTGATAGTTACCAAATTTATTTAGTATTAGCTACAAAATTACATAGTAGCTGGTACCAAATTTTCGTTACCAAATCATTTGGTAACGTGTACAAAATACCTACTTAACTCATATACGACCAAATAATTTGGTACTGGTTACTCAAATTTGGTAATGGTTACTAAAAATTTTTTCAGTGTGCTATTCCTATGGAGAAATTGGCTCACGTTTTGCACTCCGACACCAGTTCGGGTTCGAATTTCGAATAACTCATTCATTAAAAACCTTCTCCTGACAATAACAAACACAACAAAAAAAGAATTAGTGAAATCGGTCCAGCCGTTCAGGCGTGATGCCGTCACAACGAAAAAATGGGACTTTAATTTATATATAAGATTAATCTATTTTATTCATAAAAATAGTGACAAATATTATACAAAAACCTGATAATTAAATCTATTTATGTAACTTTAATTGTAAACACTCTGTTAAATGTATTTTTGATTTTAAAAAAATGTTGATTTTCTATTTTATTCATGAAAATAGCGACAAGTATTATTGATTTAGTATTATTAGTATCAATGTAATTAATTGCAAATTAGTAAAAAAAATACTTAATATATTAGTTACATCAAAATTAACAAGTAGACATCAAAAATAGTAATCAAATCAGTTTAAAGCATTTATTGGTTATCATTAATTAAAATCTTTTAATAAAAAGAATTTATATATACAAGTTATATGGAACAATTAAATATAATAATCAGATTACTACATTTCGCATTTCAAATGCAACTTAAATAAAAGTTCTGTTATATGTTCGTTAAAAAAGCTGTTCTATTAAAAATATTAAACGTTTAATGAGGAATAGTAAGTTTTTAAAATTTAATAAAAGATTAAAAAAATCCCCAAATTAAAACAAACTAATTTTAAGATTTCCACAGGAACCAATTTTAATATCGCCAAATTTTAAGTGAACCGTGGTCAAATTTATTTTCCTGTTTTGTCAATTTGTTGATAAATATTCCATCTATAAAATACTACAAATTCAGACACTTTTATAAGACTGAATTTTTTTTCCGAATTTCGGTAAAAAACGCCTTTTTTGCCCTTTTAAAAAAATATTTTTTTTATTGAAAAACTAATTGGACTGTTTTAAAAAATATTTAGCGGCCATAAAATTTAGACCATTTTCTACAATCAGTAAAAAAATTGGAGTTGTCCTATAAAAATCTTGTCGTAGAGATCAAAAAGTCTTACTTTAAACTAAAAAAAAATTAAATTAAAAAACCCATAACTTAAAAACCGTGGTCAAATTTGTTTTCCTGTTTGGCCAATTTGTTGATAAATAAAAAAATCTATAAAAAATACTAAAAAATCCTTTTTTTCGAATTTCGGCAAAAAACGCCATTTTTTGCTTACTTTTGTTATTTTTTAATTAAAAAACTAATGGGATTTTTTAAAAATATGTTGTGGACATGAAATCATTTGAGGCATTCAGTAAAAAAATTGGAGTGTACTATAAAAATTGCGTCAGATAAAAGAAAGCTTACAGATAAAAGAAAAGCTTACTTTTTTTAATACAGAGAGAAACTAAAATTACAAGCAGTAAAAAATACCTACTGTACTTTTCTTAGTAATTTAAAATTATTTAATGTATTTGAAACCATAAAAATTTATTCCATAGAGATAATACATGCATTTTATATCTAAATATATGGTACAAAACATGAAATAGGTCTTTTTTTTAGTGCTCAGAAAAAAATACTTAAAAACATGCGTTTTTATGAATTTCGATTCATGTCTCCTGCGATCCGTAAATATAAAATATACATATGTTTCGCTTCTATTTTTAGATCTACAATTTTTGCTAATTTTTTAATCCTATTTATCTGAAGAAAAAAAATATTGACTGAATTTCCGAATAAATGCTATAAAAGAAAAGCAAATTTTGTCAAAAAAAAAACTTTCCATTGTTGTCCTGCTTATTGTGGCTTTAGCGCTGTTCTTGGAAACATAATATTGTTAAAGTAATGTATAAACATATCTATTGATATAATACTATTTTCTAGGTTGGCTTCATGACTATACAGGTTCATACGATCCAGGTTTCTACACATCAGGCTTGATGATAGCCATTGGCGGTCTCATGTTGTTCTTCATCCCATGCGTTCAGAGTGGTGTCAAGAAAAGAGAAGATAAGCATCAGTACACTGTGGAAATTACCCTATCTCCTACAAAATCCCTGAGTCCTGTACCATCCCATGGTCAGGTGTGATTTCAGAAGCATCCACATCTTTACCAAAGTATTAGTTTGATCTATTATCTTGGGAAAGAGATGCACTCAACCCCACATCGCCTATGCCTATGCCTGGGCCTTGGGCCACTGATTTTAAGGGTCCCTACATTTGGCTATAAACCTATACATTTTGTTTCACACCTCACAATTGTGTTTGTTTTTAAGACAAACTCAATTTAAATTAATTATATATATTTAAGTTTTCTGCAACTATAAGCACCCTAATTGTTATTTTTTAATATATTGTGTGATGATGGACCTTACTCTCACAGGCCATAACTTCGCAGTATGTATAATTGAGTAGCAATATCGTTCGGAAAAGGGCCCTCAAATGTCGCCGGGCCTGGGGCCCCAACTTTTCATGGTCAGGCCCTGCGACACAGTGTATTGATAGATTAAGTTTTGACATTCAATTTAAATGTACTTATGTCATGCATTAAACATTGAAAAGTACAGCGACAGCAAGTTTGATATAATGAAACCATTATATTAGACATCAGTGTAGAGGATGTCTTGAACTTCAAAAATTATCACATATCAGGGAATGTGTAAAAATATAAAATCTGTGTGTAAATCTTGGAGGATTTCATCTATTTTACTTGCTTCTCTGGCAGTCGCTTAAACTATATAATCATTTCTTGTTGAAATTGTCGTAGTATAAATACGTTTTCCATGCATACAGACCAAGCTTTGAAACCTATATTCTCTATGCCATTCTAAATATGGTGCCTTTTATTCCAGAGAAATATTTTTAAATATTATATATACACACTTTTTATTGGGGAATTTTGAATCTGGAAAAATTATATAGTCCATTGTCGTGTTACTTATTGAAAAAAAAATTTGTGATGGGTTGTATGGCAGAATAAGAGGCTTGCATAAAAATGGAAGGGGGTTACCAGAGGTTGAAAAATAAATAAATGCAATCACAAACGAATGTGATAGTTAAATTATTCTACTTGCAAAGAAACACCTGGAAATATTCAGAAATTTTAAAAAGTATATGGAAATGTCATATGCTAGCAGGATAGACATTTATCACCAGAATATATTTTTTATAATGTAAGGGACATTGTGAGTTGAAGAGCATGTATCTGTTTACAAAACTTATTCATTTTTATTAAAATTAGAATGTCCCAATAAATTTTATTATTTATACTGTCTTAATTTAAGTGTTTTTACTTTCAATTACCTAATATGAAGTATAAGTTAATAAAGAGAATTGCGATGGAATCAAAATCCGAAACAGAGGTTTTGTGTTTTCTACGTGTTTTAGAGGGTGCTGATTCTGAAAATGTAGTTTTCGAACATTGGTTCCGTCTGTAAGACTGCAGTCTGTCGGTCTGGAATCACTCTACAGATCGAACTAAAAGAATATAAAAACTTAAAATTTGGTAGGCGAGCTCCTAGTAACATTAGGACGTTAGAATAAGGTTTTCAGATTTTTTTTATTGACCACTCATTGCCCATCAATAATTTCAAATCCTATTTAGGTACTAATAGCGATACTGACTGGGTCATTCTCTGTAAATAGAACAAATTGCACTTTTAAAAACTGGGGGGAAAATATTTCGCTAATTGAATAATTTTTATATATGTGTTGTATACATTCACATATAGTAATAAAAATGGGTTCCGACCCATTTGCTGATCTTTTTTTTTTAAATATATATTTGTTCCATACTGGATAACTGGCGTAAATTCCTTTAGATACTGAGCATGCGCAACAGACAATATATCGCATGCGACACCGAAAACGTTGCATGCCTTTTCGACTTGCCTCAAATGTTACGAATGGTGGGGCCCGGGTGGCCGAGTGGTTAAGATAGCTGCCTCCGCTAACAGTCTGCGCACTGTACCGGGTGCGGGTTCGATTCCCGCCTTTGCCCTGGGTGTAATTTCTCTCTCTGTGACAGTAAAAATTCTTTCTGTGTCTGTCTTACTTGACGAAGGTTTATAAGCGGGTCTCTGATCAAGCACACAAGCCGGAATATATATGTATCAACCCTACCCCCCCCTACCCTACGAATGGTGTTTCAGTTCAAAAACGCATGATTTAAATCTATGTGGATTAAGTTCGGTTGAATAAAATGCGCAACTCAACCTACAGTAGACAGAGTACACGATATATCTCTCTATAGAAATGCGAGTTTTTCCTTAAAATGGGAAAGTTAGGTTGGGTTAGTTTGAAATACCGTCGTACTAGAGCTACATAAGGGCTATTTGGCGACTGTCGTCGTAATTTAGAACCACAGTCGAGCCGGCACGGCGCCTGATAAATGATAAGATTTAACTAAATTAAAATTATTCTAATATAGTACTATTTCTTAATTAAGTTGTGGCCACTTTAGTTAAAACTGTAAAACAGCTTTGGGAGATTTAGAACTGTGTCCCTAATCAACTACAAATCTAGTTACGGCCACAACCATACTTTGATTGGTTGGTTGGTTGGTTGGTTGGTAGACATATATATTCAGGTTTGTGTGCTTGGTCAGAGACCCGCTTATAAACCTTCGTCAAGTAAGACAGACACAACAGAAAACACACACACATAAGTGGATCCATCTAATTTTTAGAGACAGAGGCCAACTAGAGGATCCCCAGAATTAGCTTGTCACCCCCAGAGGTATTGATTTGGCATGGGAACTTAGAGGACTTTCGGACCCAACAGATTTAACGAGCACGTACTCCGCATATACTCGGTAGGTCTTCAGTGGTACCGGGACTCGATCGCAGGACCTTCCGATCCCGAGACCGAGACGCTGACCACTAGGCTCACTACGGCCCCATAGCTGGTTTATTGAATGGCTCAAGTCTTGCTTACGCCAGATATCATCCGTAGTATTTTTGAGTATGCATCTTACTTATATTAACTCAACGCAGCCAATATATGTCTCGTAATTTAGAACCCTGGTCAAGTGACGAGGTCGACACCGACCATACTTGAATATTGGCATTTTGTCATGTATAATTTCAATGGAATAAATTGTGTTAAAAAAGTCTAATACGCTTATGATGTGTTAACTCTTTGATTATAACGTAGAAGAAGATACGAATAATCACTCTCGTGAAATATCTAAAGGCATGCGCTTTTAAAAAAAAATCTAAAGTTGAAGCGAAACAACCGATCGGTATTGAATGCACTTGGAAAGAAAGATCCAATGTGTATCCAATGTGGACTGACCTTTCAAGGATGAGATGTGAGGTAGAGACGTGTGAGGGAGTGACGATTCCGTAGGTAAAGTCAAATAACATCATTTTCAAAGAATTTTTTATAAGGTTTAGCGATTGTATGTTAATCGACATCTAAAATTAATCGACATCCTACAATTTGAGACTAGTAAAAAAAATACTCGCACTTATCTATAATCAGTAAATGAGATTGAGGGAGTGACGGCAGTAAAAGACTCGCACGGTATTTTTAATACTAAAAGTACTGTAAAAACGTTATCACTCATGGATCAAAACAACTGATGGTTGATTTAGAAGCCACAATCCTTTAGAAATAACATGACAATTTAAATTCGAAGTTTTAGTCGTCTAGTAAGTTTTTAATTGAACTTGAAATCAGTGTTGAAGGAGTGACTCTATAACCGAGGGACAATACATTTTCATCATATTACAAAAAATTATTGATGGTAGAAACACATTGTATACATATTTTTAGAAACTTCACAAACTAACTAACCATAAATAGTTCCATCCAAAAAGGGTTAATTATTTAAAATGGCCTTTTTTATGAAGTTGAAAGTTGTAAAAGCATGTAAGGACAGTGTGGAGGGAGTGACAAATCGGGTGTTTAAACGCAAATTTCTGTGAGTAAATTATAATTATTTGATATTGTTTAGGTGGGACAAGCTAGATTGTGAGCCAATTTAAACTAATCAATTACAAACATACATTATAATTGGAAAATAAAGCGCAAAGTATCCGGGGCATCGATTTGTCCCTTTTACAGAGAATGACCCAACTATACAATGTCCAATTACCTTCATTTTACATTAGAAAATAAACTAAAATGATTTTTCATTTGTAAAAAGAAGTTTTTAAAAAAATATTTTTTATACCTAAATTGAAATAATTTTAGGTATTGCTTCAAGTATTGTCTCCCCTTGAGGGGCTGTCAAGTCTCCCTTCCAATGGGTGAGACTTGATCTTTTTCCCAAAACAGAACATTTTGATTTTTTAAAATTAATTTTTCACAACTATGCACACAAAAAAATACTTCAATAAACAAAACACTGAAGTCTTAAATGACTAAAAATTTTTTTTCAAAAAGTCAAATAAAATTTAAAATCACAAAATAAAATTAAACAATTGACAAGGGATCAAATCACCCAAGTCTCCCCTATTTTATGCTCAAAATCATTCTTTTCTAATAAGTATCTTTTTTTTAAATTTATATATAATAACAGCAGCACCAGAAATTTTCTTATTATCCAAGTAAAATAAGTTAACTGCAATAGTTTATTAAAAACTTTTTTCACGATTTTTGTCTATTATTACAACGCCGAATTTCATAGACGCCCAAACTGCTTATAACATTTTCCTGTATATTAATACTTATTTTTCTGCTGCGTTATTTCGAGTGTGAGGAACAAACTGTTGCAAATTCTTTTCCTACCGACGACGCGACGTAAGGTTTGTATTTTTCTCTCACAAAATATCCCAACAATACGTGAGATTTATGACTTTATCAGTTGCAAATGTTTAAACATTATAAAGAAGACAGGATTGTTTATGGAATTGTCAGAATATTCGTTTGTTCGACGCCATGGTACATAATCTAATCTTCTTTTATCTTTGGGTAAGGATTGTGGTTGCCCATACTTATTTTTTATCATTAAAAGATACATGGTTAGTTGGCAGATAATTACAATTTGAGTTTGTTGGATGTGTTTTTGCAGTCGAAATAGTTATTAACATATTAATTTTTCTTATTTTTTGACCCCCCCCCCCCCTAAAATTTCAACGACGCAGTCTACGTCGTTGACCCCCCTTGTAAGCATCCCTGCCACGTATGCGGATATACCAATTCTACCATTCCAACTTCCCATTCTCCTTTAAATTCAATGGGAAAAGGCAAACGAGTAATAAACTGTGAAATTTTATTCTTAAGGAAATAATTCATGGAACTCTCCGAGACTAATATGATGTAGAAACTCATACTGACTGGGTGATAGGACTAAATGTTATGAGTTGACCATATTTATAGAGGAGTCAAGTTTGAAGCGGGGATCCACTAATTAAACTTGTTAGGGTATCCCCAATATTTCAAAAAATATTCCTGTCGCCTTTTCACAACTCTTTTCTTTAACACTTTCTCAATTTTATATTTCTCTTTCATTAGAACTTTTTGCATATCTTGAGGGTAAAACGTTCCTTCTCTGAATTCGCCTAATAAGTCTTTGATACAGCAGGCTGTCTCTTGACACATTCGGTTACCACAAGCAATTCTTCGGTCTAATTAGTTTCTATAGCCCTTTTCAAAGGTTAACTTTTCCCTAGATATATGCTCACTGTATCTCCTACGTTAAAGACCCATTTGTGGAGGTATCTTCTTATACCTTGAGGTCTCACCATATAGAGTGAGCCATACATCTGCTGTCATTTTCTGTTGTCATTTCGATGGGTGCACGTTTAATGCTACTATGATACGTATAATTATAACTTTTAATTAAATCTTGTAATACGTTAATGTAACGATATGTGTTTTGACTTGTAAAGTATTTCTCACTTTTATTCGCATTTAAAATCTTTTATTTCATCCTCCCACCGATAGATGGCGCCTCACATAAATACCTCACAAAAACCTTACATTAAAATATTTATTTCCCCACGGATAGATGGCATCACCTCTTATCCTATTTTGAATCCACATGACGTCACAGAAAACTCGTAAGTACTTGTTGAAAAACTGCCATCCCTAACGTGTTCTAATTTGGTTGGCGGCGAGTATGTAAGAGTACGAAAACCAACCTGTTGCCATTCATAAATAACTAAACTTTTACGTGTTGCCACCCACAAAAAATATAAATTTTTCGCATGCCCTAAGCTAAAAATACCCCCTACTGTTGTACGAAAATACCTATAAATGCCCCTCGTACTGTTACACGAAAAACCGCCGTATTCACAAGTTCGAGTCAAGTTGCGATATATCCCCAGAACATGAATCCTGCGAGGAAGGGACAATCTGAGGGTTATTTGAAATTCGTATTCACAACCGCGAGATTTGTCTGGGTTTCATCTCTCTCGTTTCTTCTCCAGGTTTCCCACACATTTTGTAACAAGACATATCATTGGTCAAGATGAGTCACGTGACGTTGTGTACTACAAGAGGTATTTCTCACGTGTTCGAATTTTGCAGCGTGAGACGAGACGCGATATCCTCTTTAAAAAAATGGCTCATGCTACTAAAATTAACTTTACGCCGGATGATACTGAAGTATTGATCACTTTAGTCCAAGAGTACAAAGAGATCTTGGAGAACAAAAAAAACTAATGCCGTATTTAATGTCAGAAAACAAAAATACTGGGGCATAGTTGCCGAGAGGTATAACAGCCAAGTAGCTGTGAAAAGAACGAAGGACCAATTAATTAATAGATATAAAACTTAAAAAAAAAATGCCCAGAAAAATTCAGCCGTGGATAAAGTATTGTCATACAAAGGAACGGGTGGCGGCGACGGAGAAATCGCTTCCACTGAAATCGATGTTCGCGTGCAGGCCATGGGGGTACTAACAACCCCCTTGGTCTGTGAATATGACAGCGATCATCGCTACATGTCAGGTGAGTTCTTATCCTCATTCTTTCATTTACGTTCAAAACTTTCTTTACAATTTATTAATGCCAGTCATAGGGTGATCAGACGTTCTGCATTTCGCAGTACGTTTGTAATTAAAGTAGCTAGGCAATAAAAATTGCTATAGATATCCATTTTATTTATTACCTATAATTTTTCCAAACGAAAGTACCTTCTACTTAAAATATGATTAATAAAAATTTTATGATTGCATATGTTGAAAATTCAATCACTAACAAATCTGGGTAAATCCTAGTTTAGCACACTAATTGGCTTTAAATTTTGTCCTAATTACACGTCATAAATAAATGTATTTTATATCACTATTGTGTACCCAAGGTATACTCTAAAGTAGGATTGTACCCAAACCTGGTCATACAAATATATGGTCATACTCTTTTTCTTATTGTATGTGTGTAAAGTTTATACATGAAGCCAAGTAATGTAACTGTAACAAGTTTCGTAGTTGAACTCTGTCTTAAAGTGTATAACTTTTTTTAAAGGAACCTCTGCAAATCCTGATTGCTCAATTCAACCTCTAAGCGAGAACAGAGATGGGACTGCTGTTATGGACATAAACTGCTGTTATGTAATTATTTTTCTGCTTTTGATTCAAATGAAATGCTTGCGAAAAGATTTTAATTGCTGTTATTCCGTTTTGATCAATATAGAAGGGTATAATTAATCAAGTAAAATTGAAACATATTCTAAGGGTAAACAAAGTTAATTTTAGTAACTCAATCTGTTTTTTTTTCCCACAACAGTTTATATATATTTAGAATTCCAGAACATTTAGAAGACTATTTAGTCATACGACATGACTCAACTTCCATCAAGTAAACGCCGGCTAGTCTGTGGAACTGGCCTAATTGTAATTATTACCATACTAAAACTTCAATATAGTTTTAATTTTTTAAAATTTATTTAAAGCATCTTGCAACGATCTGTAGCCCATAAAGAATCCTTTCAGTTCATGTAACATAATTAGGGCAGCCATTCACCAGAGTAATTTCGAACAATGGTAAGCTAATTGAATTGAACATTCAATACATCTATCAACTTATAAGTTTACCACAGAATACCAGAAAGTATTTTTTTCAAAAAATAGTGAATGAAGTGCATTTTCATGTCGTGAGGTTTCATAGATCTAATTTTAGAGGAGAGGAGGGTATTATGGAATACCATTTATATTTTTCAGAATAACTCTTTATGTTTTAAATAAAAATCCACGTAATCTTTTTCAGTACATACTTTAACTAATGGTAATAAAGTGACAATGGCTAAACAAGTTTTTTTTGTTTTTTTTTATGAAAAAAGTTACAAGTGAAGGGCAATATGAGATAGTCGGGTAATATGGAATAGCTGTTTACAATTATTCAAAATTTAATTATACTTCACAGAACATGGTTAATTTTAACCAAAAACAATATTTAAAAATTTACGATCAAATAGTTTTGTTTACATTCAGCAACTTTGTTTACCGGTTCTTTTGTTGATGGCATGAAGGCAATTTCAGATGATATGTATTCCATATTACCTGACACAACATGAGACATTTTATTGACGGATAGAGCATTGATGGCTACTTTGATTCGTTTAGTATAAATTATTCTTAACAACAAAATTGAAGCCCTCTATATATATTTCATGGTCGCATATTAAAAGATTAAATTTTATAATTTAAATATGCATTGTGCCCTACTTTTAATTAAACTTTCAATATAGTGTAAGTTCTTCCTATAGACTCAATAATTTCACTAGAAGAAGTGGTTTTAGAAATGAATTAATTTAATAAATGTTTTTTTTTTAAAGGATGTCTCATTTCCTGCTTCCTCGGAGCAATCTGAAAATATGCCAGATGATGCGAATATGCCCGATGAATCTTTCCGGGACACCTCAACTTCTCTCCCTACTCCTACACCGTCTTCTCGCTCAGCTTCGCAGCCAAAGATTATTGCAGCCCGGTGCATCCTAAAGAAATGCAAGCGCAATGCTAATGCCTCGGTCAGGGCTGCATATTCCATGGCTGCAGCTGCAAAAGCTCGGCAGGAGGCTTTTGAAAAAGAAACCAGCGGGCAGCTGAAGTTGCAACAGCTACAGATGCAACACACACAGCAGGAGCAGGAGGCTCGAATGACAGCAATTAATGCTGAAAGATTAAGCCACGACGCCAAAAAAATGTACTATGAGGCCAAACTTGTAAAATTAAATATGTAAACAATTGTAGATGGGAAATAAAAAACTTGAATTAATAAGGCTTTTTTTATATAGTCATCTTACATGTGTATACATAATTTGTTAGAAATAATTAAATTTCATTTAAATCGTCAGGATGTCATAACTAAAATTATTTTGCAATACTTATTTGTAAAGTTTGAGTCAGGGACCAAGAATTAAAAATAATATATAAAGATAAATGTTCACAATTTCATATACAATCATAAATTTATATAAAAGAATATATATTGCGGAAAACTACAAAGCAACAAGTTAATATATGTACATGGAAATAGCAGCTGATATTTACTTGTTAGAATACTATTAATTTTCTTGACCTGTGCTATAATTGCCTGTTAATTCTCCTATTGTATGACTAGTTTTTTTTTAATTAAATTACTTTTTCCTCAAATTATGTCACAGGAAAAAACTTGTGGGAAAACTTTGGTGTAAATGCACCTTTATGTTGCAAGTTCTACATTAGTGAATAATGAAAAAAAATCATTGCAAGTTTTTATGGTTTTATTCAAAAATTTTATTATATTTCATTTTCTAATATTAAACTTAAGAAGTGAAACGAGCAGCCACAATTGCATTTCTACGGGCAACTCCGCCATTTGTTTGATCGTAATTGATGGAATCAACATCGCCATCCTCATAATCATCAGCAGCAGCATAATCGTCGCCCTTTCCTATAGCAATATTGTGCAGCACTGCTGTAGCAATTATGATCTTTTGGGCGTTGTCCAATCTGCAGCGAAGTTTGCTGTCAATACACCGGAATCTTCTCTTCCAGACCCCATATTGCCTCTCCACAACATTTCTGCCCAAAATTTGAGCAGTGTTGAATCTGCAACATAAAGGAACTATAAGATAGACATAATACAAGATAAGTAATATCACGATTGCCAACCAATTTTATGAAACAAAAAATTGCTTGAGTTGGCTAGAATTCAATCGAAATAGTCTTCTGGAGTTATGAAAAATAGCTGCCTCAAATTTAGCTGCTCTAAATCACAAATTATAGGATTACAAACATTTTTTATTTTTTCCATATATAAATGGTTGTCAGCAGAATAATTATGTTTGCATTTATTATTTAACATGATTGCTTAACTTTTTATGCTTTTATATAACTTAACAAATATTTAAGCGAATAAATTCCTATTTTATTTACAAATTTCTGTTTATGAAGGCTGATGATTAGGTTAATGCAATATTTAAGACCTTCTATTAAGTAAATTACCTTAAGTAATGCTATTCTGTGTGCAACTAGTATTTGAATTAATAATTTATTACCTTGTTTGGTGAATATTTGCTGGGTTCAGAAAAGGCGTCATTAAATACGACCTCAGTGGATATCCACTGTCCCCTAGAACAACATACTTTTCTTGAAGATCTACCTCCAAATGGGCCCTCAGATAAGAATGATCTAGAATCGTACTGTCATGGGTACTCCCAGGCCACCGCACCACAAGATTTCGAATGGAGAGTTCCACGTCGCTGAGGGTTTGTACATTTAAAGCAAAGGTGCTTTTTCGACTTCGAAATCTTTCAGCAGTGTCCCCTCCAGAGCTTGCAATCTTTATGAGTGCAGTCAAGAGCACCCAAGACGTTCGGTATTCCACACCGATTTTCAAAGTCATCACAAACCTGAAATATATGTAAACAATTAAAAAAAGTTTAGTTGAGTAGAATTATCGTCACACTAGAGCTACACAAGGGCTATTGGCAACAGGCGTCGTAATTTAGATCCACTGCCAAGTGACGAGCCGACACATGAGTAGGCACCCAACAGAATGGCGACATTGTATACATCGTCGGGACTTAGGAGCATATTTAACATACTCTCCCTCACACGGGGTATTATTTGTCAGACTGTTTGATTGCACACACCATTATAGGTCGACAGATATTTTTGGCCTGAACTTGGGTCTTTTCGCATGCAAGGCAGGCACCTTACCGACTGGGCTCCCCAGCCCCATTGCGTAAAAAGGATAAAGACAAATCAAAGTTTTTCACCGGCAAATTTAAAAGAGTTTTACACACTTGTGGATAACAATTAAGTAGCTTCTGAACTTTGGATCAACACATTTTTTGTTTACCAAAAGATCTATGAGCCTAGAAATATTGGTAACCACTTAACTAAATTTATACAAACAAAATACATTAATATGGAATTAAAAATGTTTAAATACTAACCTTTTTCCTTTCTTGATCTGTCCGAGGTAATATATATATATATATATATATATATATATATATATATATATATATATATATAATATATATATATATATATATTATATATATATAATATATATATATATATATATATATATATATATATATATATATATATATATATATATATATATATATATATATATATAATATAATATATATATATATATATATATATATATATATATATATACATACATACATACATACATACATACTAACATAATACATACAACATACTATATATACATAATATCATATATAACATATATAGAAACATCTGCATGTAGAATGACAAAATCATCGGAGGGGGAAGGAAAACTTCAATAATTAAATACCAAATATGTTAAATGTTTTTATAATTTCTAGAATACAGACTTCTAAAAATGTCAATTGTTAAAAATAAACATAATTTAAGTTTAAATGTTAAGTGAAATTTTTAGCATAAGTTCAAGGTTTATAGGATGGTAAAATACTTTCAGTTAGCCTTAAGAGGAATTAAGCAAGATTTTGTTAACGAGGTTTCACTGCAAAATGTTTATTATAAAATTAAATTTATAAATAATTAAGTGCAAAAATTCTTATTTTTAAGCCTTAAATTTTTTTTTATCACAATTTCTAGAATTGTTAAATTTTTAATGACAAAATGTTAACTAAAAACCTTAACAATTTCTTCTGCAGTGTCTTTTTCAAATCTATATCTGGCTTTAAAATCTATATCATCTAGTTCATCCAGATCAAAATTTCGTTTTAAAAAAGTTTAAGAAGAAAAGAAATAACTCATATCAATTAACTATATTTTGTATTTTTAAAAGGCCGAAATAAAAATTATCTGAAATATGCTTTACATAAAAAAAAATAATAAAAAAATAAAGCTGGACTCATGGTTCAAGTGCCGAAAAATTGGGCTTTTAAAATGCTGTTTACATAGGCGTTAATCCAATATTCTAATTTTACGAAATGTTGTATTTTAAAGATAAAGGAATCAGGTGATTTTAAATTATTACCAAATTTTTCGCATAATAAAGGGTGGTTTATTTTAAACACAATGGCAAGAAGAAATTTCCACATAATTGTTTGGATGTGCAAGAAGTTTGTTTAAAGATAAATATTATTAAATCAAGGACACGCGAAGATATTCTCAACTTCCTTAAAAGGAGTCAAAGGAAAATTAGTTTTTTTTAAAGCTGTAAAAATCCCTTCACCAAAATTTTTGGCACCATATTTCCCCAAAGAGTTTTGGATCCAAATGTGTCTCTTATCATGGCGGTAACCGAGGCTCGACCCAATTATGTCATAGATATAGACTTTGGATTGTAAAATATGCATAGGCCTGTGCAAAGTTGGGTTAGAAAAGTTACGTTCGCCAGCGAGCCGGACGCGAAGCGGCCAATGGGAAATGCGCAGCAATTCCCGAGGCTTGGCGAGCGATAGGGAGCAGGGGGCGGGGCCCTCCAGTGTATTATAAAAAAGTAGAAGAAATAAATTTTTTGAAATACTTAAAATATTTCTGAATATTACAGAAAGAGGTTTCTGAAATACTTCAAAACGTTTTCGAAAATTACATGCACCTTATGCCTGCCCCATATATTCAGAAACGTTTCTATTTTTTACAGTGTACTGATTAACTTACTTTCAGAAAATATTAAAGAATTTGTAAACATAAAGAGACAAAGTATAAAACTTTATATGAATTATTATAAAAAAATATTTCTTTTAAACAAAGCAATATCTTGATTAGATTTTTACTTACCGTATAAGCTGCTATTCACACTTTCAAGCAAAAATTCAGCTTTTCGCTTGCGTCTTAATATCATTTCAATAATTTTACACAAAATGCACAACATGCGTTGACATTGCACAAAATGCATTCGATGTCTTTATAGGTCAAACGTAAAATGGCTTTAAAAACGATTTTCGAACCACTAATTCATTTTTTTTACCAACCAGATGCTTTGATATATGTTCGGCGCGATGTTGTTTTAACGCGAAGCTTTCTTCGATCTCCATAGGGCAGGTGCAATTTTGTTTCAATACCATCTGTTCATTGCTAAATAAATTATGTTTATTAGAATGAAAAACACAAGACAGTAAAATCAGACGATACTTTATATAATGTTTAAACTTTTAACTACGATTGAATTCTAAAATGAAAATACATTTTCCTCCTATTTTGCTAAATGCACTCAAAGCCCGGTTAAGTAATGGTTTCCTAAGATTACGGTGCCGTCATCCGCCAGATTCGTAACGGTTACGTATGACGTCACAGAAACCTTTTACGTACAAATGTATGGCGATGGTTTCCTAACAACACGTTAATCGTAACCGTAACGGATCTGTACCATCGTCACGGACGTTCTTGCTTTTCCGACTCTTCTTCACACGTTTTTCGGACGCGTAACGGCTACTTTTGCGAGGGAAAAATGTTCGAAAAGAGCGCTTCTCAGTCGGTCTTTCTCTTCTGGGGCTATAGGATTCTTATGACGATTGTAGGGCTTCGAAACTAAATCTTCGCGCACATGATTTAAAACAAATTATCTTTGTTCGTAGATGCCGACGTATGAGGATATGGAAAGCCCCTTCAGTTGTCCTATGTTTGAAAATTTCACTTTCCCCCTCTGCCGGCTACTTTCTAAATCCGATTCCTCATCCTCCATCAGTATTAGCAGAGCTAAATTTTCATAATCCACACACACACACAAACTCATTTTTATATTGATTGAAGTTACGAACCGGCTAAAAAATCACGATGTGTCGGTTTGTTTACGTTTGGATCGGTTGCGGATTACGTTTCTTCATTTCGAGGAAACCGCATTCGCCGTAAACATTACGATCGGAATTGTAGCGGAGCGAATCTGTGACGGCACGCGTAGAGTTACGGTGACGGTGCCGTTATCTTAGGAAACCATTACTTTATACTCTAAACAAATTTTATTTCATTGGTTATATAATAAACGCACTAGTATAATATAAAAAAATAAGTATTTAAAATATACTCCTTCAATTTATTAATTGTGATAGTTAGATAGTGATGTGATAAGTGACACTTAAATTATTATATTATTTTTAAATATGCAGGGAAATTTTTTTTCATAAATTTTATTTTGAATGTGTTTTGAATACAATATTTTAGTTCATTTCCACGCGTGACTTACACTACATTTGGCGATTTAACAAATATTGTTTGCATAGTTCATAAATATCTTATATTTATTTTTAAAAAAATATTGTATATCAGTTTACTCCTAAACATATAGTATTTTTAGCAATCTGTAAAAACATTTTTCCTTTTACTAAAAACATTTTTCCTTTTACTAAAAAATAATCAAAATGTCATGGTGTGACTTACACTACATGAAAAGAAGTCGACTTTTGGTTATTATTTAAACTCTTATTTCTTCTTCATAGTTTGGTAAATCAACATTCTACCAGTGCTTATTTTAAGCATAAGGTTTAAAGCTTCAAAAATTAATCACAAACAAGTGTTGAACTATCAAAGAAAATAATGTATTAACATTTTTGTGCGTGACTTACACTAACTTTCAATTTGTGACTTACACTACATCATGTGAATTTTATCCCAGATATGGAAATTAAGGTAATAATAACATAACATATGTAAATAATTTTGAGCAGGGTAAGTAAAGAATTGCATACATGGTAAAATCATAGTTAGTAAAAGTTGTACAACGTCCACCAAAGTTATTTTCTGGTAATTTCTTCTTTCAATAGCAATGTCGGAAAATTCTTCCTTTTCAGGCCACGCAAAAGACTTCCTTACCATTACAAATGTTTCACTCTGATTGAATAAGCATCTTTAATTAACATTTCCCCCAAAAAATATTTAATGATAATTTTTCCTACAAAAAAGGAACTAAAGCCCGATTTCCAGCATCAAATTCGTTTTCAGAATTTTGTTAAATCAGTCGACAATTACAATTTGTCAGTTCAGTCGTGTAGTATTTTTGGAGATTCAATCAAACATTTTCAATTTTAAGTAGGTATTTGTTTAATTTTACGAAACAGTGCAATTATTGAGTGTCAGGAATTGGAAATATTTATTTTCCTTTTGATGAGCAAATATCATTTTCCGTTTTACACAGTTGTCAGAAAACTACAATAGTGTTATGTTTGGGCAGATTTCTTATGTAAAGTGAAAACATCTTTAGGAGTATGTGGGTCACTTTTCCTGGAAAGTGTGACTTCTTTGATCCCCCTCTTCACTGTATCACAAAGTCCATCAATTGGTCCTTTACCATGACTGAAGGCAAAAATGACCAACATTGGTGGCAGAAAATTGCCATTCAATGTTGTCTAACGGTTGGAACATTGCAATAGATATGGAGTTTTTTTTTTTAGTTAAAGTGTTGTCCGTAAATTGTTTTTTGCTTTCAATTTCGTTAAAGGTTTGAAATTTACCGCATGCTTAAAGTCTTTCCATTTGATCTTTTTTCTTCTTTTAGCTGCTGATTTAGCCATCTTAAAAAAATTATCAAAATACAAGAAATCTACAAATAATATAGCTTATCTAAAACAAATAAATCAAACAGAAACTGTGACTAACACTACGTTGTGACTTACACTACAAAGTTAAATGTTTTATAAATAGAGAAAATGTTTTTTATTTTAAATTTGAAAGATCTGGAATTACACAGAGGTTAATATAGAAAGAAAATATCTTAAAAAATTTTAAGCAAAGCTTTATTTTAAAAAGTTATAGAAACTTTTATTATATCTTTTCTTGACTTACACTACAGCCAAAACAGGGGATTTTTATCTTTCTAATTAAGTAACTTTTATTTATAAATGCCGATTAAAAATGTATTTTTAAGATAATTAATATAGTGTATTTTAATAATTTTACCAAAAAATCTGATAAAAAATAATACTTAACTTAAAATTCAAGAATTCAAAATGATGAAAGACCGTAACCCATGCTTTCAAAAAAAGCAGCCACTTTGAAACTTCACTGTTGCCCCACATAAAAACAATAATAGTTTTTGATGTAAAATTTTTACAGTTCAAACTTTTCTAAATCACATATAAAAGTTTCAACTGGAATAAAAAATATTTTTAAAATTCACTTGTGGTATGTAGTTACATGGAATTAACCTTTACATGATTTTGGCATAGATACATATAATGTAGAAAACATTATATAGCCTATATGAAACAGTGTGTAAAAGTACCTATAAGCAGTAGGGTCTATAAAGAACTTCATAGCACAGTTTTGTTAAAAGCTTCACTTTAGGTAAAAAGAAGTTATTTTTTAGCATGGAAATTTAAAAAAAAACTAACTCGTAATACATAAATTTTATTTAAGAATGGCTGTTTCTGAACATAATTAAACTAAAAAAAAGTCATGACCACACAATAAACACTGCTGAGTCTATGAGATTTCTAACAGAAACTAACTCGGATGCCCAGACTTGCTTACATGGATTATTTTAATCATGGAATGCAGCAGAAGCTATTAAGTACCATTTGAGCAGCTTGGAGCTAAAAGAAGATTTCAGTGAAATCAACATGACCAATGGTCGCTTGAACCTAACACTTCGAACAGTGGCGGAATCAAAACCTTGGCCAAAGAACTGGAATTATTAATGGATTATGCTAATATAAATGCAACTTCACATTTCTTTTTGGGGGGATCAAAATTATAAATTAAACTAAAATATGAGAGATAGGAAGAAAAATCGTCTCAATAAAATAAAAACAGAAAGACAATACAACTCTATACTCAACATAATAGAAGCCGATGTTTCCTTGCGGCGGAGAGCTAGTGCGGCCATTAAGGTTCAACCAACATTCATTGCCCGGAGAACCGCAGGAATTACAAGGGGAAGCGTCTTCCTGCTGGTCGACCAGCAAATTATGAACGTCTGGTCTAAAGAAAAGGAAACATTGTTATTGTGATAATATTAAAAGAAATTTTTCAAACGCCAAAAAACATAAGCCAAGATAATTTTAATTGCTAATACTTAAAAATTTAAATTCAGATAACCATTTTTTTTGCCTCTTGATCATACTTTATTCCTAATATTTTTGTATGCCCCATAGTGTGCCAATTTCAGTCAATTGGCTTGTTTCAGTTTATGTACTCCCTGCCAGCTTTCATTCCTACACCTACTTTGATTGGTGCTCTGTTCCACAAGACCAATCGAAGCTTGAGAAAGAATTTATTTTCATTTAGTAAAAATGTATGTTGTATTGTTTTTATTTTCAGAAGATAGTTTCTTTAAAAAACATTATGAGAATATTACATTATGTAGAGAAGATTAATGTTAGAAAATATATTAATAGTGAGGAATATTTCACTTGAGCCAAAATGTTATTATCAAGTATTTATTTTGTTTTTAATTCTTGTAAAAGGATCATGGTCTTTTGTTGCCAATTTTGATTTTACCTTTGTCATGATAGACAACATTAAGTTGGGATTTTTTGCAAAGTAACCATTCCCCCCACCCCTCTCAACAACATTATCCAAACAATTATGAACCAAATCAGGTAACAACTCAAACAAAAGAACGCTAAAATGATATGATATTGAAGTTCCCATTGTATAATACCAAAGCATGTTTTACAGAATTATCTTGAAGTTATTCAATTGTAATACAAACATGCTTACACTAAAAAAAATGTTGAAAAAGCAAGACTACAAAGTTTACTAGGAAAAATTTTTAAGTTGAAATTTAACTTCAGGTCTGTATGAGCTTCAATGGTATGTCCATGTTGAAGGCAAATTCTGGCTCACAAACCGTTGACTAACTTAATATATACATTCTTGCAAAATTTAATTTATGTGGACAAGTGGTAAGAAGTAATACATTTGAAGAGCTTAGTGGAAGAACGTACGCTATGTGACAAAAAGGTGAAAACGAGATAATGAGCTTCAAAGTTTTTAGTTTGCAACTTTTCTGTCATTCACAAAATCATAGTTTTTTTTTTGCATGATATTTTAGTTTGGTTCTTCAAAATGCTTGGTGGCTTTTAGATTAACCGTAATTTACGTAATAACACGAAATTTACAAAACGCGCTTGACACCTCATGCACTTGGCACGTTTTCCTCCGAAGTGCTTCAGATTTTGGCAGTCGTTTAGTGGAAGAACGTGCTAAGTGACATTTTTGAGGTAATTTTGGTCCATACCCGTTTCATAATTTTTGTACTAACCTTCCGATTTTCAAAATTCTTTTTATGTTTGAAAGATAGGACTTCACAGATCTCTTTTATACTTTTAAATCGTTTGCCTGTCCGTCCATCATTTTGTCCGTCCGTCTATATCCCTTTAAATTTTCGATCCCAAAGTGCCTGATTTTGAAAATTCTTTTTTTGGTTCGAAAGTAAAAAATTGGATGACTACAATGTATAGTGTTTGGCCACCTGCCTGTACGTCTGTTATTTTGTTTCTGTCCGTACGTCCTACTACCCCCCCCCCCCCCTTAACTTCCTTTGTACCCGTCCAATTTTTAAAGTTATTACTTTCAATTGACTAATATAAAATATAAGGTAATAAAACTTATGCGATGGGGGTCAATAATCCAAAATGAAGATTTTGTGCTTTCTACACGTTTTGGAGGGTGCTCATTCTAATTTTTTTTTGTTTTTTTACATTGATCCGTCTGTCTTCTGAAACTACTTTACAGTTCGAAATAAAGACTACGGACTTCAATTTAGTGTACACGGGTTCCTAGTTCCTGTTGACGTCATAATAAGGTTTTCGGAAATTGCGCATGCGCAAGTAGAAGCTGCTATAACTTTTTTTGTTTAAAGGTATTGCTGAACAACGAAAACAGATACAGACTTCAAATTTGTTACACGTGTTCCCTGTACCAGTCGGACGTCAAAATAAAGTTTTCTACAATATTGTGTATGTGCAAGGAGTAGCTGCCATAGAACTTTTTAGGTTTGAAAGTTATTGAAAATACTTTATAAGATATATATAACTTTTAAATGAGCGTATTGATATATAGTGTTACACATCCCTAGTTTTTTTTTAAAGATATCAGTCACCTATCTTATACTTTTTGTTCGTCCGTCTGTCCCAACTATAAGGATTTCTTTGAGTATTTAAGTTAAAAGAAAGTAGGTTATATAAGTTATTATAGAACTTCTTGCTTAATGTTAGATGAGTAAGTTTTTAATTGAAAATATTTTTTAAAAAATACGATTATCACTGAAATTATAAACTAAATACTTTGAAGAATAATAAGACAAATCAACTTAATAAAAAGTATACAAAAAGATAGTAAAAGAAACACAAATGCATGTGAATAAAATAAATATTATATTTAAAGGACTTATAAAAAGGATAATAATGCAAAATGTAAGTTTTCGCACGAATTTAAAAACAAACTTTGATATTAAAAAAAAAGTAAAAATAAGTTGTATGGCAAGATATAGATCATAAGGTTATTTACGCGTTTTCCTTTTTCCTTTTCAATTAAGAGTTTAATCAATTTTAAGAAAGCTACTTTAATTTACAGCATTTCTACAGCAGTAGAACATGATCGTTTAAACAATTTATTTTTACAATCGTGATGCATAATACTTTTTTAAAGTCATCGATATTTTAATAAATATTAAGAACTTATAACGTTTTATACTTTGTTACTTTATTTTACATTAATTATTATTAAAAATATTTTAGTTTTACATAACAAAGCAATATCTTGATTAAATTTGTACTTACCGTATAAGCTGATGCTAATCACACTTTCAAGCAAAAATTCAGCTTTCCGCTTGCTTCTTAATTCCATTTTAATAATTTTAGGATTTTAAGACATTGCACAAAATGCGTTCGATAGCTTTAGAGATCAAACGTAAAATGGCTTTAAAACGATTTTTGTACCCATAATTCATTTTTTAAAAACAATTCAGATGTTTTGAATGTTCGGTGTAATGTTGTTTTAACGCGAACTGAGATCTCCATAGAGCAGGTGCAACTTTGTTTTAATTATACCATCTGTTCGCTGCTAAATTATCTATGTTTATTACAATAAAAATCAGACGACATTCAAAGTAGACGATATTTTATAAAATGTTAAAACCTTTAACTCCGTTTAAATTTAAAATCAAAATGCATTTTTTTCCTATTTTGCTAAATGCACTCAAAACTCAGTTTTACGCAATATAAATTTTATTTCATTGATTATATTTAATAATTAAAATTAATTAGGAAATATTAATTACATTTTGTTGAATTCTTTTTGATTAAAACTACAAAAAACCATTTGTTTTGCTATTAATGCAAGCGAAAGTCTGAAAAATTTCCGTAAACGTGTCACTTAGCACGTTCTTCCACTAAACGACGTTCAGGAATCGGGCGATTTCGGTGGAAGAACATGCCAAGGCTCCTTAGCACGTTCTTCCATTGAAAAAGTGACGAAAACGCGTGCACTTACCAACTTCGTATGCAAAAAAATTTCGAAATCGAATGTTTTCTAAAAAATTGAAAGCTGGTATGTTTAAAGCAGGTAATAACATGGTCGCATTGACACAAAAATCTCAATTTTTTCAAAAATGTCACTTAGCACGTTCTTCCACACAGCTCTTCATTTTTAATTAGAAACATTTACTACAGGGAAAGTAAAAACCAAACAACCATGCTTACATTGTTGCAATTGAAACATTAAGGGACGTACATAAATTACGTCACGCAAAATTTTGACTTTTTTTACCCTTCCCCCTATGTCACGCTGCGTCACGTTTGATCGAACCCCTCCCCTAAAATTACGTCACGTTGTTGCACTCTCCCCTCTTTCAAAGAAAAGTTAATATTAATACTTCCCGTTGTTTCTGAAGTTTGAAAAAAAATGCATAGTTATATATTTTTAAA